>OX276335.1:15930999-16503499 GCA_946251815.1 Dasysyrphus albostriatus | reverse complement strand
CATTATTCCCAACATGGAGTTTGGATTTTAGGAGAGAGCAAGAATTACATTTACTGGTTGCTTCCAAGATAAATTTCACTAACCGTTTTTAATATTCCAGGTACTCTAATTCTCTAATCCAAATAATTTTTAGTTTTCTAAATTTTCCAGATCGTTCTTCCTCCAGTGAAAACCCACAGAGCAATTGCCACCGTACCTCTATAACATCTTCAGTCAGAACAACCTCAACCCAGCAGTTCTAAGAATTTGCTCCAGGCAGACGATTTGCTAATATACGCCAAATTTATGCCACCAGTCATTGCAGCCCGAAGAGTAGAAGAGCACGTGAGATGGGTGTGGGAGTTCTACAAAACATGAGGCATCAAAATTAGCTCAGCCAAATTTGAATTGTCTTGCCTTAGAAGACCAGCGACAGCTAGACATCAAAATACACCGTAAACAGGTTGACACAATTTAGATATTGTCGTTCTATGATTTTTCGAAAAGTGTTAAAAACTTCTAAAATTTCACATTTTATTGCTTATTAAAATTTTCTAAAACTTAATATTTTGATGTTTTATATTTTGCCGTTAGTAAGTTGTTAGTTACTGGTGAAATAACATAAGCAATGTTTTCTATGTTTTTTTGGTGATTTGTTTTCTATTGTCAAATAAGCAGAAGTTACTTTCACGAATCGAAAAATGGGTCGATAATTTTTAGTTGATGCATTGATTTCGGATCTCATTGCCTATCTTTTTATACCTATTTTTCAAATAATAAAAATTAACATTAATGTAGCTATAAAAGATACTAAGTGCCTACTTATTTATATCTAGGGAAAATATTACTTTAATCAAAGATATATACTACAAACTCTTAGTCATAAACACTTACGAACTATTTAAGAAGTCTTTTTAACATTGTAATTAAATAATATTATTTGTAAAGCAATAAAAGTCACAAAAGCTTCTATTGTTAATTAAAGCCACCAGCCACCTACATTCACAAAATCCATCATAACTCCTAATATCAAAAATATACCTATACAGTGTTACACACCCATTGAACAGGAATGCACCTACTTTCCGTCTAACGAATGGTAAGACGCCAAAGTACAGTGTGTGCGTTCCTTAAAGATACAAATTGGAAACAGAGAATGGAAAAAGATAAATTATTCTTCAAAGTTTGCATTGCCAAGGGGGAATAAGATATATTTTACTCCGCCTTTTCGAGGAGGAGTTTTACCCCTCACCAATACTGCAATAAACTAAGTTTGAAACTGTATTTATAACTAGGGTGGGGAAATTGATCAAGATGATGACGATAAGTGCCACAACAATAAAAAAAAAAAGAAAAAAGAAATGGAGTAAATAATTGTAAATGCTAACAGAAGTAGCAATATAGCAAACCATCAACAGAGAAATAGTTTTTATTTGAATGAGAGATTAGAAAAAAAGGGAATACAAGTTTTAATTTGAATAAGGACATGGAAGGAATAAAGTATAAAGTAATAAATGGTTAAATAAGGGAAGCGGAAAATTGTGTTAATTTAATTTCTTTTGAATTTGAAAAAGTGTGTAGCTATAAAAAGTAGTAATAATATTAAAAATAACTTAAGTTTAAAGGATGGCAAAGTTTTCAAACATTGCTTTAGTTTGTTCATGCTTTTATGTGAAAGGTTTTAAGAAACTATTCTGCTTTCTTTCTTTGTTTTGAAAAAAACGAGAGCCTCTAAGGTAAGAAAATAATTGTTCAAATTTTTAAGCTGAAGCAAACTCTTTTTATCTTCGACAATGAAGTACCGTCCACATTATTTTGATTTAAATACGTACATGTTCATATAAAAGGAAATGATACCTCAAATTAATGCTGTTTAGAAATTTGAAATTTAAATTTTTTTACTTATATTTATATGTAACCACACAATTAGAGACGTCAAACCACAAAATATACCACCAACCTTTGATAGGTAAGGCAAAACGCAAAAGTACTTGTGAAGTTTATTCATAAGTCAAAATCTTAACTAGAGGCTGACATTTGTCAAACATGGAAACTGTAGATTTTGATAATTAATAACCAAAACAAACTGAGCATAAACTCCCTTAAAAATAAGAAAAAAATATTAATTTTTCGTTTTGAAAAATTGGATCTGGCAAGCTCCGGAGCCCCCTAACTTTTGAGACCCTGGCTACTTTAGCTATAATGCTATTATAGGCATACATCAACATTTAAATAATTTCTTATCTTAGCACGTTACCAGTCATATAATAATTTATTTAATAACAAATTATGACTCATTTTTACAATTGACAGATTTAAAATTTCATAATTTACAAGCTGCCATTAAGTGCCAATGTCAATGAGCAACAAAAGATTTGCGTGAATAGTATAGAGGAGCCAATTAAAGGAAGGAACCTTGGAACCCAGGAAATTACCTTGTAGGGTGCTGTTGTGGAAGACAATTGTTGACATTGGTGTCTGTTTGACAGTTTCTGTTCTTCATCGAGTTGTCCTCTTGTCTTTTGAGGTTTGTTTTCAATTTACCATATACACAGAATTGACTTTTTTTTAATAATATCTGCAATGTGCATGTGTATATTCTTTAGTGTTTGAATATCGTGATCATGAAGGAAAATGTACATAGAAACATAGTGTCTGACAAGGAAAAAGCAACATGTTTAAAATAAACAAAAAATTGATGCATGTTAAGTTAGTTAGTTATAAATACTTTATTTACTTCCCAAAAAACATTAATATATACAATAATTTTTATCATAACTTCAATATGGCTTGGCCTAAGGCCGTCTACCAGAAAGACATTTTAACAACTTAATATATTTTGATTCTTTTAGAAATTATATTAAATTTTAAAAGTCGCCTTCGATTATTCGGGTTCTATAATTCAGTGCCATCGTTGTGTATTTATACAGCTTCTTCCAACCAAGACTTCCATTTAAAGTGCATAAAACTTCACTCCTGTTCATTATGGCCTTACCGAAGAATCTTACACGAAACTCTCTTAGAATCGTCTGGCAATAAAGTGGTAAACATCTTCCCTTTATTTCAGGTTGCAAATATCACACAAAACAGGTAGGTCCAGACGATGTGGAATGTAGTTGAGGTTGATCATTTCCCCTCTAACTTTAAATATCACACTAATCATTTCAAGCGGCAATCGATTTAAGAAGTATGAGCTCTCTTGTAGGTTGTAGTCGAGTTGGCTGTATATCATCCTATACTAAGAAGATTGAGCTTCTAAGATATATACACTGTAAGCTGAGCGAGCTACACCCTCCAGTAAGTTTTCAAATAAGTTTCTTAAAGTAGTGGGTCCGACATCTGGTTGAATATGAAAACTATCCCCATACTAATCCCCATCTTCCCATTTTTTGACGAGGTTACCACTCGATTATTGACTTGAGGACCAAATTGGGCAGTCTTCTTTCATCCATCTCCAGTAGCTTCAATATATATTCAAAATGTAGTTTTAGCGTATTTAAGAATAATGGTGACATAGCAGTTTCTAGGTGAACCATGTAATTTGGAGTACAGGCCGGCTACAGAAAAATTCGTTTAAGAAAGTATCTTTACAACAACATCAAATTGTCAGAAACCCCATACTTGAGCACCATACAGCATGATGGTGGAAGTAGTGGCACGAAATACCTGGATCTTTGCGCTATGCTGCACAACCCTACTCTCTATGCAACGCCCCCAAACTGAAGACAAAGCTCTCTTCGCCTCGGAAAATTTAGTCTCAAAGTGTTTTTTGAAGTTAAGATTTGGACAGATCAAGACACCGAGCTACTTATACTCTCGAACAATTTCTAAATTCTAACCTCTGTAGCTCCACCTATCATTTCTTGAGAATCTACCACCTCCATCCCTGAAGATCATTATTTTAGACTTTCCAAGGCTTACAGTCAAGGTCCAAAGATCACAGTAGCGTTCCAAACGATTGATCATTCTCTGCATTCTGCCAAAAAAACAATGTCATCGGCGAAAAGGAGACACGGTATTCTCAAACCTCCGAATTCAATGCCCCCTCCTACTTCCTCGACAATATCATTAATAAATAATATGAAGAGCAAAGTACTCAACACACATCCTTGCCTGACTCCTATTTGCGTTTCAAACTCATCCGACGTAAATTTTCCGTCCCAAACATAGGACACGCTGTTTTCATACATTGCTTTCAGCAGATTCACTACTATACTTGATATTCCCAAGGCATAAAGTTTATAAAATAATGCTTCACGGGGAATGGAGTCAAAGGCAGCTCGGTATACATGTGTATATGTTAAACAGTTCTGATGGTTTACCTACTATAGGGTTAAGGTTCAGTTTTGGGGGAAATATCGCATATACTGGCAATATTTTAACACAGACAGTAGGTCGTTAATAAATAAAATAAAAAGGACTGGACCCGAATGGCTACCTTGTGGTATTCTGAAATTAGATTTAAAGTTATTCGATTCGCAGCCATTTGATACCAACAAAAAAGTATTAATTAAAAGAGTTTAAATTTTTTCGATTTTGGATTTTTCTTGGAACTAAGTTCTGCTGGTCCCACAAATACTAATTACCGTTTTTTTTTGGAAAATGTGAAAAGGGTTAAAAAAATAATTTTTATTTGTTTATTTTCCCTTATAGATTTGAGTTATTTGAGAAAAAAAAAAAACAGAATAAATAGAATTTGATTGTTTATAATTTTAAATTTTGAAAAACAGATTTTTTTTAACTCAGAATTTTAATAGAAGGAAAACTGAAAAAAGCTAATTTTTAGAGGCATGCTGGTATGTATTCCTTGAAAAATAAATAACAAATTTTGAAAAGCTGAATTTTAAAACAGAGTTTTATCCACTTCCGATTTTAAATATGAAATATGGTGCCTTGTGTGCACCAAAAATATTTTGTTTGGTTTTTTTGTGCACGCCAAAAAAATATATACCTATGTTGGTCTTAGAGGAGGTATGTTATCTGAAAATTGTACATATCTCCAACAAATTTTGGACTTTCAAAATAATAAATCAATCAATAAGAGAAGATAATTATATTTTTATCGATCAAAAATTGTGGTATTTGGAATAAACTTATGTCTATTTGTTAGACAAAAAGTCATAACTTCCACATTTTGTTTTTTTTTTATTGTTATTGAAGCACGAAACGTAAACACTATTGACCGATGTCAAAACAAATTAATGCAGACCAAAAGGTCTTCGACCGTTCAAAAATGTGTTAATTTAAGATTATTTTTTCCATGGTTTTAAAAGGTGTACAAAATAAATATTTTTGAAAATGGGCAACATTCCTTCGTATAAAAATCAAAGTTGGTAGGAAAATAAATGAATTATTAAAACTCATTGAGTATTAAATAATTTAAAAAATCAATAATGTTTTTCATTTCTTAAAACATTGTTATTTTATCAAGGTATTTTTGAAAAAAAAAACTCGGGCAATTATTTGTTTTTATGAGTATCATAAATAAAATCAATTTTTACCAATTGACGTGTTCAGGAAAATGAGATCTTGGAGGGCTCAGCCAATGTTATCGATCAAAAAGTGAGCAAGTGAATCCAAAATTTTCTTTCCTTGTAATTTCACAGAAATTTCTCTGAGCAATCCTGTTCACGAGAATGAGATTGCTAAGGGCTCTGAGATCACATGCCTAGTAAATTTAAATTTGTTTTAAATAAAATTAATGCATTGATTGATAATTTTAGAAATCAACAGAAAAATAAACTAATAAAATTTTTGGGGCCAATAAAAATGTATTCCAAGACAAGCCCAAAATCCTTTTGCAAATTCAGATTCAATCTTAAAATTTATTTTTTTTTGTAACTAGTTAATGGAATACGATTTAAACTTGCCATTTTTTATCCACTTTAAGACGACAAATATAAACACATGGAATATACTGCTTCATTTTAAATATATTCTTTTTTTATTGGAGACTATTTGCTTTAAATTTTAAGCAAAATTCTCACAACCGAAACGATCAAAAATAATATTGAACATTTTTTTGGCACCAAAGAGGGTATAGCTGCCAAAAATGAAGATCTATCAAATTGATTTTAAATCAAAAAAGAGACTGGGTGCGACCCACACTAGTAACTTCCCATTAGTGTCTTCGAAAGCTAGAGGCCCGATGTTATTTTGTTATTAAAAAATTAACCAATTCAAGTTCTTCGTAAACGTTTTTAGGTGTTCAATATGCAATCAAGTGAAGAGTAGAATCAAACTAGCCGTAAGCTAATATCATTGGTTGTTTTCAAAACATTTGAGAAAAAAAAAATTGTTTAACAGTTTTTGGTAAAAAGTTTCTTGTAGTTCTTTTTTTGGTTTAAGATAAGTGCATGTCGAATGTTTTTCAAATCCTATCAATTATTAACTATAAACTAGTGTGTAAAGTAAAATTAATCATTGTTTGTTCTCAAGATATTTGAGACGAAAAAAATTATTTAAAAATTTTTGGTAAAATTCCTTGTAGTAATTTTTAAGGTTTTCCACGATCCAGAAAAGTCTCGGTATCGTTTGGTATCGGTATCGGAAACTGAAACGATACCGATACAATACCAGCTCCAATGCATTTGAAACGACACCGAGATAATACCGAGACCAGAGTTTGTTATACGAGACTAAACGAGACTGAGGAGACCGATACCAAACACATTTTTTTTATTTGTTTTCCTGAAACAAATCATTTGAGTGAAATTTTCAGATTTGGTTCACATTTAGAACCTAAGTATAATCCACCAACTGCATTGCATATATTTTTTTTTTAATATCTTGGTTTCTAGGAAACGGCACCAATAATTTTGTAACAGCATTGTTTTCCTACTATGATATTTTGACGCTGAATTTATGCTTCCGATAACTAATCAGAACCCTAGACATTGTGAAACAACATCTTTAAAATTGTTAAGACAGAAAAAAAACTTAGTCTTTCCTTTACTAGGCATATTTTATATAAATTGATTTTTTATTGAATCTTAAAAAAACCAAGCGAAGCGGGTTCAACCATAAGATCAAGATCATGTAACCGAGTGTTGCATGTTTTATTCGTGACTGTGACCAAACCGAAACCAGACGTTGGTTTAGTAACGAGCCAGCCCTAGGTTTTTTCGCTTTAAAAAAAATGTTCATTCAATATTTTTACAAATGTTTTGAATCATTAAATAATTAATCAATGTATACAATAAAATTACCTTGAAGCCAACATCATTGTTTGTTCTTAAGATATTGGAGCCAAAAACTTTTTTCATCAATTGTAAGCAGTTTTTTTTTGAATTTAACAAAAAAACTGGAAGTTGATATGTTTTCATATTTGTACCAATTTTTGATTATATCAGTAGGATGCGTAGGATAAAATTAGCCCGAAGTCGATAGCATTATTCCTTCTCGAGATATTGGGGACTAAATAAATTTAAAAACTTTTTTTTTATTGCTTTAGTAAAAAAAAACCACTCATTGAATTTTTTTGAAAGTTCTTTCTGCACATAAGCTTCTATCTATAAAGTAAACACTATCATTCGTTCTTGAGATATGAAGAACGAAAAAAAGCGAGGAACCGTACGAACGTACGTACAAACAGAGACATCCCTCTAAAAATGATAGATGCCGATTCTAGGGAGCACCGTAAGAAAATCGAGTTGACTGAACAAACAAGTATTCAGAAGCCAGAGAAAGTGTGCGTTAACGTCAAATGTGCTTGTAAGAAAAATTGACTGGCACCGTGTCGTTAACAATCAAACAGAGGCAACAAAAAAAAAATGAACATGCGACCAAGTAAATGGGCGAAAGCCTGTAGTTTCTAAGATATTCGGTGTAGTAAATTTAGTTTGATTTGGGGGATAAATACTGCGGAAGTTCCTTAAACTCATCCATTAAGGTGACAAAAATATAAAAATTCACGAATACAGTAGACGTTCGATTTAGTGAATCTCAAAATAGTTAACTATCCATAATAGTAAACACACGAAATTTTCTAATTTTATCTTAAAAATATAAAAACCATTCACATCTAAAAAAATTTGCATTTTAGATCACATTCATCTTTAGAACGCCTTTTAAAACTTCTGCTTGAAATAGTAAACAATCTCGAAAGAATGAACACTGAACAGGCCTGACTACTTCGAACATCTACTGTATTACCATCAAAAATGTATGTTAGTCCTCTATTACAGGATGATTCTTTGCGTCTGACTCTTTTTTAGAATTTCTCTTTGAAAATCATCCTGGTGAGTCACGCGCTATTACATGGAGCTTCTTGACGCTTAATGCAAAATTTACAAATTTTTACTGGAAAAATACGAAAAACTCAGAAAACTTGGCCCACGACTACGCACAGGGCAACTATTCTTCCATCTCATCTTTTATATCTTTTGTACTCATTATGTTCGAAAAGAGTCAGACGCAAAAAATCATCGTGTAATAGGGGACTTACGGCTTAAAAAATTGTGCAACATAGTTGCATACTGAACCGCTTTCGAAATACATAAGAGATTTAAAAGATGAGGTCTAGAGTATTAAGCTTGCAAGTGGACACATTCATGAAATTAGCTCACCAGAAGGTAAGACATCCGAAAGTTACTCTCGAGAGTATTTTAGTGAATGTACTGTGAAATGGGTACGCATTTTTTTAGTATGAAATTTTGTGGTACCTATTTCTCAATAATTTTAATACAAAAAAGTAGTTTGTCATTTTAAATTTATTAAATATCCTAATCTTGTCCATCTAAGCATTTGAAGTAAAGTTAGAATTTTTAAAACTAAATAAATTGACCTTTTTTTTGAAAATGTAGATAAGTGCTACTGCTGCCTTCCGCGTTACATTCAATTATAAGAGGAGGGTTGGGGCATTAACTTTTTGGAACATTGTTTTTCGAAACTGTGTCGTTTTTCATTCACATTTGTATTTTGAAAAGTAAAATCAGATCGATGTGGGACTCAATCTGCCCTCTAGTATGAAATAATTTCACTATTCTCAAAAAACAATATTAAATAGGAATGTAGCCTGACATTTATCTTTTAATTAAAGACCTTAAATTAGAAGATTGGACGTTATAAAACCGACGTTATAAGCCTTACAATCCCTCGATTTGAAGGCTATTTTTGCATATCGAAATTTTTCTCCACTTCACATCTGGGAGAGGCGAGATAAATCGTTTGTTTTAGAATCTTTAAATAATTTCGTAAATGAAAAATCAGGAAAATAAAAACGTAGCCTTTTTTTTAGTGTCAAGAAAAATTTGTATAGACGTAGGTAGAACGAAAAAGTATTTTTTGATGACATTTTGATGAGTTAATATTTTATGCTTGGTTCGTTACTGCTCAGCCCAACTAACAATTTAACTTATATAAGGTTCTATACAAGCTATTTTCAGACTGCTATAGTAATAGTAAAAGGCCTTATGCAAGTCATTTTGGCGCATTTACCCAAGCTAATTAACTGCCATAAGACTTTTGTTGACAGTTCTTATAGCAGCAAATACCTTTTCATGAACTGCTATTAGCTTAGCTAAATAAGCTATAGCCTACCTTTGATATTTATATAAGGCCTTACGAAAGCCATTTTGACAGCTATTGCCAATAGCTTGCCTTGAATGTTTAAATAAGGCCTTACCAAAGCCATTTAATGACAGTTATTGTCAATAGCTTGCCTTACCCAAATTTATTTTTCATAAGCAATCCATCGAGAGAAAAAAATTTATCTGCGAAGCTGATTCTGAAATAAAAAAAGATATATTTTTTATCGGTTTTATTTTATTTTTCTGATGTTGTATTTTCTATTGCATTTTATTTTATTGTATTTTTTTCTCCTCAGCAAGCTTTCGAAACCTTTTTTCTGTATTCTGTAATGAATCAAATATTAGTTTAATTATAAAAATGAAAATTTTTTTTTTACCTGGGATTTGAACTCGATTCCATCCTCGTTTCAGCCTAGCAGTCTACCCCTATGCCAATTTGATGTTGAGGAAAACATAATCAAAAGTGAATAAGTTGATACCACATACTTCACCTTCACGCAGAGGGAATAGTCAATAACTGTGCGCATCTAATATCTGTTCTTCTAAACTTCTTGAATGTTCTCTGGCTTTTTAGGAATTGCTTCTATATTTTTTCTCACTTGTCTTTGGTAGGTTCCAGATCTTTAAAATGTTTGCCATGAGTTATTCATTTTTAAGTTTTGCTTAAGAGTTCAATGTTAATGTAAGGACTTTTTTTCTGTTTTACGATGTTCAATGGGTACCTACGTTCTTATTTATTTTAATCTGATTCTTTAATAAGCACAATACATATTATATAAGACACACTTGTTGATCTTCACTGATTATTTTAATTTGTATGAGGCCTTTACAAACAAGTCTTATACAAATTGTTTGCAATGATTTGTTGTGGAGAGCCTTACAGCAGCAATTATTTTAATCATTTTCAGTAAACAACTTTGGAAGGCCTTATACCAGCCATTTATAACTTATATATATAAGCCTTATGTAGAGTTTGCGTAACTCATATTTTAAGGCCTTATAGCAGCTATTTGTTTAAATTTCAGGTGGAAAATTCCTGGCTTGCTCAAGATTGCCTTATACAAGCTCTATACAAGCTATTACTTGCCAAATTCGAAAAATTTTACCTTATACAAGCTAAATTGTTAGTTGGGAGGGAGGGGCAGTTGCACCCATTGCCCTCCTCCTGTATACGCGCCTGCTCTATACTTGGCTTTTTTTCCTTGGAAAAGGAACCCAAAAAGTTGGCGTCAATTCAGGAATTTTTGGATTTTTTTCCAAAAATGTCTTGACTTTTTGCCAATTAGAGTATTGATAAAAGGCCAAAATTTGTTGTATTGGCTATTGTATCGGCTACACCGGGACCCACCTTTTAACTCCACTTTTCTATGTAAAAATAGGTACCTTCACAGGTAACCTATGTTACAACTAAGTTTCACCTTTTTTAAAGTCCTCCACCTACCTACGTGGAACAATATTTCTTATAATAAATTACAGCAGAAAAACGCTTCTGCTTGTATAAACCTACCTACTTACCAACAATTTTAATTACTGAAGTCCTATGTACCTTTGTACCTCACATAAAAATAATAGGTAGGTACTTACCATTTATAGCCTAAGTCCCATGAGCTTATGGGTACACCAAACCTTTACCAATTGTCACATTTCTTCTCCAACTTAATCACTTTATGTTGAAGTCACGAGTGTATAAAATTTTTATTACAAAGCATTGCAAAACTTTTAATTTTCAAATCAACTTTACTTTGATCGTGCAGCAATGTACCTACCTACCGACCTATACCTAACACAATGTCTTAAAAATAAGGGAAACTTTCCTCCCTCTGTGTCTGTGGCCACATTACGAACCTACCGCTTATATAAAATTATGTATCTCTATCATCACGTTATCTGTATCAAGTTTCCAAAACGAGGACCTATAGCAGAAAAAGCTATGGAAAGTCGAAAGTGGAACACATACCTACTTAAATATCTGGTTTTTGCCCTCGTTCCATATTGCCTACTCCAAAAGTCACTTACGCCATAGATAAACTGTTTCAAGTTGCCATTGTATACATTTTCCACGAACACACTCAAGACGTTCGTCGCACTGTCTATATCCTTTTTCCACCGCCTGGGAAAGACCGAAAAGCCACTACTTTGTCTTAAAGAAAAAAAAAGCAAAACAAAAAAATCCACCGCCTATCAGAAGTCTAGCTGAAGGAAGCAAATAGTGTCCCACCAACACCATCAAACAAACTACGCCATTTAGTTAAAAAGTATTCATTGAAATGAGATACACTCACACAGCCACACCACACTTCATCCCCTATTTCGAATTGCAAAAGTAACCGAACGACGAACTGATACAAAGTCAAAGTTTCATCCCTCTCCTGCCTTCGGGTGCGCACTTACGAGCACACAGCCGCATACACTTCCACTCACGCTCTCTCACTCTCTCTCTCTCTCGTCATTTTTGCACAATGAACGGTTTTGGTTGGTCGTAACATCATCCCTGCGGGCCTATTCTTGCTTCGGATGTGTTTCTCCCCCCTGCGAATATGGTACAGATACAGTACCAAATTTAAGAATTTTTTGCCTCGATTTCTGACATCTCTCTCTGTCTCGATAGCTCAGTCGGTTTGTCTACCTCTCTCTCTTTCCTTCGCCCTCATGCTATTTGGGGTGACATTTTCACTTGAACTCTTGCTGCCTCCATTGTGTGCTGAGTTTATGTGTACGTGAAATAATGTTGCCAAAACCCGGTGCGGCACAGCGGCAGCGGCATTGTGGAAAGGTAGCAAGTATAGCCAAGCAGCTGTAGTAGAGAGCGCGGCAAAATGGTGTGGAGGTGGAGGCAGTCGAAGCAGCATTTCATATTCGTTTATCGCCAACCCTTGGGAATTAAAAAAATAAATATAAACACATCTCGGCCTTGATGGGTGGAAGTGGAAGAAACTATTGAATGCTATCCTCCGATTTTGGAATCAGTTGCAATTGGAATATTGTCGGGTTATGACGTGTGTGCGCGCTCATTGTTGCTAAATCGAAGTACCTACCTATACCTTTGGCAATGATTTTATAACAATAACCAATCAAAAGTGTGAACAATTTTTAAATAATAAAAATAAATTGTGTTTATTTTTTATTGAAAAAAAAGGAAACTAAATATTAACAAAAAAAGGAAATCTTCAAATTAAATTAAATAAAAAAAAACCAATCGCTGTGAATTGTGATCCAAAAAAAAAGTCTGTGAAAGAAATTATGAGTTTACCCAGTGGCGTTGATATGCAAAATTTAATGTCACAACATCCGGTCTTGGGTGCACTGCCACCAGCGTTTTTCTTACGCGCTGCATCTGAACGCTATCAAAGAACACCAAAATGTGCTAGATGCAGAAATCATGGCGTTGTGAGTATTTTCTAAGTTTTTTTTTTGTGAAACAAATGTTAAATGAAGTCAAAAATACCGTCGGTAGTTCACTTCATGTTTTTGTGTGGTGTACTTTTGGATATCTCTGTCAAATATAATTCAGAGTTTATGGATTTGAATATAAGATTTTTGTGTTTAATACTATGTCAAATGTCATCAAAAATACTGAAGAAAATGTTTCTAATGTTTAACTGGCGCCCAATGCGAAAACTCACTTTAGGATACATTTTTGTTTTGTTCTAGTCGTATAATGGTTATAAAATGGAATGACTTAAGAAATGCTTATTTATCAAAGTTCTGTACACAAAGGGACTGTTTACGCACCACAGAGCCAGGAATATTAATTCCACTAACCTCTCTATTTTCCCTTGTGTTAGTAATGCCGTCGGAAGAACTTCAATATCTTTTTTAATAAGACCCTTGTACCTAGCTAATAAGTTCTATATTAATTAGTAAATTTTACCAAGAATAATAATCAGATCAACTGGCGCCCAACGTAAGGCCGTGTTTTAGGATGAATCTGTGTTACTAGAATTATTCTTGTTGCAAATTTTAGTACTTTTAGCTCGATTCAATCCCTTTACTATTGGAGATTGATGCCTTGGTGACTGCATAGAATAACTTGCCCATCAGAGATAAAAATTCCCTAGTGAAGTTCAAAACGTATGCACCTTCAAGGTACATTATTGATACTTGATATTCTGTTAACTTCGTAGTTTCGGGCTCAACATAGCCTTATTTGGAATACTTTTTCTGAATTTCGTATAACCCTGTATAGATTTATTATGTGATCATTCTTGGCTGGACCCGGGTTCGAACTCAGGCTTCAAGTGGATAGTCAAGCAGACTTACCATTCATTACGGAAAGGGGCACAACATTCTTGCTAAATAAAGAAAACAACACTCACCCACAAATAATTAAGAATGAAGTGATAAGGCCCATGGTTCTAAAAGTATCCATGCGATAATAATTTATTCTTATGATATTCGGGGTCACAGTCACCAACATGCCGCCCGCAGACGAAACCCATGTCTGAGGTTATTTTAAGTCGAATTTGGGTCCCGTTTCAGTTGTTCTATCTTTGCCAATGTGCAATGGATTCTTAAAATCTTTTTTGTATTAAAACAAGAATTTAAACCACCAAAATTATAGGAGCCGTTATAACTCTTAAACATAACGACAACGAGAAAATAATCTCTTACGTTTTTTGACTTAAAATTACAATATTAACGCATAGTTTCATCTGCAGTGCGGTGGTGATACTGGGGAACAACTGCGATGGAATATGATATTGTTCAATTGGCCACTACGGCTTCGCTTTGTGTTGCACATCCAAGAGGATAAACTTTCGATGATTCTGGTACATAGACCAGGCACATCCTATTTTTAATTTTGAAACAGTTTAGACCTAAGATCTGTGACTTAAGAAAACATGATAAGAAAAAGCTTACGTTACCAATGAGTGAGACAACCATGCCCGAAAACCGCTTGTGCTCCATTGTCGTATCACCTGTGAGGCACCGTGCTGTAGCGCCACCACCACCGGCGCCGTTCATACTGTTAAGGCCAAATGTCTTTCATACCCATATCATCCACCTTGGACCAAACGAAATTGATTATCATTGATCAGTATCGGTCTATGTTGGTGGTATGATGGCTGTCGTTTTTAAAGAAACCTGAACCAATAGTGCTTCTGGCCCATATGCATAGAAACCATGAACTGTCAGAATCTTCGAGTCCCTGTAGGGAAATCCGTTTTTTAAGAACACGTGCCTTTTAGTTTGGGAATTTACCCTAAGATTACTTCTAATCGCAACCACGCAACAAGAGGACTGCAACAAAAACTTTAAGTCCACACATTTACAAAACTACTGTCTGAAAAAGCTTTATTTGGGAGCAATGGTTAAAAAATGCTCTTTTTGTTGTAAGAATACTACCGAGAGTATCGGTAAATTTCGGTCCAAGGACTACGGTTTTCGCTTGGTATCGTCCCTGTTTCGTTTCGGATGCTTTGGAGCTGGTATCGTCTCTGTACCGTTTCCGTTTCCGAAACCGATACCAAAATGAGTGTCAAGTCAGCAAAACAACTTTGACGAATCTAAAAATGAATCGTTGGATAATTTTCCGTTAATAATTCGTTAATTAGTTGTGGCAATTTAGAATTTGTCGCCATGTTTTCTATATTTGTTTGCGTTCTTTGCTAGCACCAAGTAAACAAAGTATCGTTAACAAGTCTCGAATTAGTTGTGACAATTTTGAATTTATCATGCAATGTTTTCTATGTTCCTTCGCATTCTTTCTTAACTTCACATAAAGTTAGCATATAAATAGCTCAAAAAGTGGTAAAAACTAACTAGTTATTCAGTCTATAGTAAGTTTACACAATTTCGAATTTGTCATTCTATGTTTTCTATGTATTTTCGAAAAGTGGTAAAAACTTCCATACATAACATCTTATTACTAAAAAGTTTTGCCTTTAATTAGTCGTTAATTAGTTGTGACAAAATAAATTTTGTTGTGCGATGTTTTTTATGTATGCTTTTCAACAAACCCTCATTTGACCAATTGAAAGCGTCATAATGTAATAAACAGTTCAACATAATTAATTTTAAAGACTTTTTGAATGTTTCTGGCACTGCATAAAAAAAAAATAGAAAACACTGCACGACAAATTTAAAATTGTCACAAATAATCCAAAACTTGTTAACGACAAATTATTAAGCAAAATACCATTCGTTATTAGCAGTTCTTACTCCGCTTTTTAGGTGTTACTTTGTTTTCCTGATATCTAACTAGCAAAGCACTCAAAAAAAACATATAGAAAACATAGCACGATTAGATAACATTTTTCACAACTACGTAAAGACTAAAGACGACGAATTATTTACCCATAAAACATAAAGTACAATAAGTTTTTACCACTTTTCAAGATTTGTCAAGCACACAAAAAAACATAGAAAACATTGAACGACAAATTTAAAACTGTCGCAACCAATTAACAACTAATTAATGGCAAATTATGCACCTGCCCATTTTTCGATTCGTCAAAGTTGCTTTGCTGACTTGACATTCAAAACAAATAATCCAAAACCACATAGAAACCATCGCATAAAAATTGATTTTTTCACAACTAAACAACGACTAATTAACGGAAAATTATGAAGTACTAAAATATTAATATTTTTTAAAAGTTATTATAACTTAAAAAAAAAACACAGAATAACAAATTCAAAACTGTTACAACTAATGCTTTACAATGCAATGCTTTGCTTACTTAATATCAAGTTAGCAAAGACTCAAAAAAACATAGAGAACATTGCACGATCAAATTGAATTTGTTAATAGCGACTAATTAATGGCAAATTATTTACCCAACAACCATCAGATATTAGAAGTTTTACTAATTTTGTACAGCGTGCTTTGCTCACTTGATATCAAGTAAGCAAGGCATCCAAAAAAACATAGAAAAATTGAACGTTAAATTCTAAATTGTCACAACTAATTAATTCAATTTAAATTTTTTGCGACCTTTAGTCCAAATGTTCCACATTTGGACTAAAGGTCGCAAAAAACTTTAAATTGAATTTATATTCAAAAGTCCACTAAAAACTAAAATAATAAATTTTCTATTATTTACGTTTTTTTATTCATCATTCTACAACTAATTAATGGCAAATTATCTCTCACATTCCGTGATCTGTAATAAAGGGAGAGTTATCTAGCTTAGCGTAGCAGTAAAAACCAATTTCGGCTAGCAAAAATACCCTCGAAGTTGCATTCATATTTTTTTTTTGATGCACCGTTTATTTACTAGAGCCCGGTCATGAACTGCAGACACTAATGTTTTGAATTACATTTACTCAAACATTCGTCCAACCGACGCCGATGCCTAATTTTTGTTCTATCATTTACTCCCAAGATCAGCTGCGGGCTCTAAGTCTATAGATATCATTTTTTATAAATTAAAAAGCAAACAAAAATTTTGGACAAGCTTTTTAGGGAAATATATGTATAATTTTCTATATGTGCTTCCATATAAATTATTTGTATATCGGCAGATTTATATGAGATTTAAATTCAATATTTCGCGACCAAATTCATAGACCTCTATGTATAACTTTGATCTGCAATATCGCATCATCTTCAAAAATATAACAAAAAAAATCTCGAAAATCATGCCCGCACAAAAGAATATAAAATCGACGAACCACGAAGCTGCTTATCAAAACTTTGTGAATAGTACTTCGTTCTGTATAACGCTCCTCACTCTGTTTGACGTACTTTCGAACAAATTTTCTATATGGTTCTTGAAAATAATCACCTTTGATCCTGCACTCGCTGTCATAAGTCACAGAAATTACTTCGAGCGGAATTATAATCATGGGAAGCCATATTTTCAATACTGCATACAAATTTTTGGTTTTAGGTGCGAGCTTTGTGCTGTCCATTTCAAGATTTGAAACACCTTTCTTTCAAACCAGTTCTGAGCAATTCGTGCAGTGTGTTTCGGATACACGTCTTGCTGAAAAATCACGTCCCTTATCTTGGCAGACACTTTATGGAGGAATCAAAACAATTTGATACGAGTATCTGTATTTCTAACTAATTAAATGTTAATTTGTCGCTCACACCAAAAATTTGTAGCTCGAGTACTTTTCGAGTGATTCAATTTTCCGCAAAAATAAGTCTGAAGTTAGCGGTAAAAATCTAAAATAATTAGAATTTACCTTTTTAATTGTAACCTGAATTTGTAGCAAATTAAATGCAAATTAATTTGTCCCCCAAGCCTCTACTTTGTAGCTTAAACGGTTTTTCAAATATTCAGAGTTCCGAAAATCATAATTCTGTTAATGCCCAAATTTGTAGCTTTTTAAGTGTGTATTTGTTGTCCAAAAATTAATTTAGTATCTTTTAGGGATAATTTGTTATTTACAATTAGAGTTTAAAAAGTGCATTTTCGGTTTCCCCAACATAGGCTCAGAAAAAGGCCAGCGAAATCTTAAAAAAATTGATTTTCTTATATTTTTTTTGCAAACATTGTAACTTTTTTCATGCTAATTTGTTGCTCAAACCAAAAATTGGTAGCTCTAACGGTTTATTTGGAATATCATCTGATCAAATTACTCACTTTCAGCCTGCAGTCCGGCTTTGTTTTTTCCTCCAAAAGCATCAAATGAAAGAAACCAAAAGGCATGGAGAGGCATGGAGGGGAAAGTACGTTAAATTAAAGTTTAAAAAAACCTTAAGTTCAATATTTTAAGTGCTTAGGCTGTAGGTTGAGATGCAGGCAGACATGGAGACAAATAGACAAACATAGTAGGCTGCGGCCAGATAATCATTTTTGTTTTTTTTTTTTTAATAACTAAATGATTTTTAATTTATATTTTCTACTCAATATGAATGTAAAGGGGTTTTCAATAAGGACGCTACAAAAGTAGAGCGACAGGGACGGCAAACGACGCCATATTTCTTGCCGCTCTTTTGACATTTCTCTTCAATAAGGTTTGCCATTTCATGATGGAAAGATATACGAGCCAACAACGAGTCGAAACTATTAAAATCTACTACCGAAATTCGGAGTCAGTGGCCTCAACGTTAAGAACGTCCAATTTATGGTCGTCATAATCGTCCTAGCAGATCAACAATTGAGCGTCTAAGGAACAAATTTGAATGCACAGGCACAGTACAAAATGTTCCCATGCCAGTGAGACAAAGAAGTGCCCGTAGTGTCGAGAATATTGCTGCAGCTGAGGCTTCAGTTGCAGAAAGCCCAAATGTGTCTCTCACACGTCGTTCTCAAGCGTTGAGCATCTCTGTGACGTCGTTGTGATCTTGGCCTTCATCCTTACAAGATTAAATTGACGCAAGAACTGAAGCCACTTGATCACCAGAAGCGTTGTATGCTCGTGAATTGGGCTGAGCAACAACTTGAAAATGATTCGGATTTTCATCGAAAAATCATCTTCAGCGATGAGGCTCATTTCTGGCTGAATGGCTTCGTCAATAAACAAAATATGCGGTATAGGTCAGGCAGCAATCCACACGTACTCCATGAGTCATCATTGCATCCCCAAAAAATTAGGGTTTGGTGTGGTTTATGGGCCGGCGGCCCCATTGGGCCGTACTTCTTCCGTGATGATCAAGACCGGTACGTTACTGTGAATGGGGATCGCTACCGTTCAATGATAACCGAATATTTTTGGCTCCAATTGGATGATATGGACTTGGAGGACATGTGGTTCCAACAGGACGGCACCACAAGCCACACAGCAAATGTCACAATCAATTTATTGGAAATCAAGTTTGGAGAACGTGTTATCTCACGAAATGGTCCGCCTCGGTCGTGCGATTTGACGCCGTTGGATTATTTCCTGTAGGGCTACGTCAAGTCTTTGGTCTATGCCAACAAGCCAGAGACGATTGATGAACTTCGTACGAATATCGAACTTGAAATTGCAGCAGTATCGGCCGATTTATGCTTGAAAACCGTCGAAAATTGGGTTCAGCGTCTGGATTTCTGCAAACGTGCCCATGGTGGCCATGAAAAAGAAATCAAAGTTCATACATAATGGCATCGAACGTTCTTTCACAGGAACAAAGAATTTCATCGATATCCAAAACCGTTTTTGTTTTATTTAAAAAAAACTTTTGTAGCGCTCTTATTAAAAAACCCGATATAAATATTAAACGTAAGCTATCCACAAAAAAATTATTAACATTTCAAGATGGACTACCATTAGTGGTACCAGGGGCTCGTGTATACTCTAGTGTTGAGCCATGTTTGATTGTTATTTCGAAATCTTTTTTTGCACCTTTATCGCAAGTAAAAATAGATTTGATTTAAAAAACAAGGAACGGACATGCCACGGTACTATTTTGACTACACTTTTCGAAGCCATATGGAATTAGTTGCAAATTTTGACCATGTAGATTGAATGTAGATTGTACTTAATAGCCATTTATTCACTTCAAAAAAAAAAAAAGTATATAAGAAAACTTTACATTAAATAACAAAAAAAGCATCAGGCACAAAGAATCACAGTTACTAGAGAATTACATATATATGTACCAATATCAGTGCATCTTTCAACCTCTCCACCATTTTGTATAAATATTTAATAACTATTTTAAAAACTATAACTTACACACAGAAAATATAATTTATTAATAATTCTCTTATTGACTTTAGGTAAGTGCATTGAAAGGACACAAAAGATACTGTCGCTGGCGAGACTGTGTTTGTGCCAAATGCACATTGATAGCGGAACGACAACGCGTTATGGCTGCTCAGGTATGTAAAATATCACTTTGTGACACTACTTGAATGCATTTTAAGAATACAAATTTTCTTGCAAATAAATTTAACACCTGTGTGGACTCACAACAAAAAAAAAAAAAAAAAACACACAAATGAAAAAAAAGCTCTTTACAAAATGTTTACATGCGATTTCTAATGATTCCAAGTATTTCTCTACAATTCAGGTGGCTCTTCGCCGTCAACAAGCTCAAGAGGAAAACGAAGCTCGAGAGTTGGGGTTACTCTACTCGTCGGTGCCAAGTGCACAACAGAATGGTGGCAATAATGGCGGCAACGGAAATGGGGGAACTGATGGCAGTGTTCCTTCGCAACAACCACAGGGTGTTTTCCATTCGGGAATTCCATCGCCACCAAGTGATATGGATGCTAATCAACGGGTGCAGTTTAATGGCAGTGAGCCAGACTCGGAACGGATACGTTCGGATAGACTGTCAATGGGATATTCACCGGATCGAACGGATGTTGATAGTCCTGGTAAATATTTATTTTAATAATATTTTGTTTATGAAGATTAAGAAAAGCCAAAAGTCCACAACTGTCTCATAACTCTTCTAAAAGAGTGTGGCAACAATTGGATTTTATTTATATTCAGTAGGGAATTTATATAATATTTCCTTAAAGAATTCTTAAATTTTGGTTCAGTCATTATTTCCTCAATGCTAGCTTTCATATTTTTCATATTCAAAAATTTATAAATACTACGTAAGCCAGCATTTTTGTAAGTCTCTGCACATCAAGAAGTTTATTCCAATCCCAGCCCCTTTCATCGTCAACTTCTATTAAAGAAACATTTTTCCACACTGTTAATTTTTGTATCGCTTCAGTTGTTTCAAATTTTATGAATGACATCATCATACATCACATAGCTTCTTGTCACCCCATTTCAACAATGTTTAACTGCGCTACACGCACACTCACATAAACGAGAAGTCCTTACGGCAACAATTTCATTTAATCAAACCAACAAAACCGCAAAAAAATGTTTCTTGTTGAATTAAACGTTTTCTACTTTTGACTTTTATTTAAAAAAAAAATGACAAGTAGGTAAGAAACTCACTTTTTTTTTAAACCCTCGTCGTCATCGTCCTGTTGCGTATGTAGTAGAATTATGATGAAGTGTCAAAAGAAACACTCATGCGTGTGTTTTAACAAAATTCCATCTTTGAAAAAACAGAATCGAAAAAATATCAACACACGAGGGTCGTATACATAAATTCTGTGCTTGTTATGAGCGGCCATTGTGTGACATTTCTTTGCATAATTCAACTGCATCCGTCGAAATTTAATTTTTATTTTCCTTTCGATATTTTGATACGAAAAATGACGAATTCAGAATTCTGAAAAATATGGGTGGCCCCGCGAATCGCTTTATATAACACTTCGAAAGCCACTTGGCGTCAAATTTTTATTTGCTTTACTGGATGCTGGTGTCAAACGACAAATAATAAAAATTACTTATTTCGCATCATGTCGTATGATGTGGGAGTATGTGCAATGGAAGTGCTTGTTGCACCATAAACAGTCATTGTTTGTTTTTATTTTCCACCTGAGGAATTCGTTTATGTTGATGAGTTTTTGAAAACACACTTAATGCTTGAATAAAACGCAACAAAGTGTTGTTGATTTCAGTGGTAAAATTAGAAAGGAAAATAAAAGTTTTACCAGTTTCAGCTGCATTTCTGAGTGCTTCTAGAAAACAATTTGATATCTTTTCTTAGCATAAACGCGTTTTAGTTAATTTTGTTTAAAATAAAGAACTCACTTCGTATAAATATTTTCTTAAAAAAAAAAACCGTTTTATTTAACAGATTTTTACCAAAAGTAGGTACAATATAAAAACTGTTGACCAAAAGAAAACAAAATCATTTAGAAAAAAAAAAACAATATATACCTTAAAGTAATTATTATAGAAGGTACTTTTGCAACTGACATCATCCATATACTTTCGAGACCACTAGCAAGAGCAGATATTCCCTGGCTTAATCAATAAAACTTATGCATTCCATTGAATTTTTTTTCTTTTCAAGAAACAAAGCAATATTCCAATAATGACACTAATATTTTAATGAGTCTGTCTCCACCTGGGGCTTGTACCTGTAACACAAAATTACAAGGACCTACTTGTAATATAAGTTAATCCTGATAAGTGTAACAAATTTCTGTAGCACAAAGCTTAAAGTTGACTGGCGCTTCTTCATACAAGTGTATTGAAGGAATAATAATGAAATTTACGCCTGTGAAGTTAGCAGAACAATTTTAAGTTAGACCAATGGGATAATGGCAAGGATTTGTATTTTTTTGCTGCAGTTTTTATGCATTTCTATTCCCGATTTTGCAGCTCAACAAAAAGTGGGTGTAACTCATGCATGTCCTTTTTTCAGAAACTGGGCTAGCTATGAACCTGAAATAAGTCTCTGAAGTTGCAGTTTAATTTGCATTTCGATAAAAGGATAACCAAAAATTTTGAAGTCCTTCCATAAAAAACATTTCATACTGCACTGCTAACTTCACTGTGAAGTTGGCAAAACTATCATTTTCTCAATAAGTTTGCTAGCTAGCTAAATTGCAGTTTTCTCCAAATTTGCAGTTTTATTTGCATTTCAAGAATAATTAGCTTCCAAATTTAAAGAAAAAAAATTGAATAAATAAAGTTTTCACCGTTAACTTCACACTGAAGTTAGCAGAACATGTACTTTTTTGTGTAAATGAGTTAGCTAGAAAATGGCAGTGTCGTCCCAAATTTGCAGTTTTGTATGAATTTAAGCAAACACCCAGTTCAAACTTTGAAGTCTAAATTTTACAAGAAAAAAATAGAAAAATTAATTTTGCACTGTTAATTTTTCATCGAAGTTAACAATTCAAAATTGATTTTTTGATTTCGTTCAAATTTAGACTTCTAAATTTGGCCCTTAGTTTTTCTTGAAATGCCAATTAAAGTGTTTATTTAGAGCCTTATTTCAGCTTTATATATCAAGCCCAGTTTCTGAGAAAAGGACATGCACAACATACTTCACAGTGAAATTAGCAGTGTAGTGGGTTACACCCACTATTTTGAGTATAAGAATTTTTAACCGATTATCCAAAAAAAAAAACATTGAAAATATTGAACGACAAATTCTTAATTATAACAATTAACTAACGACTTATTAAAGACTAAGCATCCATCTATTGATTTTTCGATTCGCCAAAGTTGTCAGTGAAATGTCTTTGTCATACGCAATTTTTATTAAGTTTAGTTTAACTAATTTGGATTTTTTGACAAAACACCACTGTAATCTATATCCAACAAGATAAGAATTCCTAATCATTCAGCTGGAATGCCCAGGACCAGGCATAGTTTCTATAAGAAGGAACCTGATTCTAAGCAGAAGGAACCTTCTTATAGAAAATATGCAATCAATTTCAAACTTATTGATTAGGAATTCTAATTTTAGCGGGTATAGTTTACAGAGGTGTTTTGTCAAAAAATCCACGTTAGTTAAACTGAACTTAATACAAAATGGTGCATGGCAAATGCCCTCAATATGTCACTCATGAGTCCAAATAAGCCAGACGAAACGTCAATCATTTTAAGGACTAAAGGCCATTATTTTTTTTAAATCACTTTAATTTAAAGCAATTTAATACTATGTGCCTAGTGCCTAGTGCCTATCGGTACACTTTTTAAGATCATAACATCTTGTGCACCTACTTTTTAATTTTAGTAAATGAAATAAAAATTAAACAGTTGTTATAAAAATGGATTTTTGACTCGATTTGACTGTCGTTGGGGAATTTTATTCTATTCTATTCTATTGCAGGCTGCCGGACAGTAACCTTGGTAGTAAATAGTGTCCTGCTCTACTCCTTCCTCTCTGCAGCCTCTGCAGAGGTCTACAGTACCTAACTAGTCTCATTTTCTTTTTGTGATACCCATCAGGGAGATAATATCTTGTGATAGTTTATATCAAAAGATTCAGAAATCCCTTTTTCAAGTTTAGGATATTGTCCGCTTTTTATTATTTTAGCCAAGTCACAGATTCTTTGTGGTGGTACACGTTACGAGTGAGTTCTATCTGCCGTTGTAAAGATCTGCCAATATCTTTGATCAGAATGAGAGAATAGCATGAGGTAGATATGTTTTGAGTATTAAATACATTTAAATTGTTTTTTCTTGAACTTGTAAAGACAAATTTAATAAATATAAATATAGAATCACGCAATAGGTTTTCATGTACAAAAATTTGAAAGTTTGACAAACAATAAGCTTGTTCTTGTACTCACATAAAACAGCCACATTTAACCGAATTCTGCCAGAGTTAAAATGTTTGGTTTTTGGCGGAAGAGAAAGCTCATAAGAGATTACAAATTTTCTATTCTTGATTGATTTTTTTAAAACTCTGCCCAAGAAATTTATTTGGGCAAAAGTTATCAGTTTTATATTCTTCCTGTTGAAAATAACATATGAGTTTTTCATTTTTTTCTTGTAAAAGATGATTAATTTCTTATGCTTTGTCTTTTTAAATAAATATTTTTTTGTTTATTGAATGATTTCCTCTGTCGTGATGCCCTTGGCCTGGGCCTGGTCGGCCTTATGTAATTTGATTTTTTTTATATCTGCCTTCATTTTGCTTGGACAAAATAAATTAAAAATGTAGAATCTACTTGCCCCCGTCTTCCCTACTTACCATTGAACCACTCAACAAGAACTTTTTTATCTCAAAAACGGCTTCAGCGATTTTGATAAGAAAATCAGGGACTTAGTGTAGGTATTGCATACTTTTAGGTAAACAAATGACCAGCTTCTACGATTTTATTATATTTTACAGGTAAAATAGTACAGATAGGCATTGAATAAAAAAAAAATTGGTACCACCATGAAACTTGGTGAAAATAATTCATGTAACATATGATACACAGTTAAAGTATTCTGCCTACTATAGCTAGAGTTAGTTTTTAGAATACTGACTCGTATGGTCTCAGGGTTAGTGAAAAGGTCAACTTTAATTATTGTCGTCGTTTTCCTTATCTTGTTTAGTTGGTGAGCTACCGGATATTATACCTGACTGAAAACACGTACCTTACTAAGAAATAGTAAAAATTCTTAAAACAAATTAATCATTTCTCTAAAAACAGCGAAAACCTAAGCGAATCCATCGTATCTCGGCTGAATCAATTCCTAAAATATTAAGCTGCTATCTGTTGCACATTACCAAAACCATCAATTTGTTAACATAGAAATTTTTCGCTAGAGCCAGCAGTATAACTGTATAGAAAATAAATTTTCGACCTTGATATATGTTGACCCCTATTTACCCTTAAAATTTAAATTTAATTTTAATGAGGAGACCAATTTAAAAAATATTGGAGCCGATTAAATTAAACTTAAATATGTAATCAGAAAATATTTCCATTTCTCAATTTAAATGGCGAGCAAAAACCCACTGATACGAAATCATACATCTTTGCTCCGTTTTTGATGAAAAAGTAACGGTACTTCGAAAAATTTTAAGTTGGGAGCAACGAAAAAACTATAAATATTTTCAGACCGTAATTTCTCAAGCCGGAAAAGGTTTTTAATTCAGTTTGGGAATAAATTGAAACGAAATTTGACGAAGCCCTATTTGTATCTTCCTCGAAACCAATCAAATATATTTTCCTGTATTAAGAAAAATCAACACAAACTTTATTGACCTTTCCCAAGGTATATTCTTATCCGCTGTAATAACAGGTGCTTCCTTTTACTAAAATATCCTTCAGTACAATTTTGTCCTTCAGTAAGAAATATAACTCATCCTTGATTACCAATCCAAATATCAATATTGTCCCGTCATTCCATATCTAAACTATCAAATTCAAAAATCAACATATGCAAACAAATAAACAAAAAAAAAAATCCTCAAAAACACCCTCCTCCATTACCAAAAGCCAAACAGAAGAAATCTTATCACAATATCTCATTTCGAATTACCTACTCCTTGTGAAAAAGTATCAAATATCAATGGGATCTATGGGATCCATATGCTATACCCACTCCTGTTGCTGTATTGTAAATGATGCTTCGCATATGAAAAGTAAATCATCATTAATATCACAAAATCAAGGTGGTCCTCGATTTCTTCCCCCTCTCACTCTTACTTTGTTATTATTTTGTTTTGTGAACTATTAAGGGATAAGCATCGAGTCAATTAAGGCAAAAATGTTTCAAAAAAAGGACACACGCAAGTAATGTATAGAAAAAAAAAAAAAACTAAATCAAATAAAACTTCACTCAAGTGCACTTGCAACCCCAGAGCAAATGAAAATGTATCCTTTCGTATCTCGCCAAGGGAGTATAAAATAAATAATAATAATTGAAAATCCCTTGTTCGTTTTCTTCCTCACCTCTGCACACTTTTGGGAAAGTGTTTCGTTTTTGTGGTTTTTCGAGCAAGGGCACATGAATTGTAGCAAATTTAAGGTTTACGCTTGAATGAATCCTTGAAAACCTACTAATGCTGCTGCTTAATTGGGGATTAAAAATAATAATTGTGTTTTCTTTTTTTTTCTCTTGCAGGATCGAAACGTGCCCGTCTCTCGAATGAAACAGATCAGGATACTGGTTCAGAATCATCGCCTAGCAGTCCACGACACAAAAGTCAGACGTACAACCACCATTCAGCGAATCTTTCTCCGGCTAGAACTGGTCCACCGAGTTCCCCCGAGTCCGACCTCGATGTAGACTCTGCTCCAGATGAAGCAACTCCAGAGAATCTCAGTCTGAAAAAGGACGACTCGACCTCACCGCCAACAACACCTTCCGATAGTTTGCATATCCTGCGCAGTTTCAGCAACAATGGCCAAGGATTCATTCCCTATCACCATCATTCGCAGTTCATGCCAGCAGCAATGCCCCCTCACCAGCTTCAGCAACAACACCAGCAGAGGTCTCCAGTGGATGTCCTGTTGCGAGTTTTTCCCAATCGCCGACGCAGTGAAGTGGAACAACTATTGCAACGCTACAGAGGAGATGTCCTGCAGGCAATGGAAGCTATGCTCGCGGGTGAAGACATGACACAAGCCCTGAATCCAGCCAATATCCCACCCTCACCACCATTCCCAATCAAATCGGCATTCTCGCCGTTAGTGCCACCCGGGGTGTTTGGGTCCCCCACCAACCGATATCCTTTCATGCAGGCCCACGCCAAGAGATTCCTGACTGCACCATACTCTGGAACCGGCTATATGCCCGGAGTACTGCAACCAGATGCAGACCAATCGGAGTCCAATAGTGCCAACACTGACCGAAATAGCAACACTGGTGATTCACAGGATTGAAAAGCTGGCCTTTTGATCCTTTAAGTAAAAATGCAAAAAAATAAGAGAAAATAATTATTTTTAAAATTTCGTTAAGCTTCTGTGTAAATAATTGTAGTTATTTCGAGCATTTGTAGAGCAGAGTTAAGTTTAGAATTTTATCAAAAAACCTAGAGAATAAAAAATTGTATCATAATGTATCAAAACTAAAATAATGCGATTTATGTGTAAAATTTAAAATAGTGTTTATGTATACGAAGTTAAAAAAAAAACAAATAAAAAGACAAAGGATAAACTGAGACTATGTTAAGAATCCATTATATAAACAAATTACGATTACAATAACGTGTCCTGTAAAAATAATAATTAAATATGTTTATATATTTAAGAGCAACATGTTATGATTAAAATTGAAACAATAAAATATAAAAATATAAAAATATGAGGAAGCATGTAACTGTTTAATTTATTATATCTGATGGCTCCTTTTATTGTTTAAATACCGCCATACCATTCCATACAATCTTCTGAAAATTGGCGATTTGCAATAATAAAGTTCAGAAATCTGAAATATTACGCAAAGGGGTAGTACATCAAAAAAAAGGTTTCTTTTAGGTTATATGCATGCAGCACTGCAAGATCGTTGTTCGGAATTATATGCAATATTTTTGAATTGCCGTTTATATGCTTGAAAAATCGTTAAAATGCATTTTGTACAAACCTAAAGCCCGGCTTGAAATATCGAAACGAGCTAACACAATGTAGATGACAAAGCTTAAGAAATTAAGGCTGTTTGAGGTTCAAAAATAGAATTTAACATCGATACCTTCCCATAAGAATGTGTGAAGTGATATTTCAAAATTTTTAAATGCATTGACAAAAACCTCTTTTTCAGTTAAGGATTTAAGGTGGTAACGTGTAACAAGTTAAAGGAGCGAGTAAAAGTAGCGAATAAAAGTAACGAGTATAAATAACGAACAAAAGTAACGTGTAAAAGTAACAAGCAAAATAACGAGTAAAAGTAGTTAATAAAAGTAACGAGTAAATGTAGCGTAAAAAGTGTAATAGACACGAGTAAAAGTAAGGAGTTCAAGCAACAAGTAAAACTAAACGAATAAATGTAAATGTAAATAAAAACTGCTTTAGTCCAAGAGTTCCCCTTGGCTACTGTAGGCTCTAATTTAATGGCTTACAGCCATTAAAGTGCATACAGCATAGATATCGGGTTTTTCAATAAGAGCGCTACAAAAGTTTCTTATATAAAACAAAAACAAAAAATTCCTGTGAATTTTGCATGGCCACAACGGGCACGCTTGCAGAAGTCCAGACGCTGAACCCAATTTTCGACGGTTTTCGGCAGCGATCCCCATTCACTGTAACGTGCTGGTCTTGATCATCACGGAAGAAGCACGGCCCAATGACGCCGCCGGCCCATAAACCACACCAAACCTTAAATTTTTGGGGATGCAATGATGACTCATGGAGTACGTGTGGATTTTTGCCTGACCAATGAGCCTCATCGCTGAAGATGATTTTTCGATGAAAATCCGAATCATTTTCAAGTTGTTGCTCAACGCAATTCACAAACATAGGACGCTTCTGGTAATCAAGCGGCTTCAGTTCTTGCGTCAATTTAATCTTGTAAGGACGTAGGCCAAGATCTTTTCGCAAAATTCGAGAGCGACGTGTGAGAGACACATTTGGGCTTTCTGCAAGTTAAGCCTCAGCGGCAGCAATATTCTCGACACTACGGGCACTTGTTTGTCTCACTGGCACGGGAACATTTTGTACTGTACCTGTGGATTCAAATGTTTTCACTAGTCGCTCAATTGTTGATCTGCTAGGACGATTATGACGACCATAAATTGAAATTGTACGTAGCGCTCTTAACGTTGAGACCACTGACTCCAACGGTAGTAAATTTTAATAATTTCGTCTCGTTGGCTCGTATATCTTTTCTTCATGAAATGGAAAACCTTACTAAAGAGAAATGTCAAAAGAGTGGTAAGAAATATGGCGTCGTTTGCTGTCCCTGTCGCTCTACTTTTGTAGCGTCCCTGTTGAAAAACCCGATACATCGAAAACCCAAAATAAAACTCAAATACAAAAACGCAGAAAAAACCATTTAGCGACTATCCTAATGTATACCTACATCATTCATGTAGTTCATTTAACCAAAGTTAGTTTTATTGATTAATGACTATTTATTGTAAGACGCATTTTTGCGTTCATTTAAGGTGTCTGTAAAGTTAGCACATCAAATGTCAGGATATCAATTTTTCTTGGAGCTTTGTGGCATGCACTATGATGTCTTTTTGTTTCCAGCTGATTTAGGTCAGCAGGGTCCAGGGTCAAACCGTAGAAAGTGAAATCTCGGTATGTAGAGAGTTCAAAACTCCAGTTCCAAAGTATAAATTATTATTTATTTATGGATAGTTTAACAAGGTATTTCATTTAATTTTACAATATTTTCGGTCTTATAATAAACTTACAAAGTATTTCATATAAATACAATAATAGCGAAATCAAATCTCTCAACCTGCACAGAGCTAAAGACAGTAGACAGCAAAAAAATAGGGATAGAGTCCCTAGTCTTAAGCACTGACAGAGTAATATTACGGCGGATAGCTGAGACGGTGACGGTTGGGATAGAGTCCCTAGTCCTAACGATGACGACGGAGAAGAGAAGCCTTAGACAGCGATGGTTGGGATAGAGTCCCTAGTCTTAAATACGGCAGCTGAGAGGAGAAGGCTAAGACAGCAAAGGTTGGGATAGAGTCCCTAGTCTTAGCTCCTCGGAAGCGGAAGAAGGTTAAGACAACGAAGTTTGGGTTAGAGTCCTTAGTCTTAACTATGGCGGCGTAGGAGAAAATGCTAGCACAGTGAAGGTTGGGATAGAGTCCCTAGTCTTAGTTTTTTGGAGGGGGTAGGAGGTTGAAACAGCGTAGGTTGGGATAGAGTCCGTATTCTTAAATATTGATAAAGGAGGGGGAGAACGGAGGGCATTTTAACGGCGGAAGCCAAAATGTTTTGAAGCTACTACCTGGTGTTGATATCCAGCAGTGTGCTTCGTTATTAGTTTTACACTAATAGGTTGACTCTAACTCTCTTACTGGCTGATCTTGCTGACCGAACCAAACGTCTATTTTAAAAACCATGAACGAAATTTATTTGTTGACATCGCCAACAGTCGGTGTGTGTCCTCTTTTGAAATTTGTGTGGGCGCCTTTGAGGCTTGCAGTATTTGTTGGTAGTCGTAGCCAACTGCAACTGTTTCCTAGTTGAATCTTGGCGTTAAATAAAGTTAAGTAAAAGGCTTGGTGGTTGGGGAATAAAAAGATGTGATTTCGTTACAGAACCTGAGTTCTATGGTTCCTGATAGTTTTCCAAAATAGTTCTGTTCGATTTAACCAAAAAAAATCGATTATTTTTTATATTTAAAGAATGATTTATCTTTTCATTACAATATAATTAAATAAATGGTGTTTTTTTTAGAAGTAAAGAACTTTAAGCTGGTAACACTATTTTAACTGGTGGCCATTTTGTCAGCTGTCATGTGATTTATTTTGAGTTTGGTTTGGCGTTTTAACTTTAATAGATTGACGTCTGAACAACGCCTCCAAATTGTGCAAATTTATTTTGTAAATTATGGCTTTGTTCGAAATACGAGTACGTATCATGTAAATTTTGCTTAGCGATGAAGCTCACTTTTCGTTGAATGGATAGGTACGTCAATAAACAAAACTGCTGTATTTGGAGGGATGATAATCCTCAAGTGTATGTTGAGACACCGTTACATCCACAAAAACTCACTATTTGGTGTGCTTTATGGGTTGGTGGAAAAATTGGTCCCTACTTCTTTAAAACGATGCTGACCAGAAAGTTATAGTTTATGGTGACTGCTATAAAAGAGTCATGATTACTGACTTTTTCATTCATCAGTTGAACAACAATGATGTGCAGGAGCTGTGGTTTCAACAAGATGGCATAACATGTCACACAGCTCATACCCTCAATTGATATATTGAAGGAAACGTTTGGTCACCTCTTAGTGGGATATGTGAAGTCGCTAGTCTAGCCGATAAGCTCTTAGTAATTGACCACTTGGAGGACAACATTCGCCGTGCTATTGCCGATATACGGTTATAAATGTTGGGAGAATTCATCTAAAATTGGACCTCCAGATTAGACAACGTTCGAGCCAGTCGTGGCAGTCATACCTATGCCAGAAGCTATATTTAAATTATATCGGGTACCAGAAGATAATCTTTCGAATAAAGTAAATTTCGTGTCAATTTAAAAAAATCATCTTTGTTTTATTCCAATTTAAAGTTTTACCTCTCTAAAAAAATTACCCTTGACAACTCAAGCGAATTTTTAATGAATTTTGAACCAGTATTTTTGGAAATTAATTTGTTTCAGATTTTTCAGCTCAAAATGCCATTAGAGAAAATTTGGTGTGGACTTTTTTGAAAATTTAATTTTTTTTTAAATTTCAAAAACTAAATGCATTTTTTTTTACACTTTTGATTTAAACCATTTTTATTACACCAAAGAACAAAATGTTTAAATCATCATTTAAACGACCACTCACAGATTTGACGGTTTTGAAAATTTTCATATCATCCGCAAAAATAAGAATTTCACTTTAACGTATACAGAGGGATACGTCATTGATAGCTAAAATAAAAAGAAGTGGGCCTAAATGACTACACTGGGGAACTCCATATTTGGCAAAGAAATGGTTGGAGACCGAATTTCTAAATCTGACCTGATAGGATCTATTTTGGAGATAAGAAGAAACTCAAGTAATGAGCTTAGGAGGAAACCCAAACACCTTTAATTTAAACGTGATGATGTTATGAGAAAGTTGATCAAAAGAATAATTTGTATAGATACAGTTAAGTTCTTTACCATGTTCCAACGCAGTTGCGCACTTATGCAAAAATGCAAGTAAATTGGAAACCGTCGATCGCCTCTGCATGAATCCATGTTGTTGGTTACAGATTATATTTTTACAGTTGAATGTCAAACTATCACACATTACCTGCTCAAATGGCTTGGGAATGCAAGACAGTTTGGAGATTGGTCTGTAATTGCATATATCAGATCTGTTGCCCTTTTTAAAAACTGGTGTAATAAATGCTTTTTTCTAAATACTTGGAAATTTACCTGAGCTAAGTGATAGGTTAAACAAATTAAAAACAGGGGGTGCTAATATAGTTTTGCATTTTTTCAAGATTATTGGAGGGATACCATCAGGTCCAGATGAGTTATCATCATGAAGTAGGGACACATATAGTAAAATTTTTTCGATTATAATTGGTATATTATTGGAGGTAGTTTGTGGACAGTCTTTTAAGTAGAGGAAGAAGTTCTCATCAACATCGACAGGGATATCAACGAAAGATTGGCGAAAGTTGTTAGCAAACACATCACAAATATCTGGAGGACTATTTAAAATAATATTGCTATAAGTAAAACTGACTGGATAGCCATCAGATTTCTTTTTCAAGTTAACGAAATTCCAAAAACTTTTTGGGTCAAGCTTAAGGGAACTTTCCATATTATTAAGAAAATCAGCGTATAAATGATTGGAGAGGCTTCTAAACTCATCAAAGAAGGAAATGTACAAATAACGGTCCTCAAGGGACGTACTTTTTATAAAATTCTTCCAAGCTCTGTTTCTTTTATTACGGAGAACTTTGAGTTTTTTCGTATACCATGGATGGCAAGAGCTAGAGTATTTGGGTATTTTTTTTGGAACTATGTCATTTATACAGTTATTCAATACTTGATAAAAGTATGAAACTGCAACGTTAATGTCACTTGAAACTGGTATATTTTCGATACCAGATGCACTTAAATGCTCAGAAAGCAGCTGGAAATTGGCTTTCCGAAAGTCAAAAAATATGAACAGTCTTGTGAATTACTATTATTAAGTAAATGCCCGTCCAAGTCAAGAAAAATGTCAAGAGGAGGATGGTATTTATCTATGTTTGATATTGCAGTAGTAGACTCTACCACTACAGTACTAACGGTGGCGTCAAATGAAAAAACTAAATCGAGTATTCGATTTAAAGAGTTTTAAATACAACTTACTTGCTGTAAGTCCGTAACTATAATATGGTCTAACAATTGAAGCTCCTGTTGAGATGAAGTCAACGAAGCTTCAAAGTAAGACTCGTCTTCTGAAGGAATCCAGTCAATGTTTGGAAGGTTAAAGTCGCCTAATAGATTAATAATACTATTAAATCCAGCAACGTCAATAATATAGTCGAGAGCCAGGGACGGCTCAACATATACTGAAACTGAACTTTTTTGGGGAATATATACACGTTAAGAATAAATAAATCTTATGAATGCATGGTTATTTTTATGCAAACAAGTTCCAATGAAAGAATAAAAGGGAAAACGATAGGAGTTATATTAAAATGATTTCTAGCAGCGATTAAGACACCACCTCCTAATAAATTTGTACTATCCACATGACGGTCTTTCCTGAAAACTATGAATTCATGATTAAATAGTTCCGTGTCTAAGATCGTGTCATTAAGCCATGTTTCAGTGAAAACAAATAAATCATGTGAAAAATATTAGCAGTTTTACTGCTAAGCCCTCTTACATTTTGGTAGGAGAGGGAGTACCTACCAAGTTTTTTGCAGTTATATTATTATTGTTGTTTGCAATTTTTCTTTGCGTAGGAGGGATTGTAAATTCTTTTACCAATGTATTAGGAGGCCAAGAGCTTTTGAAAATTGAATCAAACAAAGAAATGGGAGCTGTTATTTTGAATGATGAAACGAAACTGTTGGGTTTACTTATTTTAGTACATTTAATGGATGACACATTGGGTATGGATTTACAGGCTTCCAGTTCGATTTCCGGTAACAGACGAGACATGAATATTGATTTGGGCTTAGGAACCGATGCTAATGCTCTAGGAGCAACAAAATTATTTTGAAGGCTGGGATCTATTATTTCAAAATCAGAAACTAATTCGATTGGTTATCCTTGAATCATAAAAAAAGGTAAATCATTTCAGTTGAAAATTTTGTTATAATTAGCATAACATCAAAGAAAAATACCCACGCTTGCAATTTGTAATTATTTAAAACATTAAAATATTTTAAAAACCTTAATTTTAACAAATCAGATTATTTGTTTTAAAATTCCATCAAACATTGTTATTCAAAAACTTTATTTTAAATTCTTTTATAGCTTTAATAATTTCCTGTTCATATACATATTTACTGTCTATACATAAGACTCAAATAATTATGTAAAAAAAAAATATAATAAAGATATTTATCGTAAAACCTATTGTTACTTAATTATTTGTTTTCCAAATACCATCATACATTTATTATCCCTTTTATTAAATTAGTATATAATAAATTTGCTACCAATTTATCAATAAAATCTATAATAGCTTAACGCCCCCACCGCAAACAAATAACAATTAAAATAACCACAATGACAGCATTATTAATAAATTGGATATAATAAATGTTTCATCAAAACATCCCACAGGACATTAAAATGTGTAAGCCTTTTGTTTGCCACACACATAAAATATATTATACTTGTCAAAATACTAAATAACAAACACATATGCGCATACCAATAATGACCAACGTGAGGCCAAGGATTTAGCACAAAAAGTCCTTTGTTCTCATAATCATTTATGCGTATGTAGGTATAAATGCCCGTTCCAATAGAAATCGAATATCGAGTATCTTCATATAAAAACGAACAACAACAACAACAACAAGACAATAATGAGGACAATAGTTTCAGGATAATGGTCCAGAAAAGCATATCCTTCTTTGGAACGCACACACATTTTATATATAAAGGTACTTGTACGAATGCGAGTGAAAATGATTTCCCACTTTTAGGCTGATGCTCAAGTCCGAGTTGGATTCTGTGGGAAAGAATAGCCCTATCCTCAGGATATTCTTATCATATATCGATAGAGTCCTTGATGATGACGATGCCCTGCTGATGATGATGGTATACGTATAGCAGAACTTAACCACACATATCAAATTCAAAACCCTATTGTCCTTGTACCGATGGAATTAGAAAATATTGCTCCGAAGTCAATGAATTGGACATTGTCATCGAACGGTAAACAAAAGTGGAACAACAACATTGGGGACATCTTACTCGTCCTTATATGCTCATTGTGTGTTTTGTACTGTGCTCGTATACGATCAAAAGGCTGCATGGAATTGTATGTTCTCTCTCTATACACTTTGAACTGTCTCGAACATATAGTTTCGTCCTTTGTAATCTGTGGAAACATATGGAGGAAAAAAACTATACCGAACCGGAAACGGGGGTCCTCTCGACTCTCTTGTGTATGCTGGTTGGTTTCGGAATGCATTTTGGGCATCCTATTAGAATGCATAACGACTTCTGGTGTATCTGTCCGATGCAAGTCTCTTTTTCGAATCACAAAACAAAACCCATGCTTCTAAACATACATGTATATGTAAGTTAGTAATTTTCTTTTGTTTTACAAAAACCCGCTGACTGGACATTTTACCTGGACTCGAAATTCCTAGCCAGCCACAATGGATGCCGCAATACATCATACATATTCTCCATGTATTGTGCACAACCACCATGGCTCGTGTGCTTAGTGAAGCAAGGAATGTCCTTTTCAGGAATTTGATTTTAAAATCTTGTTTCATCTTAAATTAATATATTTGAAAACCGCTAAACAAAGGATTTAAATGCAAATTTGTTTAGGTTTAGTATCCATTTGGTATGTTTTCATGTTTCATTTAAGGGAAGTTAAATTTTGAAAATTTCCGTTTATCAGTTAAATCATATACGTTTACAGTTATGGGGTAAACAAAACGCAGGTTTTGTGTGTTACATCCTTGCGACTGAATGGTGGCCACTATTGTTCGGGCGATATGCGGTGATTGTCACGTGGGCCTGTATTTGACATCGAACGTCGTTCATTGTCGTGCGTCGCTTGTCGCTCAAACGAGCATAGTGAAACAGGAATTTATTATATTTTATTGTTTTCGAATTCGAATACAATATTATATTGGAATTGGATAGTTCGAAATTCCTTTTGTGGAGAATTTTCATTTCTCTGCAATTATTTGAAATCCATGAGGGTGACCTATATGATTTATTTGTCACGTGGGTAGGTAGAGGGTTGTTTTTGTACCTATTTTTTTTTTGTTCTTGTTTTCAAAACTTTGTCCTAATTTAAAATTATTCTCACATATAATTGTATAAATGGGATTTAGGTGAAGATTTAACGTTTAAATATTTTCTCATAATTGGTTGAGGTTTGTTTAACTTGGTTCGTGTGAACTGTTTTAAACTCATGATGATGATGATGATGACTTTAATTTATTATTATTTTCCTTCTTTGCATATTCAAGCATACAATTGTCATGTGGAGTATTTGTTTTTTAAGTTTAATATTGTGTGATTGTGGAAATTATGAAAGTTGACATTTAATTTGGAACAATGGTAATTTTGATGTTAATTGGGCACGAATTTATTGAGAAAAACAATTTGAATGGAAATATATGTATGTGTGATGAAAAGGATAAATATAGGGAAAAGTGAGAATAACAAAAGGGGATTTTTTGAATAAATATATGAACCTACCTGCCAGCGTGACAACTGTAATTATTATTGTGTATAAACAAACACAAAAGTAAATGCACTGATGCGCGGCGGTTTAGTTTATTTGCTTATGTATATTATTGTTTTTTGGTTTATTATTTCAAATTAACAAATTTTTAGTTTGATCACAACATTTTTTTAAACACAAACACAACATGTGTCTTAAGAAAAAAATTTTAATTCGACTGGCTGGACAAAAAAAAAAACAGTGGATATTCAACAATTCAATAATAAATCAAGTTTGACGACAACTCTTTTGTTTTTAAGGATACAATTCACATTTCAATAAATATAATTTGTCTACTTAATTTTATTTTTTCTTTAAGTCATGCTGCAGATCAGTGTAGACCTCGAGGGTTATTCCGTATTTTGATTATAGCCCAGGCGATATCGGTTAGACGGTAGTCTTGCATCACGTAACATTGAATACGAATATACCGTCTTGACCAGCGGTTCGCAAACTTTTTTAGTTTTGGAACCTAAAAATGGTCGAAAAACATTTGTCTGGATTTTCCTTTTAAATCTCTAGCATTTTGTTAAATTTTTTCAGGATTTCTTAAAGATTATCTAATTTTATACTTTATTTCTCATGTCATACATATTGCATAATACAATACAAAAAACTTGTGAATATATATTTTTCTCCAGTTAGATACTTTTGTAAGTTCAAACACCATGGATTAGCCTTTTCCTCAAAACAGGATTGGATTTTATACTAACCCATGTACCTACCATATTTGAGGCGCTCAACACCAAAACAGCCTAACCCCCAAAATATTGAACTAAGAAAAACGAGTTTAAATAAGTCCACATGTTTTTAATATTTGTATATTTTTTTAATGATAAATCAAAGTTTTTTGCACTCATTGCTTTTAGTAATTGTAAGCTATTTACTAAAAATTGTTGCGAGTGGTAAATAAAAAAAATAAAGTGGGTAAGGCCATTTGAGAGTTCATTAAAATCGCTTTTGATGTAAGTATATGGGGGGTTAGGCCATTCTTCTGCAATTAAGAAAGAAGTGCTTATGGTAATTTTTATTGTGTCAGTTTTTTTTAGGAGAACAGGAAATTTTTTGAAAGAAGGTACCGTAGGAAATTAGTTTTGATTTTCTGAATTTTACAATGAAGAGGAAAATTAACGATGGGAAAAGCATTCCACACTAGTGTGATACCGCTCAAAAAAGCATCTCTGAACTTAACAATACATCCGAATCTGGGCATTCCTAGAAATACGAGTTGAAATTGAAGGAAATTTAAGGGAAGGAATGCAACAGGCCTTTCACTAGAATTTGTTTGTAAAAATAACGATGAAATAATGAATGACATGAAACATTTCAGCGGTGTTCGAAAGATGCAAATGCTAACGTTGTATTTCTATCACCTATCATATTTAAAGCTCTCTTTTGAATTCTATCTAAAAGACTCATGTGGGTTTAATGAGGACTTGTCTTGATATTTATAAGAACTTTACTCGAGTTTCGGACGAATAAAGGCTATATATTACAGTCAAATCACAATATGAGGAGTGAAGCTCTATACATTGTTGAAGACAACCTTAACATCTAGCAGCGTTATGCGGTTTGTTATTCCCCATTTTACAATGCCTTCGAGATCATAATTAAAAAATGGGCTTAACATACTCTGCCATTCAAGTGTCACATCTGAAGAACAGAGAAATAAATCTTATCATCAGCAAAAGAATTTAATGGATTCGATGTTTGAGACAAGAGATCGTTGAAAGATATAGGGAAGAGAATCGGAGACAAGACGAAGCCCTGTGGTACACCAGCACTTATTTAGTGAATTTGAGACATAAAATCGTCCAATAGAACTTGTATGGAGTGGCCTGAAAGGTAATTTGTAATCCATCGAAGAAGAGATTCATAGATCAAATGCAAGCTTTTTCGATAGGAGAGCTTGATGTCAAATTTTTTGTTTAAAACTCACGGAATAACATCATGAATTTCTCGTAAAGATCTTTACCTCTACCCATATGATTTACATCATGAAAATAAAATGATGTTGCTTAGTGTGACAACACCTAATTTTTTCTAATGTTTACTTACTTTTCAAATAAGGCTTGCGTTTTTTGCTTTCACTAAATCTCGATAGAATCCAATCCCATGTTGCTTTTTAATATGTGTTAAAAGATAACTTCGAATCTACCATGTAAGAAAAAATATACTTTTCTTTTAAGGTGTCAGTTATAGTTATTATTGAAACTCATCATTGAAAATTTCGTTTTTCAATTTTAAGGCGTTTTGAAAAAAAAAAGATCGTTAATAATTTTTATGGACAAATGAAGTTAAAGACTAAATAAATATTTCTAGCCAATTTTTTTTTTCAAGTATGCTCAACTTTAAACATAAAATGACTTTTATTATTTCAAGGATTGAACTACCTTACCAATGATCATTGAAAATTCATTTTATGTGGAAAGTAAGGACTTTTCGAATTTTGTTCTAAACTTGTTTTGTCCATCTTAAAAATAAATGATTTTGCTTTCTAGACGTCTTGAAATCAATCATTGAAGTTTTCAATGATGAGTTTCAATGATAGCTGTAACTGGCACCTTAAATAGCATAGGCTTGGATCTCTGGTAGAGCTCCGTCTATAGTTAAACGTGAAAACCGCTATGCGTAAGAGGTGCCTACTACATATGTATGTAGTTTTTGATAAAAAAATAATATAGGAAATAACTAAGGAAGAATAAAGCATATCTTTGCTAGAACTTATGCACATATTTTTATTTTATGCAATATTTAACAATTTTGATGGACATCATACTTCTTTTGACGACCTAGCCTTTTTCAAATAACCAAAAAACTGTAAGTCGCAGGGGTTGAGAGATGTTATGGCAGCCGCTATTAGCCCATACCGATCGTGTTTAAGGGCATTGTCTTGATGCAAAATCATACCTCAACCTATATGATTGCATATTCCCAGTGGGCCGCCAAATTTATATTTTTAAATCGACACTGTGATTGACTAATTGCTTTCCGGACTTATTGCTATTTTGTTCTTGGCGCAAAGAATAAATTTATCCACGAATATACACTTTGACGGAAGATACTGAAATTAATTTTATAAAGAGCAAATAGTCTTTGCAGCTAGGCTCAATAATTTCAATATAACCATGTAATTTTAATTACTTGTGAAAAAAATCTAATAATAATAATAATAATTTAAAATAACGTAACATTTCAAATAAAACGACAAGGATTTTTTGTCTTTAAAAGAAAAATTCATTTTCAAAATTCATTTAAATAAAAAATTACAAACGAGACAATAACGATGATTGAGTTAAGTAAAGTAAATTGTAGACGATAACGTTAAGGGCAATCGTTTAAACGTTTATCGTTTTGAAAATTACGAAACGACCCCTCTGGACCTCAGACTCAGATAGAAGGTGATGCTTCGCAGCTAATACATATCGTTGGCCTTTTGTCAAAATGTCGTAGGTCTAAAATTGCTATGTCTGAAAAGTGCAATGTCTCGTAACTGTATGGTTCTATTAACCAGTTTCAAAGCCTATTACGGTCAAAGAATCCTATTTTATTAACTTTTAAACCGATTTTTTGTTTCTTCTAATCAATTTTTCTAAACCGACTTACGAGGTTTTGAAAGAAGACCGACGATATAATAGTTTGTTGTAAAATATTCTCCTCCATTCACTATTTGTATTTATCACGTAATATTATATAGTTAAGGTTGGGAATAAATCATTATTAAGAACATTGCTATAAATGGTTCCAAAAGAACACTATGAGTTTTTTCACTGTCGGCTGAACGGAGTTCTATACATTTTTTAGTTGGGGTCATAATACTGTGTGTGTCATAATTCGGATAGGAAAATTCCGTTTGTCAAAATTCTGTATTTCAAAATTCTGTAAATCGAAAATTCGGTTAGCGCCAAAGTTCAGTTTCCAAATTTCCAAACAAATTCTACCATTCCAAAATTCGGTATTCCAAAATTCTGTTTTCCCAATTCCTTCAAATGATAATAAAACAAAAATTGTTTGTTACAGTAATTGTTTTGAAAGTGAAAACAAGTTCTTTAGAAATGAACAAAAAAAATTCTATTTTTCTCACCATAAAATTGATCAACTTTGACTTTATCTACAAGGCAAACCACTAATCAAAATGAATTTTTTTTTTCGATTACTAGAGATCCAAACATATTTTTTTGTTGAGAAAATGAGAGATCCTTCAAGTGTTATAAAAAATAAAATTTATTCTCAACTTAGTTTTTGGGACAATGCAAAGACTTAATAATCACTTTAATTCCTGCAGACCAAAACTGCAAACAATAATGGTTGAAAGTAAGAGTAAGTCAATAAACCCTGGTTTTCCATGATCTGTCAGGCAAATGCCACCAAACTATAAAAAGCTTAGAAAACCAGCTTATGATTCAATGATTAAGCTGGTTTAAATACAATTGGCTTACTAAAAGCCAGTTGTACAAATATTTAATCCGAGGCTTAGCAATTTTAGCTCGGCCAATTAGTGATGCACTACAACATACTTGAACATTGAACGACCATTGAACCCTCAGTAATTGCTTCGAAATAAGCCAATAAAAATTGGTGAACTACCGATAAAAATTTAAACCATGTTTGTACAACCTACAAAATTAGAAATCTATTATCCAGATATTTCTGGGGAAGTGGAAGTCTTAATTCACGTTTTAGAAATATTAAACATTTAGAAAACTGATTTTAAGATTTATAGAATTTTGACATATAGAATTTGGAAGCAGAATTTTGGCATTTAACTTTGGATTTGCAGAATTTTTCGAATACAGAAATTTGGATTAACAGAATTTTAGAAAACAGAATAATGGATAAGCAGAATACTGTATGAACACACAAAATTTTTCATTCATTTACCGAATTTGGTCATACAAAGTTTTGGAAATGTAGAATAAGGACCCGTTCCCAAAATTTTTTCATATACAAATTTCAAATAAGATTAAATAAATATTGCTTATACAAATTTGAAAAATAGAATTTTTGTAATATAAAAAAAAAAAATCATTCGAACAGCTGAACAATATTTATTTATTGTCGGTTCAAAGATAAAACTGACTGAACGCTGTACAAAAATGTTCAAGACAATGGGAATGAATCGCATTTTTTAATACAAGTTAGTTTCATTTTGCATGGTTTTTATTAAAACAATGAAAGGTATGTCCGGGAACTTTATTTAAAAAATATGTTTTAAAATCTTATTTCCTTATAATGTGTTATTTATCAGTTAGTAAGTTTTACCTTTCAACAGAAACCCGTGTCGGCGTCTGTTAATAGCTCAAATCACAAAATTGTATTCTTAAATAAAATATATTTAAGTATTTTTTGATCTGTCTATCGAAACAAGAATTTGGTGTTAAATTATCTCTTAATAATATAAAAACAAACATTTGTACATAAATTGTTTTCATTTTAGTTTTAATTACTCAGTCTAGTTTATACTTCAAAAGTAAAGTGAAATCAAATTTGAAATGAAACATCAATAACTAAACCACCAAAGAGTTTTCAAAAAAAAAAAAATAGTTTTCGTCATAACATTTGGTTTGGAAAATCCCATTGAGTTGTATTTGCATTTGTATTCGAAGACAAATTTTGTTCTCCTTGTCATATTCAGTTTTGACAGTTTTTCATGTCTGGAAAAAAATTTTTATATGCAAACTACACTTTGCGTGAATGTATAAACAAGACTTAAAAGATAAAATTAATATTGAAAAAGGAATCTTTTTTACTTAATATTTTGTTTAAAGCAATGGGTTGATTTTAGCGAAAATGTCCTTTTTCAGTCTCCATATTTTAATTTGTCTCTTTCCTTTATGTTTTTTAAGCTTTTTAACAAGTGATAAGGCTATATTTAGGTTGGTTCTTCATTTAATTTTAAGAAATACTAAATTTCCACCACGAGTATTTTATTAATCTTAAAGATGAGAAAGTAATGTTGTTAAATTTTCATAGGACAAATATACTTTTACATAACGAACAAACCTATTTTGTAATGGCGCTGAAATGAAATATTCTATCTCACTTCTACTTCTTACAAGGCCTAATCAAGGCTCTGGACCTTTGGAAACTCAAATAGGGAACATTTGAAAGAGAAAGAAATTCCAGTCAGTTTTTGGTAAAAAAATGGTCAACTAGTCCTAAAAATTTGTCAGCCCTAAATAACTTGTAAACAAGGATTAAATTTAAGTTTTTGGCAAATTTACAAAAAAAGTATACAATCTACAATCTAAAACATATCTAGATCGTGATAAAAGGTCAACTTTTTTCAGTAAGTAGTCAGCCACTTTTTTTCTAGGAATTTTCTAAATTCATTTGAAGGTTACAAAAAACTTATGGCACTCATTTGGGTCATTAAAAAAATAAAGAATGTCATTTTAAAGGCCACTTCAGGGTCATAAAAGGTCAGCTACTTTCACTAACTGGTGAACCATACTTACATATTTTTTTATGAATTTTTAATGAATTTAAAAAAAATCAATATCATAGCGCTTTTTGGCACCACATTTATGGGAAATTTGCAAACATTTTATATCATTTTAAAGTACTCTGGTTCAGTAGTTGGTCAACTATAAATTCTTTTTTTTTTTCGATTTTAAAATTTTTTTTTCAGATCAGGAACGTTTTTTGGCATACGAGTATAAACAAAAATTAACGAAACAAAAATTTTTAAAAATCGTAAAAAAGGATCTTAGCTAACGAATTACTGTTACTATAGCTGACCTTTTATATGAACCTTTCAGGTAGTATCACCCATTGTTTGACAACAAAATAACTGCCTGGTCAGAAAAGGGTGCTGCAACTGGAGCAGCAGCTGAGACTAGAATACCTGTCAAAAACTGCTGCAAATGATTTTTTTTACTCGCCCACAATGAGCTGTACAGCTTTCGGACTTTTTGGCATTTTAAGTCAGCTGTGCGAACTAAATTCAACACAAAAATTAAAATTAAAATAATTTTGAATAATAGTGAAATGGAAGCTTAAATTACTTTACGTCTTTATCAGAGATTAACAAAAGTTTGAACTTAATTACACGATTCGTGTTTTCGTTCGTTTCGTTTTCCGTTTTTTTGACAGGTACGTACCTTCGTGTTTACACCAAAATCAAAAAAGTTCATTCGTTTTTCTGGCGTTTAAGAAATATGAGGGTAATTTATTGAAAAACAGATTGTAATAATATTGAATTTGAAGAAAATTTTGAAACAATATTCTTCTGTTTAAGAGTGAATGAATTAAGTTCGAATAAAAGTATTACGTGAGCTCTTACTCCATATTATTGCGTTTCGCCCAGGTACAACAGTTGGGCTCATCAGTTAGATGCTGTTGTACCCTTCTAAGACGCAAATTATATCGGTGTTTACCTGGGCGAAACGCAAAAATATGGAGTAGAGCTCACTTAATACTTTTATTTGATAGTTATAATAGTTAACAATATTTTTAAATCACTTCTTGTTCAAATTTATATCTATTTAATCACGAAAAACTATTTTAGAGCTCACTATTTAAAGTAAACAAGCATTCTTCGCCTCTTCTCGTTTGTCAAATCATAAACGTCAAGATTCAACCCGGAAAAATCTTAAAATTTTCATACGCGCTTTCGTTTTTTCAATCCCCCTATATTTCTACACCTCTCACCCAATGTGTCAAAAATGACGAAACACGATATGCCCGAAAAAACGAATCGTGTAATCAGGCTCTTTTAAACTCTCTTCAACCCCCATGTAAACACTTGCTTTTGCTCACAATTTTGAAACGACAAAAAAGCTGCATGCAAAAGTTAAAAGTTGGTCAACTAGTCCATCTGCGTCTGCAGCTCCGTTTGCATTGGATTTGTGTGTATTCAAAATTTTGACAGCTATTCTAGTTGCAGATAAGTCTCCATTCGGTTTTGGCAGTAAATCTGGACAAAAGGCAAGCACGAAACTCGCGTCTAGGCGTCTATCTAACGATTTTTGCAGAAGCTGTTTATTGGATGCAAAAGGGAAAGAATCGATGCCTCATTTTCTATGCAGTGCTCTCAAGTTTGTCAAAGTCAAGTCTGCATAAATGAGATTCAGTATCCGAAGGTTACCAATTGTAAGAATATTTAACACTTATAATTGACATTATTCGCTATTAAACTGAGCTTCCTACAACGCGCACCCATCAGTTAACACAAATCTATAATAAAATATTTGAAACTTAAAGCTCACAGGTCCTTAGATGTGTGGGTTGTGGATTAGCTTATTTAAAAGAGTTATTTCAGGTTATATTTAAATCCCTTTGCAACTGCGTAAAAACGTTTTCTCGTATTCGCATGTGTCAACCTCACAAAAAAATATAATTATACATTTTACAACATACATAAATTTTCAAGAGTAAAAGTTATACCCACCCACGACTATGGGTTATACTAAAAATATAGTTTAACATCTGCGCCATTCCTTAAATTCACATATAAAAAATAAAACACAAGCTTCACCCACCTCTTACTTTCCACCATTGTATATAATTCGTATAATTTAATTTCTGAAATAGCATCAACCACTCTCCTATTCGATTTTGTTAATCCTTCAGTCATTTTATTCCATTCATTGCACAAACAAATATCAATTACAATACAATAGCCAACGACAATTTAATAAGAGGATATTTTTTCATTTATTGTAAACCTTCTCCTCTCATCCATTGCTTGTAAAAGAACTAAAAAGAAGAACAAAAAATTATAACAATGAAATACACATCCTTCAAAAGTATATCCTGCATGAAAACCTCACAGAGGGTGGGTACATATATATTTGATTGTAATTATTGTCCGATCACATCATGAATTGCACACAATTGCCGTACATAAAAGAAGTGGCAGCAAGTAAATAAAATCGTTTAACCGCCCAAAACTTACAAAAACACAAACTGGAAAAAAGAATTCAATACTTAAGTTTCCACCACTGTGGCCATTGTGTGGCACATAATGCACACAAAAGGATCAATTTTTTAAAAACAGTCGAATTAAACAACAAAATTCTGGATTGTAAAGGTACCCATGTCCTAGGAACTATACATCCTTCCCAATACATATTATAAGTTCATCACCACCGTATATCGTCGTTTAACAAAAGCAATCGTGATCCTCAATCCTCCAACAATTCAACTGAAATCTCCAGGACAATCGACATTGCGTACTCATCATCATCGCACACAACGTAATTGCACACTCGCTTCCAGGAAATTAACCCAAAAAAAAAACTATGCCTCTATAAAACTAAGCGCATTTACCTATAGAACAGTACACAGCCTGTGGAGTGTGGATTTGCCAGGCTCTAAGGACTCGTTATCGTCGGGGCACCCCCTGAAGCCTACAAAAACATTTGCCTACCGATTGCCAACCCTCGCTCTATAGATTAATCCTTTTTATTTATTTCAAATAAAATTGTAATTCATGTTTAAAAAAAAAAAAAAAATAATAATAGCTTATACCCTTTTCCCTTGAGAACAATGTCCTTATTGGTCGGCAATGATGGCAACCCCAAATGGAAACAATGGAACGAGTAGTAGTTCTCTCTTTTTCTCTGCGAACAAATTCATTATTGTTTCAAACTGTCACCACCGCAGATACAATGGCGGCCACGTACTTAACGAATTGTTCCCAGCTGAATGCATCTAGTGGATGCTGTTACTTTATTTTTCCTTATATTCCCCGATTGTATATATCCTTATTCGTTATGATATTTCATATTTTATTAAAAAAGAAGAAAAAAAAAACAAGGAATGTTTTAAAAGTGCTTAAACAATCCTTAGCACTGCCATCGAGATGACATTTCATGTTAAAATTGAAATCCTTTAGCGTAACGAAAAAGAGCAACCGAAATTATTGTTCCAAGTGATGAGGAGCAACGATGGATGGAAACTTTACGTGTACAATTGCACACTTAACTTTTTGTTGTTCTTTGATGGGACTCTTAATTGTTTATTGCCATAAGGACTTTTCCGTTATTTTCTTCTTCGTTTTATTTGCTTTAATTCAGATGTTCGAAAGGTTTTTTTGGCAAAATGCACAAAGCTATATAAGAAGCGAGAGTGTTGAAGCTCAATGAGAAAATATTATAACGTTAACATAATTGAAGCTTTGTATACCTAGGTAGATATATAGTTCTGGGTGTTGAAATTGGTTTTTGAGGATTTGCAAAATTTTGGGGAATTGAAGATTTATGGAGATGTTTTTTTTTTTTAAATTTTAATTTCAAAGGTGCCGAATTCGAAAACCTTTACAACTTAAGAACTATTAGACAGTGAATAATTTGGTGTGAAAGATATAAATAGTTTGTCTGGATGGGTCCTTGAAAAATAACTGTGAATTGAAGTTGGATTGCGATTTCTTGGTAAAATAGAACCCATAAACTTTTTTTGGATATAACAATAATTTTTTTAAAAATGCTTAAAAGGTATAAAAGGGTACAAAATCCCGAATTGCAAAAAAATCCCGAATGCCGCAAAGTCCCATATACCAAAAATAAATAATAGAAAAAAATTTGATCGAGTGGACCGAATACCTCGTGGAAATCTAAGGCCTAGTGACTTACAACTCTCAACCATTCCTGTGTGCGTGTGATTGGCAGGAATGTAAGGGACCTACAATTTTTTTGCCGAGTCCGAACGGCTAGATGAGAAGCATTTATTCATGACAAGTATACTCTTAAGGGATTTGTCAGTTCCTCGCAAGCACAACATTTTATACCAATGATTAAGAAAAGAACTTTTGATAAAGTTAAATAAAAATTAATTATTATGGAAATGCCTTGAATAAACAAAAAAAAACAATAATTACTTATAGTTCAAATATTAATGTGCATTTTAATATTTGAATATTAAACTGCTTACACAGAACCAAATCCCTAGGAAAATTTGTAATTCAGCCGATTATGGGATGATGGATTTAGTTAGACTACCCAACTATCAATTTAGCTTGTATAAGGTTTTGAATTTGGCAAGTAATATCTTGTAAAAGGCAATCTTGAGCAAGCCAAGAATTTTCGACCTGAAATTTAAACAAATAGCTGCTATAAGGCCTTAAAATATGAGTTACACAAGCTCTATACAATTGTAACTATAAGTTATAAATGGATTGTAACGGGTGATTTCTTAAGAGGTTTAGAACTTTAAAAAAAAAAAACACAAAAAATTCGAAAAAATGAATGAAATATTTATTTGAATCGATAGTTTGAACCTTGCAATTTAATGTTTAAAGATAATTTCATGCAAATGTTGACCGCGGCTGCGTCTCAGGTAGCCCATCCGCTGAGTCCAATTTTGGCATACTCTTTCACACATATCGGCCGGTATCTCACAAATGAATGCATGGATGTTGGCTTCCAGTGCCTCAATCGAAGCGGGTTTGTCCCTATAGACATTAGCCTTGACATACCCCCACAAAATATAATCTAATGGCGTCAAATCGCACGATCTAGGCGGCCAATTGACCGGCCCGAAACGTGAAATTAACTGTTCACCAAACTCCCCTCGCAATTGCGCCATTGTTTCGCGTGCTGTGTGGCATGTGGCACCGTCTTGTTGAAACCACATATCATGCAAGTCAAGAACTTCCATTTCGGGCAAAAAAAAGTTTGTTATCATCGCTCGGTAGCGTTCACCATTGACAGTAACGCTGCGATTCGCATCATCTTTGAAGAAATATGGCCCAATAATGCCGCCGGCCCATAAACCGCACCAAACAGTGGCTTTTTCGGGATGCATTGGTAGCTGTTGCAATGCTTCTGGCTGATCTTCACTCCAAATGCGGCAATTATGCTTATTTACGTACCCATTCAACCAAAAATGAGCCTCATCGCTGAACACAATTTTTCGATAAAAAAGCGGATCCTCGGCCAGCTTTCCAAGAGCCCATTCACCAAAAATTCGGCGTTGTGGTAGGTCAGCTGGCTTTAGTTCTTGCACCAGCTGTATCTTAAAAGGCTTTACGCCCAAATCCTTCCGCAAAATTTTCCACGTAGTGCTGTAACAAAGGCCTAACTGCTGGGAACGGCGCCGAATCGACATTTCGCGGTCTTCTGTCACACTAGCTGATACGGCCGCAATATTTTCTTCACTACGCACAGTACGTAAACGTGTTGGTGGTTTAATGTCCAACAAAGTAAATTTGGTGCGAAATTTGGTCACAATCTTCCGAATAGACTGCTCAGAAGGTCGAGAATGCCGACCATAAAATGGAAGCAGCGCGCGATGAACATTTCGAACCGAGCACGAATTTTGATAGTAAAATTCAATAATTTGCAAGCGTTGTTCATTTGTAAGACGATCCATGGTTAAATTGCAAACCAAACTGAAGCTGTTTGACAGTGACACAAGGTACTAAACACACGTCAGCTGACAAAACCAGTGTTGCCAAAACCAAACCAGCTAAAATCACCCGTTATAAAGGCAAGCTATAGCTTGTTCAGCCAAGTTAATAGCAGTTTATGAAAAGCTATTTGCTGCTATAAGACCTGTCAACAAAAGTCTTTTGTCAGTTGATTAGCTTGGGTAAATGCGCCAAAATAACTTGGATAAGGCCTTTTACTATTTCTATAGCAGTCTGAAAATAGCTTGTATAGAACCTTATACAAGTTAAATTGTTAGTTGGACTAGTGTCATACGTGAATGAAGCAAGCAACAACTTTTTATTGAGTAAAAGAATTTATTTTATAATTCAACTAATATCACATTATTTACCTATAATTCACATTTACTGACTCAAAAATTAGCCGTCATATTATCAAATTTAAAGTTCATAAACTCAACATTCTCCTTTTCTCAGTGTCATTTCCTAATTGCTAAGGTGCGCCGGGTTAGTCTGTTGAATCTGGACTATTCTTTCCTTGTTCTTCAAAGCCTTTGGTGGAGTTTTGGTTGTTAGGATATCGTCGATTGAAACTGTTGAGATGACGTTTTTGGCATCATGCACTATGGCAGCTGGTACTTCCGTACAAACTGACGACTTATGTAGCCTTGGTTATCTGCACGTTTGGCATGTTTACCTTCCTCTACCCAGCTGTAGCCAACAGTTTTGACTGCTAATTAATTTTGCATGAAATGGCTGACATCCATGCAGACTTGAAATCCGTATTTTTCAACTGTGTAGTTTCCTTTAGGATTACCCTTTCGCCGAACAGTAATTAATTGCAAAGATGCCGCTCTTGGCCGATATGTATCACATGGACACAATCCAAATCCAGAGTAATCTTGTTGGGCAGTTCTTACGTCATCTTTACTGCAATCGTTAATGGGATCGACTCAAAATTTCTGTACGGCAACAACGTCCTTTTCTTCTTCACGCGTGCAATGCTTGTAGTCTGGTCCCCATGGTCTTCTAGGTGCCAATCTGCACTGGCATTGGAGATGTCAGGTTTTATTGCAATTCCCACTTGTTGGAGGTATCCGATCTTGTTACAATTCTAACACTCAGGTCTTCTAGGCTGGAATCTACACTGGCATTGGAGATGTCCGGTCTCGTAACAATTCCTTTATCAAGCAGGTCCATCTCACTGGTTTCTTAACAACGCTGTTCTCTGGCATGAACACTCCTCAATTGCTTTTTCTATTAATCGATGGACTCCTTGAGAAGGCTGTTCTGCTGCTTCCATGGTCAGAGCGAACGCAAATACCTCAGGAAGTGTGGAAGTTTGCTCCTATTGTCAAAAATTGTTTGTGCCTAGTCAAAAATTGTTCATCGACACGCTCGTCAAAGGCAATAATTCTATTGTTAAAGGCATTTTACTTACTTTTGAGAAGATTTTGAAGATTCCTTTGTTCTTGGCTTAGTTGTTTTAGAAGATTCTTTTGCTTTTGTTCTTGGCTTTGTTGATCAAAACGTTCTAGAAGATTCTTTTGTTCATTGCGTTGTTCTTCAAATTTGGCGATCAGCTGAGACAGCATATTGCTCATGTTCGATAACCTTACTTGTTTTTGCTCTTCCACCATTTCAATGTCGAATTTCAAAATGTGCCTGGGTTTTCTCCACGTTTTCTTATATCTTCCTGTAGACGAACTATGAGATCATTCTTTGTTCCAGCAGTAGGAAGACCTCGCTTCTTCAGTTCAGCTTTAAGTTCAATTCTTGTAATTATTTTCTCTTAACACACAATAAATTATCCGAATTCGTTTTTTCCCACTTCTGACATACATAAATGTAATATTTTCTCAGGTTCGTTAATAAAACTTATTTACATGTCCTTTTATACCTATCACATAGGTTCCCGAAATAGCTTGAAGGTTCTAGTATTTGCATCTAGAGCTTTCCATGGGGGAAATTCTCCATAAATTTCCCTTTCCAAATCTTTTATTTTGACAGCTAGAGCTTAAAGTTTTTAGGCTCACCAAAGTACTCTGTAGGTTGGTTTGTATCATTTATAGTCCGGAAGATGGCGCTTTTTCATTCGAGATTCGATAAAGTATAAATATGGGGGTCGTTATAATGTGAAAGGTTTTGATGTTTGGTTTGACATTTTGACAGAACGGGAATCGGAATAAGTGTGAAAACATGAAAAGTGTTTCTATTCACTTTTTTACAGAACCAAGATCAGCCACCTGTGCGTAAAAAGTCAGCCATAAAAAGTAATGAGATCTAAAATATATGCCAAGTTCTAAGCTTATAAATTTTATAATGTGTAATGTTTTTCTTTTTAGTAGAGTAATATCAATTGTGTAGTACCGGACTGTCATGCCGAAGGGGTGGGTTCGATTCCTAGCCACTGCCACTAAAAACAGAAATGTTTTTACCGAGGTACTGCCCCTTGCAAGGAACTGACAAATCCTTCATGAATTATTGCTTTTCATCTAGCCGTCCGGACTCGGCAAAAAATTGTAGGTCCTTTCCATTCCTGCTTATAAAACGCACATAGGAATCGTTGAGAGTTGTAAGTCACTAGACCTCGGTTCTCTATGAGCTGTCGCGCGAACAAATTTATTTTTATTTATTTAATATCGAAAAAACTGCAAATTATGACAGAAATTTGTGATATAAAGATTACTGATTGAAATTTGGTGGATTATTTGGCACTTTTTGTTTAATTACTTATTTACTTACAATATGAAAAGAACGAAAACTTGACTAGTGAACTCACCAAATTTCAATCACAAATAATCAAACAACAAAATTTCTTTCATAATTTGGAGTTGTTTGGATATAACGGGTGATTTTTTAGCTGGTTTGGTTTTGGCAACACTGGTTTTGACAGCTGACGTGTGTTTAGTACGTTGTGTTACTGTCAAACAGCTTCAGTTTGGTTTGCAATTCAATCATGGATCGTCTTACAAATGAACAACGCTTGCAAATTATTGAATTTTACTATCAAAATTCGTGCTCGGTTCGAAATGTTCATCGCGCGCTGCTTCCATTTTATGGTCGGCATTCTCGACCTTCTGAGCAGTCTATTCGGAAGATTGTGACCAAATTTCGCACCAAATTTACTTTGTTGGACATTAAACCACCAACTCGTTTACGTACTGTGCGTAGTGAAGAAAATATTGCGGCCGTATCAGCTAGTGTGACAGAAGACCGCGAAATGTCGATTCGGCGCCGTTCCCAGCAGTTAGGCCTTTGTTACAGCACTACGTGGAAAATTTTGCGGAAGGATTTGGGCGTAAAGCCTTTTAAGATACAGCTGGTGCAAGAACTAAAGCCAGTCGACCTACCACAACGCCGAATTTTTGGTGAATGGGCTCTTGGAAAGCTGGCCGAGGATCCGCTTTTTTATCGAAAAATTGTGTTCAGCGATGAGGCTCATTTTTGGTTAAATGGGTACGTAAATAAGCATAATTGCCGCATTTGGAGTGAAGATCAGCCAGAAGCATTGCAACAGCTACCAATGCATCCCGAAAAAGCCACTGTTTGGTGCGGTTTATGGGCCGGCGGCATTATTGGGCCATATTTCTTCAAACATGATGCGAATCGCAGCGTTACTGTCAATGGTGAACGCTACCGAGCGATGATAACAAACTTTTTTTTGCCCGAAATGGAAGTTCTTGACTTGCATGATATGTGGTTTCAACAAGACGGTGCCACATGCCACACAGCACGCGAAACAATGGTGCAATTGCGAGGCGAGTTTGGTGAACAGTTAATTTCACGTTTCGGGCCGGTCAATTGGCCGCCTAGATCGTGCGATTTGACACCATTAGATTATTTTTTGTGGGGATATGTCAAGGTTAATGTCTATAGGGACAAGCCCGCTTCGATTGACGCACTGGAAGCCAACATCCATGCATTCATTCGTGAGATACGATATGTGTGAAAGAGTATGCCAAAATTGGACTCAACGGATGGGCTACCTGAGACGCAGCCGCGGTCAACATTTGCATAAAATTATCTTTAAACATTAAATTGCAAAGTTCAAACTATCGATTCAAATAAATATTTCATTCATTTTTTCGAATTTTTTGTGTTTTTTTTTTAAAGTTCTAAACCTCTTAAAAAATCACCCGTTATATTAGGTACAATTTTCAATAAATCTCTGTTTAAAGTTTTTTCTGTGACAACCAATTTGGACTCAAGCGCTTGTTACTGAAATTGCTTAAGCGCGTCACTTTTTTGAGATATTCGAACCTTAATCGAATTCGAATCTTAATCTTATACGAAAATACGTATTTTATGAAAATTTGGGGTTATATTTTTTGTCGTCGTAATTTTTTTTTCAAAAAATTTTATTGGTCATTCTGAGGTATGAAGTTTTTACTTCGAAATTCTTTTTGATTTTTTTAAATACCACAATTCATCTTCAAGAAATCCTAAGCCTTCCTCTTTAACCATTATTCGAAAAATCTAATTTTTAACTAGCGCTCGGGTCAAAATGGGTTCACACAGAAAAAAACCTTAAACAAAAATGTATTGGAAATTGTGTATACTTTCAATAGTATTCATGATATAAACGACAGCCCATTTTTCCGAAAATATAAAATCCAGAAAGCTCAAAATCCAGAAAACACAAAATCCAGAATGGCCAAAATCCCGAAACTATATTTTGAAAAATAAGTAAATTATAAAAATATAAAAATTTACAAAAAAAGTTACTGCGACTTCTCTTACCAACTTTAAGGCCAAACTAACATTTAAGTTTTCTTATCGATAAGGTGTTGGTATAATAAAGTATTTTAAGACAGAATTCAGAAATCAGAATTCGATTTCGCTCTTTCCAGTTTTTCGGCAAAATGGTGTAGATCTGACCTTATAGAATTGAAATTAAATAGTTTTATTAAATTAATAACAAAGTAAAAAAGTAATTAATTTTGAAGTAATTGGATTCCATCTACATTTCAAAATAAAAAGCAAATTAGAAACAAAGCGTTAGAATAAAGCATAATCACTAACTATACATACAAAATCTTAAAAATTATACAAAATGAAAAATTTGCGCAATTTTTGTATTTGATATAATTTTTTTGGGATTTCGATTAAAGGATTTTTGCTTTTCCTTATTCTGGGTTATCGGAATTTAAAGTTTTTCGAAATTCTGGGCTTATGGCATTCTGGGTTTTCGGGATTTCTGTTTTCGCACGGAAAGAATTGAAAAATCTACAATTGAAAAATTTGAAGTCGCAATTAACGAATCAAGTTTTATCCATAAATCATAAGGCATTTTCATCCCAAATTAATACAAAAACTGGTAATTCAACATTCAAAACGTAGCAAATTTACAAAATTTATTTTTTCGTGATTTTCAATTAAAATTCATGATTTAAGCTTGTACTTTTCATAGCTAAATACAATAATTTCACAAACAGCATTTAAAAATATTGACTTGCGATAAATATTTTGTAATTTACATTGCTCAATTACAGATTTACGTTTTTTTTGTCGCAATTTGCAACTCCATGGGAATATCTTTCAAAGTTGCAATATCATGAAATAAAAGTGGTGATCACAAATCTTTTTTGCAAATTTACAAATTGGCGATTGAGGAATATTTGGATCAAATTGCGATTTATTGTTCGCAATTTTTGATACATTAGAGTGTTGATTTACGATTTTTGAGTATCAATATCTTCATTTTGCTCAGTTTTGCAAATTGCAAACAAATAGTCGTAAATTACAAAATCACCAGCGAAGGTATAAATCGGGATTCATTTTTCGTAATTTGCAGCTCATTTTTCGTGATCTGATCCAAGAATTCTTTCCGTGCGGGATTCTGACCCCAACCCCTTTTAAAATGCTTCTAGATCTGCAGACTAAACGGCTGGTCTGATTTATATAAGACTTGGCACTAGGTGCAAGGAATATTGAATTTATCATTTGGTACTCAAAAATAGGCTTTGCGCAAAAACTGCTAAAAAATATAAAAAATACTAAAGTTTGAATGGATGTTACTCTGACGGTTGTTAAATAATATATCAACATGTCATATTAAGGCCTTAAAGCTCAAATTAATTTTGTTGAAGCATATTTTAAACGTATCTTTCCTCCGACAAGAGTAATGCGCAATTGAATCGTAAAATATTCATTAAAAATCAAAAATGTTCACCTTTTTTCAGGCTTGGGCGGTACTGAGATTTCTGTGTAACAAAATGTTTGAATAAGGAAAAAGATGATTGATGATTGGAAAAGCTTTATTTTTAAAGAAATATCTCGAAAAACGTACCAAATGTCCAAATTCAAAATAGGTATACATGAGCTGCGTTCTTGTGCTTCTAATTTTATAATCAGTATCAAAAACAGGTGGTCAAATTTGTATAGAATAATGGACACATTTTTGTCAAACTACTGCTTTGATAGAAACGTCAATAAGTTTTCCAATTTTGATCAATGCTGGAGTAGGGAGACTTAAGTCAACGCTTTTTGATTTTTTAGAAAGATTAAAGCATTTCAAAATCCAGGATTTGCAGTCTTTATATTTAACAGATGTTTTGTTATGCAACGCAAATGAGTCTTTTGCCCTTTTCGGAAAAAGTCAAATCAAAGTCAATTTGATCGACATTTTTTCATGGAGATTGCAATAGTCATATGCAATCGTCCTGCTGGCACAAAATGGTTTAAATTAACGTCATTCAATTTATTCGCAAACGCATTTTATGTTTACGAACATGTTCTCTGGTTTCTCAATTTTTTCTCGTCAACAAGGTTTTTTACGGCACAGCTGAACAGCAGATGATGTTTTCGAACATGTCACTTTTGCGTTTCGAGATAAAGAACATTTTGCAAATGCATTTTTGACATAGATGACGTTTTCCGAAAACGGTCGCTTCTGAATTGGTGGGAAAAGTTAACCACACAAGACAAAATGACGAAAAATATTAAAAAGATGTTTTTAAATCAAATAAATCTTTCTGAACGTATTCAACTTGCACCAGAAGAAACTGTATCTATGTTCTTAGATGCCCAACTTACAACTCATCAATATAATATTATAAGAAATAAAGGCAAGGTATAATTTCCTTTAGTTACCACTTATGTACGTCTTAGAGAAGCAACTTACACTCATTTTGTCCAATGCCCTTTGGGCTTAGAAAAACACATTTCGGACGTTAGTTTCAAGACCCAAGTTTTATTTTTGTTCCGTTTTTGAGCGTAATAAGGTACCAAGTCCAAAAACATACTTTCATGCAAATTTTTCAGTCCTATTCTTCTGTTAATAGTAGAATTTCTTAAGGTTCAGCGATAAAGTTATGTGCATACTAAATACTCCTCCTTGATCACTCATCAATCAAATTGCATAGTTTTCGAAGATAATGGTGTTTTATTGCTGTTAAAAAAGTTTGCAACCATTTCTTCGGTATGGCAGTACTCATATAGAATAATTCTCTTCTTGAACAGATCTTTCGCCATTTTGTTTTTGATATCCATGTGCTTGGTCGTATACGAAAACTTATCATCACTCACCATTTTTAGACAGCTTTGGTTATCCTCAAAAATCACTTTTGGCTCGCAAATCGTTATATTTAAATCTTCCAGTAGCTCCCGAAACCATTCCACCTTTTTTCGTGCTTCAGCCAATGAGACGAGCTCCCCTCACAACCAGATGAAGATGCCACTAAGTTCTGTAGTCCAATGATTTAAGAATTATTCTATGTAAATTTCAATTAATGTTTTATTAGGTTTGAAAACGAACAAACAAATCAAAACACCGCAATGTAGGAGTATTGTATATTGATATTAAATTTATTTTAGAAATGAGCTTTGGGGGGGCCTCGGCCCCTAACGGAAACAAGGTCCATAGAAATTTATATGATGATGATTAAATATAATAATCCCATGTTCAAGGTTCAGTGATCCTGCCAACATTAACATATGAACCTGAAGACATCTAAGTGAAGTAGGAAAAATACCTGTCGATTAGTCAAAAGTATACATATTTCATATATTGGTATTTTATTTAAAATAGAGCCTCCCCCAAAAAACAGTATCAACAACTTTCTGGCCTTCTGAGAAAAGTATTTCTAAATTTGTTTCCAAAGTAAATATTGATGCATCTTCACTGCATAAACACTATCATCGATCACAAATTCATTAGCTCCACTAATTGACTAAACTGCCATATGGCATACACCAACTGCAACTAGTTGCATTATGATTGCTTTGCTGAGAGACCAAAGATCAAAGCCTTCTTCACAAAGACTCATAATAATTAGAGTCTAAAAATTTCTCCCCGCACATCAAAATAACAAAAAGACAAAATTTCCAAATGGCAATGGCATTAATGTACAACAACTGGTGTGTGATATTTTTTCGTGAAATCAATTCCGTCAGGGCGGCTTCTATCGTCTTTGCGTCCAACACACACCTCCTTGGGAATCAACAAAAGTAAACAAATATCAATACAAAAACACAACAAGACAACAACCAGCCTTTGCCGCACTCGCATATGAGTAACGCAAACGCTGGCTGGTGCGTTTATAAAGGCTACAAATGTTTTCTTTTCTTTGGATCCCATTAGGCCTTGAGATGGTGATTTGAAGTCTTTCGCCATAGTCCGCCCGCAACAAGGTATAGTTTTTTTTTTTTTAAATTAGCGTTACAATAACTCTGCGCCGCATTATATTAAACACCCGGGGCGGCATGGCAGCATATCACCGCACTCTTCACCGTCATCCATCACCGTCATGTGTCGATGAAACGAAAATAGACATCAAATAGTCAGTGCGGGGATGATTCGGCTTTCACGGCTGCTGGTATGGACTCACGCACAGTGGGCAATCTTTATGATACTAACTTTGGAAAAAAGAAACAAAAAAAATTATTTGGTGGAGCAAAAGCTCGTGGAGAACTAGGGCCTAGTGATTTACTACTCTCAACGATTCCTGTGTGCGTGTTGTTGGCAGAAATGGAGTGGACGTATAATTTTTTGCTGAGTCCGAACGGCTAGGTGAAAAGCACATATTCATGACAAGTATACTCTTGAAAGATTTGTCAGTTCCTCGTAAGAGGCAGTACCTCGGGAAAAACATTTTGGTTTTTAGGTGGCTGGGAATCGAACCCAGACCGTGCGTCGGCATGCCAGTCCAACGCACTAACCATGCGACGAGGTTCTTTGGCAAAAAAGAAGGAAATTTTAACTGTGAAGTTGCTCCTATTTGATAATGTTTTTATTGAAAACGAAAAACACCCGGCCTTGAAATAGCTCCTATTCGGAAAATTCAAGAACAAAAAACAAGTTGTTTGAAAGCAAAACGAAAGTTCTTTCTTTTCATTAACATTTCTTAATATTTTAAATAAAATTCATTGACTGATTTGTTTTATTTCACGTGTAAATTTGTCTTGACTGACTTTAGTCGAATTCAAAACATATTTTTTCCCACTGTTCTCTTCAACGGACGAACTGTCAAAAACGAAATATTTTCTGAGCTGCCACATTTGTCGCATTATTTGTTTTAGCGCGGGCATCATTTTGCTTTCTTTTTCGGGCCCACACACAAATCAATGTTTTTTGAATGACAATGTAAACACTGCCATCGATGACCTCCCATTACCATGACGAACATTCGTTTTTTTTTGTATCTTCTGGATGCCAATGCCATCCTCCACTTCCTTTTTTATAGGTAGCGCTGTTGCTGTAAGATGCTGATGCTGATGTTGTAGCTGTTAGTGCAGTAGCTATGGCGGACAAGATGGTAAACAGGCGTAAAGAGTCACAAACTAAGTGGCTTCCGCTGTCAAGTGGTGCGGTCTGACAACAGTTTCATTTGAGATGGAGGAGCTGCTCTCAAAACTAAGACCGAAACCGCAAAGAAGCTCTGCCGCACCACTCCTCCGTGCCACCGCGCTGGCTGCCGCTAGCTACTGCGCTGATGCATTGTAAACCTACTTCAAAAATGTTTTTCTTAACGAGTCTTGACTTAGGTTTTTTTTCTTTGGTGGCGATATTGAATAATTTTGAAAATTTGTTTTGAGTTAATGATGAGATACGAGTACTTCAGATAATACCCACTCTAATTGCCGCATCAGTTATAAGACCACCCTCGAGTTGCGGCTGGATAGGTTTACCTAATCGTTTTCCTAGATTCACCCTTTCAAGATGATTTGGCGCAATATTGTGGTTGTTACCGCATTTACACTCTCACTCGATTTTCAAGGATGCGGATTTAAAACAGAAGAATGTCTATCCTTTTCTTTATCCCCCCAGGGAAGGATGGCTTTAGTGAAAAGATACGATTCTTTGGCAGCATGTTAATCATATTTGAAGGGAGTTTCAGACTACAGGAATATGAGCGACAAAGTACGTATCTCTTTGTGCAATATTGTTTGATTGAGGGGGATTTATTGCTTTATTTGCAAGGTTTAAAGGGTTTTTATTTTAAATATGGCAATGTGGCTGGAAAATAACAAAAATTAAAGCATGAAAGATGTTTACGAAATTTATTGCTTAACGCCTTTTTAATGAGTGATTTGTTGTTAAATTCTTTCATTCAAGGGGGGGTTCAACAATTACGTATCCGGGGCGTGTTAATGCAACAGAAAGCCACCCACATGAATTTTCGTTTTTCAATTTCAGAAACAAAAATAAACTGTGTAAATATCAAAAAAGTTTTGAGGATTCTCAGTTGCATTTGAGGCATTTCACCTGAAGCAGACAGCGAAAAAAGGTGGTGGATCTTGAAATGCATTCATCTTTGGGTTATTTATACTTGATTAGAATAGATGAATATACATAAAAGGATTTTGAATTTTGAGGCCTAGGGTTAGAGTCATGGGCTAGTAAATTTTCAGCAAGCTATGGGTTAAAGTTCTCAATAATTAAAGGTCTTATTAATTAAATGAAGAAACAGAAAAAAATATTTTTAAATTGAGATTAATGAGGAATTAGATGTTCTATTCGGTTAGGAAATCTTAACTAGAAATCGATTTTTTAGGATATAAAACCGAAATTTCATTTCAAATCAAATTTTAAGAATCTTAGTCATTTCTTATAATATTTTTTTTTTATTTCAAAATTTTGCGTATACACTAAAGAAATTACGTGCCAAGTTTTGACTCGTGCCACATTTGTCAAACGCTTGCAACACATCCAAAAATATCGTCGAACAAATATTCGTATGTACAATTACAAAGGTCCTTTTTTGGAGATCATTGTTTGGTCCAAATCTTAGATCCATACCAGTGTTGACCAAAAGTTTTTCCAATTATTAATACCTATTAAAATACTTTTACTTTCATGGACTTTGCTGATATCAGATAAATTTTATTTAAAACGTGGTTTTCAGTGGTGTGGTCACTATGGTTGTCTCAATATAGTCTGTTTATACGGAGATCTCTGTCGTAGTTTTCTCGCTATGGTCTCGCTTTCATCTTGTCGTGACATTTACACGTGATTTTCAACACTGAGCATTGTTTGCCATCATCTCGCTATAGTCTCGCCGAGTTCTTTTTTAAAAATTAAATGTTGAAAAAAGTGAAAATAAGCTAATAACGTGGTTGAAAATTTCAAACATTGTATTCAGTGTCATGGTTATTGTATTCGCCTCGCTGTATAGTCTTGCAATGTCCGTTTACACAAGAATCTGTGTCGTGGTTCTCTCGCTATGGTCTCGCCCTAATATAATCGTGGCCTTTGAAATTGAGCATCTTTTGCCATTATATCACTTTGGTCTAGCTGTAGCTCTTTTAATATGATTTTTTAAAAAATGTTGAAATAAATAATTAAAAAAAGTGAGATAAGTTTCTCAATATCTACTGAAAACTCGGTAGAATTGGTAGGATAAGGGTCTCCTTTCAAGATAAAACAAATATTTTTCGCTGAGCTTCTTCGGTGAAGAGCACGTTTGAATCGATTTTAAGTGTTTTCAGCAGAAGTTTATGTTAGTTAGTAAAACAGTCAGCTCCATGAAAAATGGCCCCAAAAAGAAAATGAAAAATGGCCCCATTTTTTTTTTTTAAGATAATAAAAGCAACGAAGTCTTGACCATTTTTTTCGCATTTTAGGGCCTTTTTTCATTTTTCATTTTGAGGACAAAATTCATTACGAAAAATTGACTCAAAATGTGCTTAAAAAATGCTAAATATCCCAAAAAAAAAAGATATGAAAAAGGCCCCAATATGCAATATTTAGTACAAAAACAACATTTTATAACAGTTTATTTCTAAAATTGGGGAAAAGTTTTGCATTAGGATATTGCCCCAAGTGAAAGAATGAAAAATCACCCCAAACCTATGATTTTTTTGGGCATATTTTCATTTGCCTTAATTTTAAGTAAAATAGAAATTCCAATAGTCTCTTATGAAGAAATGTTTTAAGCAATATTTGCCAAGCCACAACAAATTAATCAGTACGCGTCTTTGAAATGAAGTGAGACAACAATTACGAAAAAAAAAAATATTGTGAAATTATTTGTGGAAACAAAAATAGAAGTCTTTTGTATATTCCGGAACAAAAAATGATTTACCGGAAAAAATCCAAATATAAAAGTGTAAGAAAGTACGAGTGCTGGAAGGTAGGTTGTCCTGCCAGGATCAACCTAATGCTAAATGGCAACTGCTTTCTTCCCAAAAAATACGTGGGGCATAACCATGCAACTCAAGAGGAAGAGTATAAAGAACTTCATGCTCTTAATGCTATTAAAAATAACTGCCCCGATTCACCAGAAATGCTTGGAGGAGGTGACACAAATGCTACTTATGGCATGTTGAAAAAATTCGCGCGAATTTTTCCAGCTATTCTTTTTTATAAATTAAAAAATACATAAATTAAATGATGAAGAATTTTGTGTTTCACTTCTTTATATTCCCTTAATTTTAACTGAATATTAACTATATTTCGTTTTCTGATATTTCGAATATTTTTCATTCTTATGAGAAAAAAATCGGAGCTATGCTATCGCAGTATATTACAATACTTGAAGGACAACATTTTTGATTTGCACCCTTCAATTTTCATTACGGAAATGAAATGGGGAAAGCGATACATACAGTGTATCCAACAACAAACACTGTGGGATGTTGGTATGCTTCAGCCACTTGCTTTACTTTACTTTACTTTAGATGTTAACAAGCTTTGTTTTCTTCAAGGTTTCACTACTGTGAAGCAATAAGGGAGAAATATGTCCAACAGAAAGTTTCAACCATTGCTGGGGTATTTGAGAAGGTCACTGGAATTGCCATTTTTGGTTCATGCAATGAAGAAATTTTATTTCTTCATCTTAAAAAGAAATCAGAGGTAGAATTTCTTTGATGGATACTACAGGCAATTTTTGTGCATTGCTAAGAAATTTTGAAAATCAATGGATGGAAAAGGAAAGATGATTTGATTGTCTTTTGTTTTATGACTTTCCAGGTTGGGTGTGAAAATCTTTCCGTTCATGCACAGAGTACGCGCACAACTTCTGCAGTTGAGGCTTACAATGGTGTTTTGGGATGAACTACGAAAAGTGGAATTTTTTTTAAAATTTGTGAATGTTATACGGAACGAAGACTTTTTCAAAAGTCGTTCTTTTTGACTTCTTCCTAATAGCGGAGGTATGACATGTGAAAAACTTAAGCAAAAATACGAAGACAAAGCTTCAAAAGTTGAAGAAGCTAATGGCTTTCTACAGCAGGGAAATTTAACAGCTGCATCTTTTCTCTCCCGAATGGTCTCTGATCAAAACAATATTTGCACTGATATACACACAAAATACACATACTTTCGTGAAAAAATAATTTTTCTGCCTAGCAAGCACTTGAAAATTTGCTCTGAGTGCAATTGTTAGCTTTAAATCGAGAATAAATCCGAAAGCAAAAGTACCTACAGTTGTCCTTGCCGTATACAACTCATGGAGAATACAATAAAAGTTTATGTTTGAACATTTAATGCATTTATTCTTTCAACATACTGTTTATTCTTATTGGCTTTAATTTCAATTGTTTTTCATGATTTAAGGGTAATTTTTCATTTTACTTACTATTGAAATTGGGGCGAAATTTCATAATGAAATATGTATGTCCCCATTTTATTGGGGACATTTTTCATATCATAATTTTCTCACAGTTTTGGAGACTCTCTCATTTCACTTTTGGAGCGTATTTTAATTCTCCCTGGGGTGAAAAATCACTTTTTAATTAGGGGCATTTTTTCATCATGCCCATTTTTGGTGTAATTTTTCATTTTCTCTTTGAGGCCATTTTTCATTTGGGGACTAATTTTGCGGAGTCAAAACATTCATTAGGCCAAAAACCAGGTGTAAATGTAACTCTGAGACTAAAGGGAGACCATAGCAAGAAAACCATGACTGAATTCCCTGTGGAAACGACCACTTCAAGACCACAGCAAGACGAACGCAATGGGTTGGGTCGACGCCATCAGCTGTCGGCGTGGTCTTCTTCACGACTGTTACTCGTGAGGACGAGTCCGCAAAAAAAATCAAAATTGAAAATTTAGTTCTTTACTTAGGGGTCTTACCTCTACTGAGTTTTTATTCGGGAAACTAAATTTTAGACAAATGTACCTAATGTTCCCACTTTCATATTGCGTTTTTACAACTCTGCTCTCGGGCTGCTATAAGGAGTGGGCATTTTCGCCGTACACCTGATATATTTTTCGAGGGTCTTAAAGATGCGATTTTAAATAATAAAATAAAATCGGGTATCTAGTCTACGAAGACACCAATGAGACATTGGTGGATGTATCAGTTTATATACAAGTTTATCAAGTAATGATTAATGATTAACTTCAATAATCATTATTAAGATTTTTTAGTTTTGATTAATTTAATCTGATTAAAATTAATCAATTAATTATTGCTAACACTGATTAATATTAACTGTTTTTTAAATATTCTCTCAAAATCTTTGAAGGTTATAGGAAGGAGCGAAGTGGATCATAGTTTGACGTCTTTAATGCAAGATTTGCCAGGTTTCAATTCAAAACTATTTGAACAAGCAGTGGCGTGGGTAGTTTCGGATCATGAGGGATATTAAATCTGATCATCAATATTCTAATATCTCAAAATAAAAAAAAAAAAAAAATAGTAGAAACGAAGGTAATAGATTTTTTTTTACTTAAAGCCGGTAATGACTGCACAAAAATAAGGAAAAACATTTAAATTGTTCTTAGACCCATTAAATAACCATAGCCTCAAAAACAAGTACATAAATGGAATTTGATTACCTACTTAAAAAAAAACAAAAACTTTGAAATTGTTGGAGGGGTTTTTTTTTTAAAAAATTATTTTTTAGAATACACATTTGGTATTATTTAAAAAAAATTGCTTTGTCAATATTTTTTATTAATAATTGAATATTCAAAAACTAAATTTGAAAAACATTCATCAACCCATGTTTGAAATATTGAATTTTCAACAAAAAAACTAATATTTTTCAAAAATACAGAACTTACGTACTTTTATTACTGAAATTTTTAAAGAGCTTCTTCCTAAATATTTTGATTGAAATCGGTTAAGCCGTAAAAAAGAAAATCCAAAGTTAAAAAAAAACTTCATAAGGCAGGTGCTAACTGTACAACTGTTATTGGTAAAAAACGCTGTACCGAAATGTACAACATACTTACACTAATGCAAGCTTATTCGAGGTCACATTGCAAGAGCGATGTCCTCGAGCAACAGCTTAATTTTTAGGGCTTATTACCCGAACAACGAATACTACGAGAGTGTGCGTCTAAGTGGCTTTATTCCGCCCGATGCATTCCTCTATCTAGACAGTCGAGGGCTGATCCAGTATAGAGCGGCGGTTCCGCTAATCTACCACGTCGGCCGTAGAACTGTAGATCGGCGGCTCCTTTACAATCGGGACGTCCTCGAACAAGATGGAGCTGAGCACCTTCGGTTCAGTAGGACTGTGTCCGAACGGGACCGAAGAGATAGGGTAAAGCAGGAGAACCAGTTCTGGTGGTTGAAAAACGAAGATGAAGTTCCTTCAGACATTTAAAAGTTGACCCTGCTATTTTCTTTTTCTGTCATGGCCGACTTACATAGATTTAGGTAGTTAGTTTTAATTAGGGACAGTCAGGGTGGCATTAAAAAAAAAATGTAGTTTGTAAGTAGTTTTAAGTAGCTTTAAGTAGTTTTAATTAGCTTTTATTTAGTTTTATATAGTTTGTAAGTTTTATACAAAACCCAAAAAATAAAGATATAGATACCGAGTTTTTTTTGCTAATTCTTCTCGGTAGAAAACAAAACCGACCTGAATTTTAGTATTAAGATAGATTTTAGGCAGAAAGGCATTAGCATTAAGTTATTATATTGTTTAACTTAGAGCGCCCGTAGGGGCCAGTTAGTTAGTTTTAAGATATTGATAAGTGGGCTAGTTTTTATGAATTTTTGTCTAGCTTTAATAGATTTAGATTTAGATTTAGATTAAATTGATTTTATTTACATTATATTATATACATAATTATTACACAATCATTTAAGCATGGCATATTGCCGTCTGCCTGATTGACAAAATTTAAAAAGATACTGACAATTTAAATAAATAGATAAAGTTACAATTATTTTCTAGAAGTATTCAGCTAATATTTTGCTTCTATAATTAAGAGCTATTTTACAAAATTTGAACATCTTTGGTACATCTACTCCATTAAGGAGGTCTATCACTTCATTCTCGGTGAGAAAATCTCACCCCAATGTGTATCTTCTTGTTTCCCTTAAGACCGGGCACCTTCCGACAAAATGAAAAATGTCCTCTCGTTCTGGCAAGTTACACATATCGCAAATGATCGGTAGCTCTGCACGATGCGGAATAAAATTAAGATTAAGAAGCTCCCCTCTTAGTCGAAACATGCATGAGATTTGTTCGATACTCAAATCATCTCGAAAATAATTATTTTGATTGAGGTCATAATTTAGCCTGCTATAAATCACCCGATGTAAAGAGCTTGACGCCTCTTCCCTGTACTTCTCTCTATATTTTTCATCCAGACGACTGATTAGATCATACATAGTCGACTTCCATGTATCCCGTTCGTTGATTGCTAACTCCACACCAGTTTCATGAGCCAGTTCTATCCACTCTTTGAACCATCCTGTCTTACTTTGAATCGCTTGTAGAGCTGCTTTTTTCGGTAAGCGATTGGTAGGCATATTGAGTACTTTCAAAATGTAGTCCACTTGTAGTTTCAAGGTACTTATGAACAGTGGTGAAATACCTGTCTCCATTATTATCATATATAGTTTGGGGTGTTTGGAGGAAGATGAAAAATTCGTTTTATGTAGAACCTGAGCAATTTTTCCACGGTTTCATACTTCTTTACTCCCCACACTTGAGCAGCATAAAAAAGAACAGATTCAGATACAGATTTGAAAATTTTATATTTGCTGCTATGTGCAATGTTCTTATTATTAAAACATTTTTTCCATGCCATATTAATGGCGGTTTTCGCCTTTAACAACTTTTCGGTAAGATGCTTTTCCATGTTAAATTCTTTGTGAAAAGGACTCCTAAGTATTTATATTCTTTGACAACATCTAATCTTTCGTTGTTAAAACACCATTGTTCACTAGCGTTAGTTCTGTCTCCACCTTTATTGAATACCATTACCTTCGACTTATTCAAGTTAACAACCAGGTTCCATCTCGTGCAGTATTCAGACAATTTGTTTATCATAAGTTGCAGCGTTGCCGGAGTGTTGGCAAACAGAACTATATCATCTGCAAAAAGCAGAGCTTTGATAGTAACTCCAGCATAATCTACACCTCCTGGTAATGCTCTTGTTATGTCTTCGATAAATAATGCGAATAAACTTGGGCTTAGTGCACATCCCTGCTTGACTCCTGTCTTCGTTTGAAACCACTCAGATACATTTTTACCGTCCCAAACTGCTGCCCTGGTGTCCATGTACAAATTCTGCAGTACCCTCCCAAACTTAAGCGACATTCCCAATCCAAACAACTTATACATTAGTGCATTTCGGTCGATTGTATCGAAAGCGGCTTGGAAGTCTACGAAAAATGTATACAGTTTTTTATTTCTTGTTAGGAACGAGTCAGCGATGCTTCTGTCTAGCTTTAATATAGTTTTAAGAAAATGGAAAAATAAAATTGAATTTGAAGAAAAAAAAAATTCAATTATTTTTTATCAAAATCGTTGGAGTTGTTTTTGAGAGTAATAAACTTTCTCTGAAGGGAGCTAAAAAAACTTTTGATTTCTTTCTGGAGAGTTACAAGGAAACCTTAAGTTCAAAACTAAAAAAAAAAATCGCTTCATTAGATAATTTGGGCTATAGGTCGAGGAACAGACATTAAATTTGTTAAGTACTACCGCAAGTTAATTAAAATTTAATAAAAAAAATAATTATTTATTAAACAAAATAACTTCACTTACTACTTGAAATGACAATGAATTTTAGTGTTTTATTTGATTTTGGAACAATCGTGTACCTCTGACAAACAGTAACATACAAACTTTCAGACGTTCCCCATATATCAGAAACGGAGTGTTTGATATTGCACTGTCAATCATAATCGCTCGTCAGGTATAGGAATAAGAATTTGGACATTAATAACTTTTAAAAAAGTGTCCAAATGGTTTGGCAAAAGAAAACTATCAAATTTTGTCGGCCTTATTGGTATTTAGGGCTCCCCAAATCAACGCGAATGCGGAGCGATTTTTGTTGTTGCTTAGCGTTGTGTATTTGTCATATTTTGAACTATTGTCAATGATTCACGGTGAATTCACGGCTATACAATTGAAAGTTAATGTGAAATAGCAAGTCTATTGAAGATTATTTTGTCGATTATAGTTTTGTATTGTAATTCTATTAAATTGTATATAATCCTCATGTGTTTTTGGCTTTTTATTTTATTAGGATGTTCTAGAGAATTACATTAAAAAAATTTTAACGTAATTCCAACAAGCGTTATTTTCAATCCTTGGTTAGTAAAAAAAATATTTAAATGTTTTAAATGAAAACAGCACCTTTAAGTTCCGTTCTTAAGTTTCTCATCTAAAAACTTGTAAGTAGGTAAAACATTTCCAAAAAACAAAAAAAAAACCTCTAACTTTTGTAAAATAAAATAAAATATTTGCAAGTACTATAGTACTTACTTTATATCCCCGCCCATTTACTTTAATATCGCAATAATATAAAAGATAAATTGAAAGCAAATAAAATAAAATCAAATAAAAAAAAAAAACCACCAACCATCCCTCCGCTCGTTTTAAATTCTTTTTGTGTCTGTTTCTATATGTATACATAATATCCTGCTTCTCATTTTCACTTTACCTCCGCCAGTGACAGAGCCAAGCAGGACTTGGAATTCCTTTCGTTATTATTTTTATTTCTATTGAATTTGAATATAAAGCGCGGCGTGGTATCTTCTTCCACTGTATACACTTCAAATTTCAAAACTTACAAAAAGATCGTTGGATATCGTTTTTATTTTTTCTTTCACGATTCTAAAGTATTATCAGTGCTGGATTAGGAAGGCTAAGTGGGCCTTGATAGACAAAGGAAAAAATATTTACCAATACATAATTCAAAATCACTTACATATTTTATAATATAGGAGTTCAACTTAATATGCGATGATATGCGATAAATTAATCTTGATTTTTCATGTAGAGATTTTTACAGTCGGCTTCAAAGTGTGGACAGTCTTTTGTATGTCATAATGGGTTTAACAATTCCACGAAATAGACGTCATTTAATTTGGCTCTTAAATCACGCTCCAATTTGAGAGTACTTTCACTATAGAACTCTCGAGAGTAATTCTCGGTAAGCTGTCTACCTTTCTGCTAGCTTCTCATGACTATGTCCCGTTGCGAGTTTTACTGCCGGAACAGACTAGGAGATGGAGCTGGAATAGATGTCAAAAATGCTGCAGCTGCAAGAGTTGAACAAATTTCAACTTTCATTGCAGCATTTTTAACATCTGTTGCAGCTCCGTCTCCCATTCTGTTCAGGCAGTTACTCTCGAGAGCTATTTGCTGTCTTTTTACTCTCAAATGGACACGCACCTTTAAGTCGCATTTCTATTTGAGAGTACCTTCTTTCACTACAAAACTCTTGATAGTGCCTCTCGGATTCTGGATACCTGCTTACACTTATTTCATGGATATCTTTTATCCTCGAGAGCTGTTTGAGAGTTGTTCGAAGTCTTTTTACTCTCAATAGATACTCACCATTTAAGATACGATTAAAAAATACTGCTACAATTATTCCAGTCTCATTTAAGTCTTACCGACTTGATTAGTTTATGTGCGCTAAAACTCCTTTACTTTTGTAACCAGAACAAATTTTTTTGACTGGCTCTTCCCTAACTCTCCAACAAACCCGATTTTTGAAAAGTTAGGACGGCAAACTCCAATTAAGTCAGAACTCTTATTCGAACATTTTCTCATGTTTATGCGCCCCTGATAGCCTCAAAAACATACCTAGGTACACTCCGACACTGTCTTAAAACAGAGATAAAGTTTTACCTTGCCACCATTTGCCATCATTGTGACTGTGTGCATACAATTTATAATTACGTTTCGTTTCTCTATAGATTCGTCCTTTTATTTCAATTTGATTGAAATTTCAATAGACGAGTCGACGGATGATGATTCTTCCTTCTTTTTATACATCGCAACTATAGGTAGGTACATATATACTCCGGTAAAAACAAAGTCTTTTCCTTGCGTCATCCTTCGTCCTGCGTTTCATCACCGTACCAGCTTTCAATTGCTCCCAGATATAGTTTGCGATGATGTCCTTCATCTGCCAGAGAAAAAAAAAAAAAACTATCAAAGTACACACTTTCGGGAAACGTATAAAGGTAACACATTCAGATTGAGTTTGAAAGGGTTAAACGGATGGGTTGAGGATGGAATGAAATCCTTTCGGCTCTTCAAAATGACAAACACTGCTACAGCCATCAGAGCAGTACCATCCAATAGGAATACGTTTAATACAAAAAGAAAAAAGTTATTAAAAGGAATGTTTTTTGTTTTATTGTTTCACATCCGCCATTGAAAAATTGAATTTCTTCATTTTTTTTTTTTGTGAGATACAGAGATATATAGTTTTTCAATTTATGTATTGTTTGTGAACAAAGCGGTGCGTTATCCCTTCTTTCTGCTTTGTCAATACAAAAAATGAGGAATAGTAGCGGCTGCTTGGACATTCCTATCTCCAAAGATCGAAGTTAAATTTAAATATTTACTTGAAATCATAGATTAACTCATACGGACGAGTGAAGGTGGATAATGGTTATTGCATTTGCTGTGGGGAATTAATTGAGGTTTTCTTTTTTTTCCGGAGTTATAAGTTCATAACTGATGGATGAAAGAATTTTTATAAGTAGGCTCATCAGGATTTCTATTAGGAAATAGTTAGGGTTGGAAATGATGGTAAGTGGTTATTTGTTTTTGTATAGAGTCTTTAAGAGGGTTGCATAATGCATAATGATCGTTCATATTTTCATTTAAAGATTATTATTAATTTTTATTATTAGTGTCTTTGCTAATAAATTATCTATAGATAACGTAGGAGGAAAGGTAAGGGTTAGGGTTAGGCACCTACGAGTATATATAGTAAGTTCTTTGAAAGCCTTTTGTAACGAACTTTCATTCATAGATAAGCTGGAAGCAAGGGCGGATCCAGGATTTTGTCAAGGCGGGGGTCACGTTCTTGAAAATTATAAAAAAGTATTAAATTTACATTTTTTATTGCAAATATAGTTTAGAAAAATATCACATTTTGTTTTTGGTTTTCAAAAAACTTAAGCTTTTAAAAACAACATAAGCAGTAAGAAATAAATTGTATAAATTAAGTCAAAATTAAGCAACAAATAAAACTTATAACAATGCTAATCTCTTATTTTATATTATTCTTGAACAAAATTTGTTCTTGTTAAGGCTTGCTTTATTTCACATAGGAGAGAATTCAAGATAAAAGCGATTCCAATTTAATGCACTGAATTGTATGTCAGAGATTGTTAGAGCAGTTAGCGAGCAAGACAATTCGTTTGGAGAGACACCGGTTCGATTCATGGACCTACCAATAATTGTTTTTTTTTTTTAAGTTTATGTGAACCTCTTTAAGACTGTCATAATTAACTCCATAAATGTACAATAGGAGTGAAAAAATGTCACCTTTTTTGCTTTATGGAGTTGTATGCAATGCTTTTATGCGTGGGATGAATGAAAACGAAAAGCATCTATGGATGAATATAGGAGCGAAATTGTAAGTTGGGAGCATTGAAGTTTTCATTTCTATGTGTCTTGAGGCGCCTCAAATTTTCGAATGTAGATACGATGAGACTCACGAGTCCGGACTCAATTTAAACAGGCTCTTAGTTGTTTATGTATGAAACTGGTCCTATCGAATATGGTAAATTTAGAGTAGAAGGTTTTCTATATCCGATAGGAATGGAAAAATTCCAAAATCTAATCAAAAACGATATACGTACCAGTTGTACAAACGTGGTCCAGCAAATTTTGAAACATCGATTTCGGCGAGTTAAATAAGGTTTAACGATGATTCAAGAGGTTCAAGTATGTTATACTAGCTTGAACCGCCATTGGACCTCATTTAATTCGCCAAAATCGACGATTGAAAATTGCTGAACCACGGATTAAATTTCAACCACGTTTGTACAACCTTAGATGCCTTTAATACTACGTTTTCATTAGAGCCAAAATGAGCTGATTTCGCAAATCAGAGAAAAGGTGTTTTCATTTATAATTTTGAAATTTCGTTTGACAGCTCATTTAATTTTTGAATTTCAACTAGCTGTAAATCGCTTTTTGTTGTTGTTTTATTTTTTCCACTTCCATTGAGCTTTGAGATTTTCATACAAAACCTTTTCAGAGCTATTAATACTGTCGCCAATTGGCTGTGTTCAATAGGTTTTGACTTAATTCCCAATCTAATTTCATGCAAATTTGGTTGAAATTATCTCATTTCGAAATGTGAATTTGTATTACAAATGAGATGATTTTGTATCGAGTTTGGAAATTTTCAACGAAATTACCTCCTTTGGTCTAATGAAAACATAGTATAATACTCTCCCAAAACAACGTGAAATCATATGCCGTTTTCGATTGGACTGTTCTACTCCTTTTTGATTCCAATCGAATATGAAAACATCGAGTTGTCAAATTTACACAAACACTACTGAATTACGCCATTTTAAAAAATGGCTTCTTCAAGCATTTATCACTTTAGACAAGTAGTCTGACGAAAAGCTATATATGTATAAGCCTGTTAAGATTGGGAAAATTGAGGCCGGACTCGTGAGTCAAATCGTGTCTACATTCGAACATTTGAGATGCATTAAAGCACATAGAAACAACAACAACTTCAATGTTTTGTACATTGAAACAACAACAAATGAGTCTCATGAGGTCGGTGTTTATATTTTTTTCATGCCTCACGACATCCCTGACCCCCCCACTTCTCTTGCCCAGAAACTACCGTGAGACCGGTCTTAATCTTCTCAATCTAAACAGCGTCTACGTGTGTTCCAAAACGAGTTTCAAACAGTTTCAGACCGCCAGATTTAGTGCAAACCCGTTTCTTAAGTGAAATATTGTATGTACTAGCCGGCACTAAATCTGGTGGTCTGAAACTATTTCAAAAAAAAAACTAAGGAACAGAGGTATTTACAATAGTACAAAATATGACAAATACACAACGCTAACAAAAACAAAAAATGTCATCGACTAATGTTTCGCTTACGGGTAGCTGCAGTACATTGAGTCTGCGAAACTTTATGAAAAGTTCTCGTTATCAAACAGGGATATTGAGCGTACATATAGTATACATACATTAGCCCAGTTTTTTAGTGCATTTTTATCTTCATTTAGAAAAAGTACCATGTTAAATTCAAGTGTGTGTTTGATATCCTAATCGAGATTGATAATGTGAACCACGCTTAAGAACCAGAACTATGAACTCACTTGTAAGAGAGGCCATGCTCAGCCAAAACCGGAGTCAAAATGGATCCAAGAAATCGACCAATTTTAGTCCAAAACTCCAAACTGTCAAAGTTGGCACAGAAAAAAAAACGAAATTGACAGGACTTTGGAATGAAATGGGTAGTTTTGGGAAGTAAACCAACGGGGATAGATAAAGATGTCTGTTCGTGTTCACGTACTTCCCAAATAACAACTTCTACGAATTCGGCACAAAGTTCACAAACTTGTACCTACATTATGTCTGTTCGCGTACCTCCCAAAACTACGAATTTTTACGAATCTACTCGTAGCTCAAAGTTCTGTCAAAGTCCACACATAAAAATAAAATTCGTAGAAATTAGTTTTGGGAAGTACACGAACAGCCATAGTGTAGGTACAAGTTTGTGAACTTTGTGCTGAATGACCCCCATGCCCCCCCCCCCCCTGTATCCGCCAATGGCTGGAAGGGTGGAATAGACCTAGAACAGTTCCCTGGAAGCTTTATGTAAGTATTTTTTTATCACCAATTTGTGGACAACTTAATATAATTCTTCGTCTTTGAATGTTTTACTAGATGTCGGTATCCATGGATTGAAAATTATGCGTCTTAGAAGGGTCCAACAGCATCTTACTTATAGAAAGGCATTTGGACTAAAAGCTTTTATTCTCAAATTTTTAATTGATATACTGTATCTGGTATTAATAATTAAACGCAAGATTTTTAACACCAAATACAGTTTTAAGGCCGTATGCCATTTGCGTTAAAATTTTGGTTAAATGAGATTTAATTCTCTTTTATTCGGGTGAAAAAAATTTTTGTTATGCCAATTTGATTAAATCTGAAAAGTGATTTAATCTGAAAAGTATTTTCAATAATAGTATCAATAAGGTATCAAAAATTTATCACAGGTCATCCAAACAAACGGCGGAAGGAAATTCGAAATTTTAGAAAAGGAGATCAGTCGAAGCAGCTACAATAGTTTTCGCTTGAAAACTGATACTTTTAAAAACGTCTGTGAAGTTAGCAGAACAATTTTAAACAAGACCAATGGGACCACGGCAGGAATTTGTAGTTTTTTTTTGTTGCATTTCTAATGCATTTCTTTTCCGGAATTATCCAGTTCACCAAATAGTGGTTGCAACTCACTGCACTGCTAACTCACTGCACTGCTAACTTCTTTGTGAATGGGGCTAGATAGAAATTAGCAATGAGGTTCCAAATTTGCAGTTTTTTATGGACTTAAAGAAAAAACTTAGTTCAAATTTGTATCTAAAATTAATTTTAATTTTGAACTATTAATTTCACTGTGAAGTTGGCAGTACATGTCCTTTTTAAAGCAAATGTTGTTGTGTTGTGTCCCAAATTTGCAGTTTTTATTCGCTTAAAAAAGGGCATGTACTGCCAACTTCACAGTAAAGTTAATAATTTTTTTTTTTGTGGGTAGCTGCAAAACCTGCCACTGAGACTCTATGAGGACCGAAAAACACGTGCTCATAGGTGTGTGAGATTCGTACTACACTAAAACCACCTCCACTTCGCGATTGCAACTAAGTTGAAACTTATCTAGCAATTTATTTTTAACGAAGTTAAGTAACATGTTGCAGGTTACTTTCCGGTGAAAGTTCCTGCTTATTCCGTGATTTTAAAGCGGTTTTCTATTCACCGCACCAAGTCGGAAGGTTTTGTTCTTCGCAGACGGCGTACTAAATTCGACTCGTCAAGAATATCAATAATCGTTGAATACGCGTGTTCTAATAGTCGATTGGACTGACTTTTGTTCATTTTGTTAATTCGCCATGTTTTCGTCCACTCATTAACATTATTAAGAGCATTTTGTAATTTAATTGTAGCTTCCTTAATCGTTTTGCCTACTGCTAGTATTGCAATATCATCCGCAAACGTGGCTTACGTGTCTTCTGATTGAGGTATATCGCGTGTAAATAAAAAGTACAGAACTGGACCTAATACACTTCCTTGTGGAACCCTCGCCACTATTTCTTTGAAATTAGAATATTCATTTCCGTGTCTTACACGAAAAAGTCTGTTATCTGGACATTCGTTTAGAATGTTATTAAGTCCTTCAGGTAGAACTTGTCTTAATTTTAATTTGAGGTCTTCGTGCCACACCTTCTCAAACGCCTGCGACACGTCCAAAAAGACTATCGAACTGATTTCCTTTCCTATGTACTTAATCAATTGTCGAATGCTTGCTTCTAAATCCGAGCTGATATTCAGGTATTAATTGCTTCTCTTCTATTATCGGTTGCAGGCGCAGGAGTAGTATTCTTTCAAAAACTTTTGATATTATTGGAAGAAGCGAAATCGGCCTGTAAGACTTCTTTTCGTGAGATGGTTTGCCAGGTTTCAATACCATTATGACTTTCGCAACTTTCCATTGGCTGGGAACATATTCTAACCTTAGGGCGGCATTTATTATGTAAAGGAGGTTAATAAACCCCTTACGAGGGGGCATTTTTAAAATATCTGCCGTTATTAAGTCATATCCTGGAGCTTTTTTGGACTTAAGCTTCCTTATTTTTCTTTTTAATTCAGAAAGTGTAGCATTTCTCGTTTTGTAGCTTTCATTTGAGGTAAAATTTATATTAATATTTTCGTTGAGTTGGTGTCCATCGAACGGTTTTAATGCTTCCTCTTAGTTATCGTCGAATACCATCGCTTTTTCTTTGTCACTTTTAGACCATTCATTTTGGCTTTTCTTAATCAGGGGCACTGAAGATTTGGGTTTTTCGTTGTTTTTATAGCTTTCCAAAGTGAGTAGTTGGATTCTTTCAGCGCTGTCTAGCTTTCAAGGTAATATTCAACTTTGTTTTTTTTGTTTTTAATCTGATATCGCCGTTTTTAGCATTTTATTCAAGCGATTTAAATTAACTTTGTGTTGAGGAGCATGGGTTCACTGCCATTTCTTTTCTTTTTCGTTTCTCTTTCACTAGATCTTTTATATCCTGAGAATATTTTATATTTTTGTAGCAATGCATAGCCTTTTGATAGGGTGTGTTATCCTAAAAAATATAAAATGTAAATACTCGTACTAAAAACCCCATCAGTAAGTTTGATGAAGTTGTCTCAAGTGCTGAAATTTTTAATTTAAAAATAATTCTATAGTCATCGTTTTATAGATTATGTCCCTATACTGTACTTGTATAGATATACTTACCTACATGCTATGATCCCACAACACAAATACTTACAATGTTTCCATTTTGCGCCTGTCTTTTTAAGACAACCAATCCACTTCATTGTGAATCTTTTTTGTTATATCTAAATTTTGTTGACATTTTGGGTGGAGCTATTTCGGGGATAAAAAAAGATACTTTGACTCCATTTGTTGAAAGAATATATTTTTTATTTATTTTTGCATAGGTATCTATAGCCATTAGCAAAAAATTATTCTAGATTGTTATGTAAAGTACAGGAAAAAATGTTTCATCATGTTTTAATATAATTATGTTTAAAAAATTGCCAATTTCGTAAACAAATATACTGGAGAGAAGTTTTAATTTAAAGTTAATAGAAAAAAAATATTCGATTCAGTGCTAGAATCATTGCCGCTCGTAGCGGGTAGGGCTGACCACGATACCAGAAAAGTTTCTGTATCATTTGTTATCGATATCAGTAACCGAAACGATACCAAGACCATACCTGCTCTGAAGCATACTAAATGATACGATATTGATCCGATATCCTACTATTTTGGCCAAAATTTACCAACACTCTCGATCGGTAGAATCGTTTGGTATCGGCAGAAAAATAAATTTTTGAATAGCTAGTATTTAAACTAAAAACTAGTAATTAGTTTTTCGGAAACGGCTGCATCGATTTGGATGATATTTTTACAGTTTTTTCTCTTGAGCAAGAGGAAGGTTCACTTTTATAGAATGATTTTAATAAGAATCGCTTACTGCAACTGCCACATTGATTTTTGTTATGCTTGGTGTCCTTGAAACCAACTAATTGAATGAAATTTGAAAGTGGGTCCTTTTTAGCTGGAGGAAGTGACTTTAGTGAAATCCTCCCACTGCCGTACTTTTTTTCTTATATATTGGAAACGGCTCCAGCGATTTTAGAATCAGTTTTTCCAAACTCCTTCTTTTAATAACCATACACCGACATACAGAATTTTTTAAATATGTTCATTAATTGCTTAGCTAACAGATGGATCAAATTTTGGCATACAACCTCTGATCAAAGTTCTGATTACAAAAACATAACACTAACACATTAATTTTAAGACGAAGTCAAAATCCACTCCACAAATCAAATTAATTATTTTTGGCAGTACAGCTCATCCAATTTAACCATAATATAGCTCTGCATTTTTTCCTGTAAAGTTATGAACCCTACGTCGAAAGTTTTGAGTCGAATACTTAATCGGAATTTCACTTAGACATTGTGAAACAATAAGTCTTTCAAAATTGTCGAGGCCTAATTTAAAGTTCCCGAGCGCAAAAAAAACTTTATGCAAATATTTTCGAATCTAAAAAATCATTGAAGTGAAATAAAAAATAAATTTGTTGTATGACTGGTTTAAAGTTTCATGCAAAAAAAGAACATTGCTGTTATGAAATGTCATGCAAAAGAATGGACCGGCAATTGTTTTACATGCAAAAAATGTGGTGAGTAAAATATATTTATTTGGATGGGCGATTTACACATCCAAAAAAAAAAAAATATACTCACGTCATGCATTATTTGCATGCAAATGGTTTTTTTTTCCATTTTAAGGCTTATTTAGTGAATTAATTAAGGGTAAACTAACTAATGACTCAATGAACGGCTTAGGCCAAGGCAAATCTTTTTCGGCTCTGGACATTTGGCACCTCATACATACTATGAGAAAAATTTTATTTTTCAAATTTCCCATATATGAGGTGCCAAAGGTCCAGAGCCATCTTTTTACGCTTTGAATTTTATACAATATGGTGCATAGAATGAATGACTGAATAAAAACTGATTAAAAAATATGTATACCTACATACATATCTGTTTGTTTACTTCTCAGAACTACGAATCTCTACGAATTTAAGTACATTTTATTTTTTGACAGATCTTTTGACAATAGTATCGTGGTTAGTTGGATATCTGAACAAACAAATAGTTTCTCCAGACCGTATGATTCAGTTCGCGTATTCGATTCTGGAAAATGACATGACAGGAAGGAATCACTGATTGGATTACTGTTAAAAAAAGTACAATTGGATGACATTTCACTTCCGGTTTATGAGATAATTTTAAGCTAGGGTGGTAGCAGTGGCGTATTTAAAGAGTTGGCGCCCTATTATTTGTAGCAAATCATATACCCATTTATTTTTAACGCCCCTAATTTGACTCTCCAACATTTTTTTTGAAAGTGTGTGTTTCCAGCAGACAAAAATACTAAAAACCAAAAGAATTAAACAATTTCAAAATTGAAATTCACATTTTATAATGCGCATTTTTAAATATAAATAAAATGCAAATTTAAATATCTACATTTTTTAACTCTTCAAAAAAAAAAGGAATGTGCTTAAGTGTTCAAACGGTTTACGCTTTTTCAATTTCAATTTTTTTTTGCAGTTAAGAGTTGTCATCTTTATTTTAAAATTAAAAATAATTGCCAAAAAAAACAAACTTGCTCTTAAAACCCAATTTTTGAACATATGTAAGCTAAGTACTTACTGAACATGAAAACAAAAATAGTGCCAGACGAGTTTTTCGGCCGAAAGTGCTTGCTATTCCAGTTCAAAGTTCTTAAAAAAAGTATTATAAGAAATTTCAGTTTCGACAACCAAACTCATCTGGCACTATTTTCTGCAGGTCTAAGAAGGTATTATTAGCTAACATATGTTCAAAAACCGGGCTTGTTAGAGCAAGTTTGTTGATTTTGGCACTTATTTTAAATTTGGAAAAAATAAGATGGCAATCCTTAAACTGAAAGAAAATAGAAATTTCTCTATTATTTTTTAATTTAATGGTCAAGAATGAAAATTTGACCGTATCATCTTACTAGTTTCTTGAAATAGCCATATATTTAACTTTTAAATCTTAAAATCAGCTTAGCTTTTAAATATGTACTTTTAAAGAAAATTAAATCATCTTTCTTTTATGTGAAGCAATACCTGTACCTATCTTTACAATTAAAAAAGTTATAGGCAAATAAGTAAAAAAAAACATAAAAGTGGTTTTCAACTTTTTAGGGCAGTGATTTTTTAAAATTTAGGTAAGTACAAAATTTCAAAAAAAAAAAAAATTTAATGATCCATTTCGATGGAAAATTTCATTGTCTACAAAAAAGTCTCTAGTATAATTTCGAAATTTTGCTTCGTTTTCGAGTTATATGCAAAAAACTGAAGGTGCTTTTGCACTCCCCTCCAAAAAGCACCCTCTAATTTAATAGCACTTTGCGGTTTTCTCATCTCTAGTAACCCAATTATTGATTTTTACAATAAAAACCTATGAACCAATATCAATATCAATACCCTTTTTGAAAGAGAGTAGAAAAATACATTGAACAAGTTAAACAGAATTGGTATACATATGTATGGTTACATATATGTATATACGAGTATAAATTAAGTAATAAAAACTTTTAAATGCTTAAAAATTTTTACTAAGCGTTTAAAAAAACTATTAAAAAAACGCTTAGTAATTTTTTTTTTTTTTAACTTAAAAGTTTTTATTATTTAATTTATATTTAGGTATTGAATTTTTCATTAAAAAATAAATACGTTTATTCAGTAGTCTGGTTTCATTTTCTTTATCATACACCTACAATCCATTGCACCAACTGTTGTCTTTTAATATAATATTATATTTTGTAAGCTAAAGTACCGTTTGAGAGTCAAATCTCCAAAGATTCGGTACACCTTACAATATTTACAATTAACAAATTTTTCACGTGCGGCACAAAGACTAGACAACAAAATTGGGTGTTTTTTAAATTTTGAGTCAAATAGCAGATATCAAAAATACAAGACGGTGTGGGATTTTGTATTGTTATTTCTGCATCGAAAAACATATTTCGTAAAAAAGTTGAGTCATTTGGTTTTTGACCAGGATGCTTTATATTGATATTTTGAGGTGACTCGTCGTATTTTGTATTTTGTATTTTGTGTCATGCATTCCTTCTTTTATGTTTCTAAAATAAATAAGACCAATTAAAAGTAGAAAAAAATAAACAAAATAGCAAAGACAGTTTTACGTTCTAGGAAAAAAGGATTTAAATAAAATGTACGTCCCAAGTATAATATGTACGGCACATCGTTTTGATAATATCCCGCCTGGCGCCCTTAAGACTTAACTTTTCCCATACCTACAAATTTATAAATTAATTTTATACCCACAACAAATGCCGTCCTTGAAAGGTGCTGCTTCGGTACATGGCCCTTATGGCCCTAGGGTAAATACGCCACTGGATGGTAGTACTCATTACTTATAAATCAAACAAAAAAAGTCCTTTCAAGTGCGATTTTGTAATTGCTTTTTCCTATTATTCAAGTGACGCTAAGAAGTCATAGTGTTTTCTTTGAAAGGAAACAAAAAACCTCATTCACATTTAAAAAATACAAAAAGTATCACGGATAAATAGTTTTTAATTGATTTCCACAAATATCGCATATTTGAGTAAGGTGGGAAAAGATTGGACTAATTTCTTGAAAATTTGGCACATAGTATATATTATTAAATTTTTTGGGTAGGTGTCCAATTTTGAAAGAGTTTAGAATACAGTTTTATGGAAAGCGAATTTTGGAGGAAACGAAGATGAGAAATATCTTGAACGGCACAGGTTGGAACAAATTGCACGGTTACTGTCAAAAAGCTCTGATATATAGAAGATTAATAATTGAAAACTTAATTTGATAACAACGTTCTCATTGTTAACTTTGTCAAACTCGGGCACATGGCATTAAGCTATGTCTTAATTTTCAAGAAACTGAATAATATGTTAGCAAATTGAGGAATAATAAAACTTTTATCTATCTATTTAATAGTTTTTGTCGACTTCTCTTTTACAGACAGACCAGACCATTCCTCTGTCCATATGTAAGAAATTGATTCGTTTTTACTTGGCTTATTACATTGCTCATGACCAAGGTTTTAAGTCTTGTTACTTTGGAATGATAAATTCTTTCACAACTACAGTATACGGCCATTTCCTTAATTTACAAATTTCAAAATACCATCACCCACATAGTCTTTAAATACCTACCTATACTTCGCTTCATACCTAAGATTTCTATTCATCTCACAAAACATTGTTAACACCATTCTATTAACAAGCATTACATTGATTAATGTGCAAAAATCATTAATGACTATTAAATCGATTTCATATTAAAAAAAAAAACAAGATTCACAAATATACAACAACTCATCACCCATCGATATAAAGACACAAAATGCAAACGCCTTCACACATTAATATATAGAGGCACATGTTTTTGACATCCCACACAAATATATTATAAGAAATGTGCAAAATTCCTCAATAAAACCACAAGAACATCATTTTCTCCACATCTCCACAGCAAAAAAAAAAAGAAGAAAAATCGAACCCAAATATTTCATATTAATAATAATATCTCTCTGATGTAGATAGTATTAATAACACATTTTCTTCTTTGCAAAAAAAATATCTGGCACTCATGGAATTCTTTCACGTGCCAGAATTTACCACCATCAGCCATATACATTTGCTAGCAACAGATAAAAAAGTGTTCTTAATGTGAAATATTTTATATCGTCTTGCCTTTTTTTATAATAATGTCCTTAAACAGGCCATAAAAACGAGTTAACAGTATACAACATTTTTCGCAACAAGACAAATATGTTTTGAAGAAAACTTCACCCCCCCCCCAAAGATTTAAGGCTCTTAGATAGTATTGAAAATAATATATTTGTGGATTCCAAAACGACGCAGGACGATGATGACGACGACGCCTTGAAGTAATAAAATTTGAATAAACGAGTTGCAGAACATTTTTTTAAAAACTTTTTTATCCCTTTCGTTAGGCCATAAGTTTGGCAATTTAGTTTCAATATCTGTTTCAAATGGTCCATTACGGTAAATCGATTTAAAAGAAAAGTCAATTCCAACAGAGATCCAACCTTCTTACTCCTCAAAATAATTAAAGGTCAAATACAAGTCCATTTATTTAAACAGGTCACAAGACACATCCACCCAACCAACCATCAACCTATCAACTCACCCCCACCCACTCACTCGTCTCGCACCTCTTCACTTATAATGCCATTTATTTCAACCCCAATCAACCCACTTTCGGAAATCACCCGTCAGCGCATCATCACCCTGACAACAGACAGAGCTACAACAACGACAACGAGTAAGACCAACACCACCGAACCGAACCAACCCGACCGACCGACCCCCGGGGGTTTGAGCAAGAGTGTATCGAAAAACCAAAGAGTGTCTAAATGTCTGCGGGTGACATTCCAAACACCAAACAAATTTTATTGTTATCTCATTTTGGGGGAGGCACATCAGGGTGAAAGTGTAGCGGCAGGAAAATGTGAACCGATTTCACTGTAATTCAACAACAACAACAACCCTTAATAAAAATTATAATATTATTCTGATATTGTGGGCTTCGCGTTCGAAGGCAACAACCGACTTTTTCTGGATTTGAATGTGCGGATTGTCACTCTTTTTTATTTTTTCTATTTGATGAAAGAAGGAAGTTATTTACATCTTTTATATTCCACCTACCTACTTTTTTTTTTTGCGGAATTCTACCGATGGATTGCAATCGAAAAATATTTCTATCAAAACATAGAGCACATTGAAATAATTGAAATTGCGGATAAGATAAAAAATGTGCTATTGTTGTTTATTGAAAAAAAAAAAATAATAAAAAACATCTTTCACTTGAATTAAAGTGGAGAATTTTTAATGATTAATTTGCTGACAAATTAAGGCAGATATTTTGTGTGTTTCAAATTATATTTATGGGGAAAAATGGAAACATGATTTAAAATATCATGTCAAATTGAATTGGATTGAATTGAACAGGTTCACATTTCATTAACCAAATGATAAACTTATCTAGTGTCTTACATCCAGGGCCAGACAAGCTATATGTGCAAGTGCGCAGGGCGGTGAACCAAATGAGAGCATTGAGCAAGCATTAAAAAAGCTACTACCTTGTGACCAATTCTTACTTCTTTTTTTTAATTTTCATTTTTCTTGACTAATATTGATTTCCTAAAACTAATACGCATTGCAAAGTCTACCGCTTGGGGTATAATGAGGAAATGAATTCTTGACCAAAAACCGCAACTAAGGGACGCCAATAATGAAGCTGGAACAAGGCACTAATTTCACTCGAGCCGGCCCTGCTTACATATTTTGATGACTATGGAAACCCTTGCTTTATAGTTCTAATCAGTGAACTTATCTAAAAGAAATATGAAACAAATTCAAATGTACTAGTTTACTACTCCAAAATATGTATAAACAAAATGTTTTAATTGAGTCTAAGGTAGGTTATCTGTTATAAGAAGATCGTGAGAGTATCTGTGTATGTACTGTGTTCTCACACTTATCACATCGATTACGTTTAAAGACTATCTTAAGCAATTATTTTTTTTATTATAGAAATTAAGTATTTACGTCAAATTACTCGTATCTTGAAAATTGAAAAAACAAACTTTAAAAACTAGATTAAAGTATTGTTATATTTTTTAGATATTTAATGCACAATTGTACATATTATGGAGTAATACAAAAAGATAAAAGTTTTATAGTTTAGACAATAAAGAAATTTAACTCGAACTTTTTTTTTTAAAGTGCAGCTCCTATTGTTATGATTTTCTTACTTGCGATATATCCGTGGATTCGTGGTAAAAAAAATTGAGATAAAAATCAAAGACATTACGATGAGAGAGAACACGAAAAAAGTTGGTGGCACAATTCTATCTGTCTGTCCGAATATCGACCAACAGCCTACATACACCACTGAAGCAATTTTCTTTAAATTTTGAACTAAAGGTTTTTCAGTAACTCTCCAGGGGGGAAATTGAAAAATTGTTTTTAGCACCAAATATAACGGTACTTTTGCTTTCCAACCGTAAATGGCCAGCCTACACTGAGGGAAAAATATTTTTCTGCACACATACTTCTTTGTACCCACTAAATAGAGCAATCTTTACTAGCTACATAAGACCGCATGTAGCTAGTATATAATTCTGTTAACTTATTACAAGAATATGTGAAGCTTTTCGAAGATAAATTCATGAAAATGTAGTGATAAAAGTTTCTATGTAATACTTTTTGCATTCCTTGCATTAAGAATAATATTTAATGCACTCATAACATAAATATGTGGAAAGAAACTCTGATTTTGATATTATTATGTAGTGGGTACAGTTTCTTTTCATATTGTATACGATATTACATGAAAACGTGTACATTATCGACAATGCATACGTACTGCTATTCAGTGAGTACAGTTTATGTGCAGCCATTACATAAATATCAAACTACTATCGGTAAAGTATACATGTCACTATTTATTGAGTATAGGTTATATGCACTCATTGCATTGATATAAATATTTTATGTACGCATTACATAAAAAAGTGTTGGTTATTGTTTATGTAAACATAATGTTTTTTACTGAGTTCGGTTGATATGCATTACATTACATTACATTACATAAATATAAAGAGTCCATGTAATCATTACATAAATTTACATATGTCAATTACCTTTAATGAGTATATAAAAGTGAGGGCAGAATTATTGAATTAAAAACACAAAAACAATTTTGTATGGACTCATTATATTATTATGTATTGACTACATATGTAATTGTTTATTTAATGACTCCATAAATCTTTGTAATTTATTTTTTTATGTTTGCATTTATTACATATCATATTAAGTCTATGCACTCATACCATATTTATGTTATTAGTCTAATCTCACTTCAAACAATTATGTATTGAGTCCATACGTCCTACAGCCGTCTTTAGCACTGCTTATCGCCCAACTCATTTTGCATTATTCTGAAAGTATAGAAATTCATTATATCGGGCTGTCCAATAAGAGCGCTACAAAAGTTTTTTTTTAAATAAAACAAAAACGGTTTTGGATATCAATGAAACTCTTCATTCCTGTGAAAGTACGTTCGATGCCATTATGTATGGAACTCGATTTCTTTTTCATGGCCACCATGGGCACGCTTGCAGAAGTCCAGACGCTGAACCCAATTTTCAAGCATAAATCGGCCGATACTGCTGCAATTTCACGTTCGATATTCGTACGAGGTTCATCAATCGTCGCTGGCTTGTTGGCATAGACCAATGACTTGACGTAGCCCCACAGAAAATAGTCTTACGGCGTCAATTCGCACGACCAAAGTGGCCAAGCGACTGGACCATTTCGTGAGATAACACGTTCTCCAAACTTGGTTTCCAATGAATTGATTGTGACATTCGCTGTGTGGCTTGTGGCGCCGTTCTGTTGGAACCAGATGTCCTCCAAGTCCCTATCATCCAATTGGGGCCAAGAATATTCGGTTATCATTGAACGGTAGCCATCCCCATTCACAGTAACGTGCCGGTCTTGATCATCACGGAAGAAGTACTGCCCACTGACGCCGCCGGCCAATAAACCACACCAAACCGTAATTTTTTCGGGATGCAATGATGACTCATGGAGTACGTGTGGATTACTGCCCGACCAATACCGCATATTTTGTTTATTGACGAAGCCATTCAGCCAGAAAGGTAGAGTGACAGGGACAGCAAACGACGCCATATCTCTTGCCGCTCTTTTGACATTTCTCTTCAGTAGAGTTTGCCATTTCATGATGGAAAGATATACGAGCCAACAACGAGTCGAAATTATTAAAATTTACTACCGAAATTCGGAGTCAGTGGCCTCAACGTTAAGAGCGCTACGTCCAATTTATGGTGGTGACAATCGTCCTAGCAGATCAATAACTGAGCGTCTAGCAGAAAAATTTGAATCCACAGGTACAGTACAAGATGTTCCCGTGCCAGTGAGACAAAGAAGTTCGGGTAGTGTCGAGAATATTTATGCCGCTGAGGCTTCAGTTACAGAAAGCCCAAATGTGTCTATCACACATCGTTCTCAAGCGTTGGGCATCTCTATGACGTCGTTGTTACGAATTTTGCGAAAAGATCTTGGCCTACATCCTTACAAGATTAAATTGAAGCAAGAACTGAAGCCGCTTGACCACCAGAAGCGTCGTATATTCGTGAATTGGGCTGAGTAACAACTTGAAAATGATTCGGATTTTCATCGAAAAATCATCTTTAGCGATGAGGCTCATTTCTGGCTGAATGGCTTCGTCAATAAACAAAATATGCGGTATTGGTATTTAAAAAACTTTTGTAGCGCTCTTATTGAAAAATCCGATATGAGTAACCGTTCTTTATTTGGATAGATGGTGAGTTTTAGATATTTCTGTACTTAAATAAAGACTGAATACACGTTGCTTATAGCCATCGGAAAACTTGCTGTGATTTATGTTTTTTTTTTTTTAATTGCTGGCAGTTCCTTAATTGTTTGCTACATAAATATGGAATAAGCACACGATGCTTGTAATTGAGTTGAAGATAATGTTTAGTCAATACAATATTATGTATTGAGTCAATATGAGCTATATTCAATGCAAGTTTTTACACTGAACCCCACCAAAATATTTGTACACTCTTACGAAAAAAAATTTAAAAAGTTACAAATGAAGCATTACAACGGTTTTACTAGAGGAATACTGAAAGCCGTTGACGATAATAAAGGACAGAATTGACAATTTTAATGGTTTGTTAATGCACTGAAATATTAATTTAATACGATTTTATTGGCGATTTTCAAAGGCACCCCACGTTCAAAGGTGTCCCCCTCTCCTCTAACTAATGTCACTCGACTCGAAAAATTACTTAAGACCGTTTTTGAAAAGGATCAATTTTCCTTTCAAATGGTTCTTAACAGTACTACTTCACTTCAATCAACACAATTATATTACAATAATTAATTGCTTCGAAATGGATTTTCTAGTGGGAAACTACATAGAAATTTTTTAATTAAACTGGTCAGAAAAGTTCTTGAAAAAGAAACTAAAATTTATTTTTTCAAAGGTTTTTGGTTTTCGGAACTCGAATTGGAGCTCAGAAATATTCTATTTCGTCACGTTTGTTTGATGTTATGTGGAATCTACAAAGTTCACAGATTCTTTTCTTTAGTTCGTTGTTGGGACGATTAAAAACTGCCTTATCATCTGGAATTTCTCGAACTTTGCCACTTTCTTCGAGCTCTTTTTTTTACCAATATCAGCTCCTTTATTTCGACAGGATATCTTATTTCTTCTTGTCTTAAGTTCGAAATAGTTGTATTACTTTCTCCTGCAGCCTGTTGCACCTCAGCAATAAATTGTTTTATTTATGATCAGTTTGTTATTGGGTCTTAGGCTTATAAAACTTTCAAGCTTATATCTGAATTTGTTCCCGTTTATTCTCTTATTCATATGCTTAGGATTACTTCTTTCTACGTCTGTGAAGTTAGCAGAACAGTTTTAGCTGGACCAATGGGGCCACGACAGGAATTTGCAGTTTTTGTTTGCATTTTTTAAGTATTTCTATTCCAGATATTGCAGTTCACCAAATAGTGGGTGATGAAACTAAATGCACTGCTCACTTCACAGTGCTCACTTATCAGTGTATGTCCTTTTCTCAGAAACCGGGCTAGCTATGAATCTGAAAAAAGGCTCTGAGTTAGCAGTTTTTAACATTTCAAGAAAAGTATAGCCCCAAAATTTTGAAATCTTTTTGTACAAAAATTTTAGTATTCCACTGCTAACTTTATCAGTTCGTCTTTATCAGTTGGACAGCGCCTCGGAGGGAAGCATATAGCTGCTATCTTAAATTCTTTCTTTTTTATACTAATTGTTGTTACTTTCATGCTTTCCTTAGTAATCTTTGGTTCTTCATAGTGTGTTAAGCACTTTTTTATTAGTATTGCTGATCTTCCCCTAGCTTTGTCAACTGGGTGTTAAGTGTGATAGCTCGTACTTATAGTTTGGTAATTTATTATCAATACTTTGCTCTATAGCGAGTTGAGTTTTGGACAAACAACGAAATGTCTATACTAAATGCTCAATGTTTAAAAAATGTTTAGTTCTGATACATGTTGCAAAAGAACGTTTGCATTCCATGTTGCAATTTTTAATGTTCAGTCCATTATTGTTTTTTAAGAGTGACTTCTCCACTCAGCTGTTTTATACTTAAATCTTGTTTAGCAATCCTTTTAATGATAACTTCAAGCATTTTTTTTTAAAGATGTTTCCTTGTTCTACCCTACATTTTTTTTTACAAACTGGGAGATTTATTTTTATCACTTTTGCTAAATGCAATTGCTTCTGTCGGTTGATTTTTAGTTTTGTTTTCGAACGCTACTTTAAAAAAACAACATTTAGTCTCTCTCAGAAGTCACCAATGATATGTGAAGTGTCATTGACTTGACACTGTGTCAAGTGTTACATTTTTCTTATCATTTTTCTTAAATTTGAAGATCTTAACCTTGAGCAACCCACTAGTAGAATCTAAGTTACGAAAATTATAATCAAATAATGTGAACAGATAAGAAGTTGCACATCTAAAATTACTTAATATACAAACAATTGATAATTAACTGACACCATTTGAAAAATATTTAATTACATCATAGTCCCAGTAGAAACTTTTTGTTACTTTTTAGCTAGGTTATGAGACAGCAGGGGCCTATAACACAGAACAATAAGTCAACAATTACTTGTTCAACGATGTTTGTTCAACATGAGAAAATCATTTCTGTAACTCAATAAAAACCGTAACAATTGTCAACTGAAAAAAAATCACCTCGACTTGTTGAACCAGTTCAACAAGTATTTCTCAAACGATGAGTCGTAAAGTCTCCGAAAAATAAAACATTTTACTAAAATCTGCGATTTTCTTGTATCGGGTTTTTCAATAAGAGCGCTACAAAAGTTTTTTTAGATAAAACAAAAACGGTTTTGGATATTAATGAATTTCTTTATTCCTTGAAAGTACGTTCGATGCCATTATGTATGGAACTCGATTTCTTGTGCATGACCACCACGGGCATGCTTGCAGAAGTCCAGACCCTGAACCCAATCTTCGACGATTTTCCAGCATAAATCGGGCAAAAATGCTGCAATTTCACGTTCGATAATCGTACGAAGGTCATCAATCGTCGCTGGCTTGTTTGCATAGACCATAGACTTGACGTAGACCCACAGGAAATAGTCTAACGGCGTCAAATCGCACGACCGAGGCGGCCAAGCGACTGGACCATTTCTTGAGATAACATCGTTCTCCAAACTTGGTTTCCAAATAATTGGAACCACATGTCCTCCAAGTCCATATTATCCAATTGGGGCCAAAAATATTTGGTTATCATTGAACGGTAGCGATCCCCATTCACAGTAACGTGCCGGTCTTGATCATCACGGAAGAAGTACGACCCAATGACGCCGCCGGCCCGTAAACCACACCAAACCGTAATTTTTTCGGAATGCAATGATGACTCATGGAGTACGTGGGGATTGCTGCCTGACCGATACTGCATATTTTGTTTATTGACAAAGCCATTCAGCCATCGCTAAAGATGATTTTTCGATGAAAATCCGAATCATTTTCAAGTTGTTGCTCAGCCCAATTCACGAACATATGACACTTCTGGTGGTCAAGTGGCTTCAGTTCTTGCGTCAATTTAATCCTGTAAGGATGAAGGCCAAGATCTTTTCGCAAAATTCGCCACAACGACGTCACAGAGATGCCCAACGCTTGAGAACGACGTGTGAGAGACACATTTGGGCTTTTGCAACTGAAGCCTCAGCGGCAGCAATGTTCTCGACACTACGGGCACTTCTTTGTCTCACTGGCACGGCAACATTTTGTACTGTGCCTGTGGATTCAAATTTTTCCACTATACGCTCAATTGTTGATCTGCTAGGACGATTGAGGCCACTGACTCCGAATTTCGGTAGTAAATTTTATTAATTTCGACTCGTTGTTGGCTCGTGTATCTTTCCATCATGAAATGTCAAAAGAGCGGCAAGAAAAATGGCGTCGTTTGCTGTCCCTGTTGCTCTACTTTTGTAGCGTCCTTATTGAAAAACTCTTTATTAGTGAAGGAACGTTTTTGTGGGAAGGACTTTCAGTGAGATAATCAACATTTTGTACACCGCACACGGACAGCACATGTGACTCTATTTCAAAGTAATTTTTTCTTAAAATATATTTCTCTATTTTTGATTCTCATGACCACTGTTCGATTCAGAATAAAAACTAAAACACTTTATAAACCAAATTCCTTACCACTTAATTCATTCTAAACAATCTTCCCGATTCCTTAACTTGATGAGCGTTTTCTTCTTACTTGTTGACTTTGAATAAGCCCGCAACCGTCAGTTGAAATTTATAAGCTTTTCAACAAGTTTATTCTCTATTATTTGAACTCTTGTTGTTTTTAGTTACAGAAACGGTAGATTAATGATATATCCCACTGTGTTGAAAGAAGCCAATACAATTGTCTACGGTCTCTAAGACTTGTTGTTCCGTGTTACACAAACTTTTAAATGTTGTTGAATTTCACTTGTTCAACAAGCACTTAATGTATTGTGTTATAGGCCCCAAGTGGTTATCGTAATCTAAAAAAAGTATGAATTGAATGTTTTAAACAGGCTGCATGTACATACGTAGTTTTCCAATACATAATATTGGTGATTCTGTATCATATTGCCTATTGAAATGGAGTTTATCAAGAATTGAATAAGGAACACAAATTCACATGATATGGTAACACCAATTCAGTGCACATGACGGGACAAATCTGCGCTATAGCTACATTATGTGTTTCGATGATTTGAAGGCTTTTATTGAAGTCTCATCTTTTTTCTCATGATGCTTGAATTTAATATAAAATAGATGATTAAAGACAATTTATGAAGCTTTTCCATCTTATCTTATGCATACAAATTTCTAAAACTTAAAGTAATGAATCTTTACTACCAAATATAAAATTAATTTTTAATCATACTTTAGTTCGTCTTTCTATCTGCTTCAGTGAATACCTCACTCAAAATGGAGACTTGTTCGCTTGTTTTGTCTTTGCTTAGTGCAATTGCTGGACTTATCTATTTATACCTATCATGGAACTTCAATTTTTGGAAAAAAAGAGGTGTCAAAGGACCTGAACCGAAATTGATCTTTGGAAGTATTCCATGTATTGTTAAGCAGAACCGCAATTTGGCCTTTGAGATGCAAGATTTATATGAGTGAGTTTTTATTATCAATTTCACTTGCCTATAGTTGTGTGTAGAAAAAAAAAAAACGATTGCTTGGAAATGAAAAGTGATTATCTTTAAAAGCTGTACATCTGTGCTGAACATATACATTGTGCATACGTACTATATGTAAGTAAGTGTGGATGTGAATGATGTATTATTTTGCATTCTTTGAGTTTTTTCTTAAACTGTGTTATCCAAAAACATAGCTAAATAAATATATACGTCTAGTTTATAGAAATGGCAAGCCAGGCAGACACAAACACATATTGAAAAGCAGTAGTCTTAGCAGCTTATGTCACCCTGAAAATTACACCCTACAGTTATAAAAGTAACCATGCTCACCTAATAAGATACGGTGGACAATACACAATAGAAGGTTTTTTTGAATGAGCGTCAATTTAGCAAAACAGCTTTCATGAAAATTCGTTAGGTGAATAATTTGTCCGGTCCTTATTTAGTCGTTTATTAGTTATGAAAAATTCCAAATTTGTCGTTCAATGTTTTCTATGTTTTTTGTGTGCTTTGCTAACTTATTAAATTACTTAGCCATAAACCATTGAGATTAACAGCCTTATTCAATAGAATCCACTAAACAGATAAATAGATCCGTGGCGGTCGTGAAGAACCAGGTAGCTCAAACTTTTTAAAAATTTAGAAGTTCAGTGTTTATTTTTAATATCACTAACAAAACCTTTATAGTGGAAAAAAAGTATTCGTTATTTGCTTGCAAATATTTAAGAAAACTATTATATCGACTTTCTTGGTTGGTCCGGAGTTATGCACTGCATAAGAATTTATGTAGCGACTATGGTAGTATGTAGTATGGTAACTACATTTGACCTCCCCCCCGCCCCCAAACGATGCAAACAAAAATTAAACCATAACTGAAAACTGAATGACAGCTTTAGCAAATGATCAGGGTGCGAAACAATCATTCGATAAATGTCAATAGCATCATTGGTTTATCAAGCTAAGAAAAAAAGAGGCTGAGTGAGACCCCCACTTGTAACTTCCCATTGGTGCCCTCGGAAGCTAGAGGCCTGATGTTATTTTATTTTTAAAAAATCTCCAATCCAAGAAAAAAAATATTGGGTATTCAATATGCAATTAAGTGAAGATAACTGAGTTCAACGAAACTAATCCAAAGAGAAGAAAAATTTGTATAACAATACTTGGTCAAGTTTCTTTTAATATTTTTACTTTAAAAAATCATGTTTGTTGATTTATTTTACAAAACCAATCAAATTTCAATTATAAATTAGTGTATTGAATTTAATTAACCCGAGGCCAATACCAGTTTCTGTAATCTCAGGACATTTGGGAGAAAAAAATTTCAACGAAAAATTTAAACTATCAGCCAGCTCATTTTTTGATCCATTAAAATAGATTTGCTAGCTTGATATCAAGTTAAAGTAAAGCATACAATTTTTTAACTAATTAAAGTTTCATGTTGCAAGTATTTTTCCTTTCAAAGGAATAAAAATGATTTATTCCACGATTTTAAAGTGGTTTTCTGCTCACCATACTAAAGGTCATTTTACGCGATTATAGAAGTCTTATGACCTGACCTGTCAAAAAAATCATACCTATCGTCTAAACACACTCATAGATCTAATACGACTTCTCAAAAGCAAAAAGCATAATGATTTTTATGACATTAAAACTGCAGCTAATTCCATTTGAGAAGTCAAACGGGATTTGTTGTTTTCATGGCAAATATTGAATTGAGACTATTGAAAATAAAAATATTTCTACAAAAAATTGAATTTTAAATGTAAAAAAAAAAAACAGTAAATAATTCCAAAACTGAAATTTTGGTCTCAAAAATTTATTTGTTTATGATTTTTTTTATTCTGGTTTTGAGTGAAATCAAATGTAAAGTAAAGACGTGTAAACATAATCAAATGATAATGGTATGACTTGACTTGAAATGATAGCCCATATGAAAAATCATACAGAAAATATAATGACAGGTCATATTACATCTATTATCGTCCAAAGTGGCCTTAAGTCTTCTTAGACAGCTTGGTTTAGGACGAAACGGTCAAGTTACAAAATAGACAGAATGTTTCAATGATTGGCCACATTCGGCTTCCATTGGTTAGGTTAGGTTAGACGGGGTGATAATACGGCCAGTCGCATCATAGCACCTGGATCTCGTTGGATCAATTGCCCTCCCCAGGGTGAAGATGGGAAGTGAGGAAGGATAGGGAGGAGTTTTAGGTGAGGGAGGCCTCCCTGAACCATCCTGAGTTCTGAATGAATTTAAGGATGTTTTTTAGTGGCAAGACAGAGATGTCGCCCAGTTCGTCAAAGAAGTATTCTCCTACCTAGGGCTTATTTTCTGGTTCTAGCTAGGCTGGGCATTCACACAAGAAGTGAAAAGAGTCCTCCTCCGCCTCTTCATCATGACATCCTCTGCATTGTGGCCCGTTAGGACCCCAACTATGAGAGATAATTGAGGCCTGCTAAACTTGAGTAAGTATTATTTTTTTTTTTAAATATTTGGCCAAAGGTTCCTTGAAACCCGACAAGTGTCGATAAATGACCATTTGATATTTGCAGCTTCCAAGAACCTTTGGTGCATTCTATTTTTTTCTTGCTCCAGGGGCATGAGCAACGAGGCTTCTATTTGGCTTGTATCAAGAGATGATCTTCTTTTGGCCAGTTCTATAAAAATGTTAATATTATTTATAACGGGTGATTTTTTAGCTGGTTTGGTTTTGGCAACACTGGTTTTGACAGCTGACGTGTGTTTAGTACCTTGTGTCACTGTCAAACAGCTTCAGTTTGGTTTGCAATTTAACCATGGATCGTCTTACAAATGAACAACGCTTGCAAATTATTGAATTTTACTATCAAAATTCGTGCTCGGTTCGAAATGTTCATCGCGCGCTGCTTCCATTTTATGGTCGGCATTCTCGACCTTCTGAGCAGTCTATTCGGAAGATTGTGACCAAATTTCGCACCAAATTTACTTTGTTGGACATTAAACCACCAACACGTTTACGTACTGTGCGTAGTGAAGAAAATATTGCGGCCGTATCAGCTAGTGTGACAGAAGACCGCGAAATGTCGATTCGGCGCCGTTCCCAGCAGTTAGGCCTTTGTTACAGCACTACGTGGAAAATTTTGCGGAAGGATTTGGGCGTAAAGCCTTTTAAGATACAGCTGGTGCAAGAATTAAAGCCAGCCGACCTACCACAACGCCGAATTTTTGGTGAATGGGCTCTTGGAAAGCTGGCCGAGGATCCGCTTTCTTATCGAAAAATTGTGTTCAGCGATGAGGCTCATTTTTGGTTGAATGGGCACGTAAATAAGCATAATTGCCGCATTTGGAGTGAAGATCAGCCAGAAGCATTGCAACAGCTACCAATGCATCCCGAAAAAGCCACTGTTTGGTGCGGTTTATGGGCCGGCGGCATTATTGGGCCATATTTCTTCAAAGATGATGCGAATCGCAGCGTTACTGTCAATGGTGAACGCTACCGAGCGATGATAACAAACTTTTTTTGCCCGAAATGGAAGTTCTTGACTTGCATGATATGTGGTTTCAACAAGACGGTGCCACATGCCACACAGCACGCGAAACAATGGCGCAATTGCGAGGCGAGTTTGGTGAACAGTTAATTTCACGTTTCGGGCCGGTCAATTGGCCGCCTAGATCGTGCGATTTGACACCATTAGATTATTTTTTGTGGGGGTATGTCAAGGCTAATATCTATAGGGACAAGCCCGCTTCGATTGACGCACTGGAAGCCAACATCCATGCATTCATTCGTGAGATACCGGCCGATATGTGTGAAAGAGTATGCCAAAATTGGACTCAACGGATGGGCTACCTGAGACGCAGCCGCGGTCAACATTTGCATAAAATTATCCTTAAACATTAAATTGCAAAGTTCAAACTATCGATTCAAATAAATATTTCATTAATTTTTTCGAATTTTTTGTGTTTTTTTTTTTAAAGTTCTAAACCTCTTAAAAAATCACACGTTATATAAAATAAAAGATTATAATACATTTTCATCTTTTAGCAAATTCTGCTTCATGTGTAGAAAGCTGTTGAGGCCTTTTTCTCTCTTCCTTTTATATTTTCTTTCCAGTTAAGCTTACGATCAAGAACAACGCCAAGATATTTGGCAGTACCTGAAATCTGTAACGGAATTCCGTTTATGGTCGGCGGGCTTATGCTTGGAACATTATGTTTCCTTGTAAACATCACCAGTTCTGTCTTCAGTGCATTAACTTTTAGTCCACAACTACTGGCCCAATTTTCTAGCTTGTCCAGGGACGTTTGTAGGAGTTCGCACAGAGTGGGGACAAATTTTCCTGAGGCCATTAACACAATGTCATCGGCGTATGCAAGGACCTTGATACCACTCACATTTAGTTTAACTAAGGTCCGGTTGACAACAAGGAGCCAAAGCAAAGGAGATAAGAGGGTGGAGCCTGTGGAGTACCCCTACTAGTCCTAACTCTTAACTTGCTATCAACCAATTATGCATTTATAAGTCTCGTTTGAAGCATAAAATCCATCCACTTTATTAGTTACTGACGAGGTTAAAGGCCCCTTCTATGTCGAGGAAAGCTGCCAAAGTGAATTTCTTGAAGTGGATCGATTTTTCAACTATGCCGACCACTTCATGAAGTGCTGTCTCAACAAATTTGCCCTTCGTGTAAGCATGTTGGCCCTGTAATAGCAGACCATCATTCAGTTTTAGGCGAATATGAGTGTCAATTAACATTTCTAAGGTCTTCAGGATAAAAGAGGAAAGGCTAAATCCTTCGGCTTAGTGTGAGTGGTTTTGCCAGCTTTCGGAATAAAGATGACATTGACTTCTCTCCAACTAGTGGGTATATAGGTGATGTTAAAAAACCCCAAAAAATATCCACTAGTATAGGAACAATTATATCTTTGGAACTTCGGAGAATAATTGGAATGATTCCATCATGCCCAGCAGACTTGTGTGCTTAAAAGGAGTCAATGGCCCACACCACCTTCCTACTTTCTACGATTGGTTTACATTATAGATATTACTACATTATAGATTTCACTTATGTCGGCCCCTCTGTCCACAGCAGATGTATCGATAATACACCCTGAGTGCTCATAAGTGACTCTAAAGTCTCGGAGCACGAGTCTGTTCAGGAATTTTAAGATCTTTTTAGAAATTTCGGGGGAGTGGGAACCTAAGACATGATTTTCTGAGCCTAGCAGCTTAATTATATGTCTGATACAAAATTTTTTCTTGGCTACTCTTTTTGCTTACCTAGTTCGGGTTTTGTACAAATTTTTGCTGACCTTAAAGAGATCCCAAACAGCAGGTTCATTATTGAATTTTGCTCAATTGAAAAGCCTCCTTGAGGTTTTCCTAAGAATAGATAGCACTTGGGCCCACAACGCGGGGTTGAGCTTGTCTTTACTTTTAGTAATGGGGCAGGAACTTTCATACGCATAATAAATGGCTAACGTTAGTTCATTTACATGTTTATCAATGTCTGAGCAGTTCGTCAATGGTGGATGTTCATAATGACCCAAAGATGAGGCCAATCTTATGTTAAAGGCATCCCAGTTTGTTTTCCTGGGGTTTCTGTAGGGTTTTGAGTTTTCTATTTTTTTTCTCCAATTGATATGTAATCATTCTATGGTCTGAGAATGAAACATTGCTTGAGACTTTCCAGTCACTCACTTTTATAGAGTCGGAGTTAATTGAAAGTGTCACTTCGAGCACTTCTCTTTTATTTCTGGTAACAAAGGTTTTCTCGTTACCTTTATTTAAATCAATAAATTTTCTTTAATAATAAATTCAAACTGTGACTCACCTCTTTTATTTGTGTCGGTGCTTCCCCATTGTAGATGATGAGCGTTTGCGTCACAACAGACCAGTAGGTCCCAACCGTTCCTACCCATGGTTTTGTCATGAAGGGCTGCTGACGGTGGTGGCCCCGGTGAATCACCTGGCATATATACGGAGGCTAGGATCAGGCGCAAGGTTCCCTTTCATCCATTCGCAAGCATCACTCTGATTGAGACCCTTATAAATGTAGAAAAGCACCTTTATCTAGCTTACCTTTTGGGTTTAAGGTCATGGAAAAAGCACAATAAGTCCTGGTCAAAACCAAAATTTTGTATGTACTTAGCTTTCAATATACCTATCTACACATAATTGATTTGTGTGATCCCCATGATGAGATCCTTCTTTTTGGCGACTTCAATCTTCCTTATTTAAAATGGAGTCCATCAGACGATCTTTCGTTCTTTATTGCCTCTAATCCCACATCTGCCAAAGAATATGTCTTTCTAGATAGCCTTACTGATTCAAGCCTTTGCCAAGTCAGCGTGATCACAAATTTCATGGATAGACAACTTGACCTTATTTTCACAACCGATCCCATTAACTCTTCTGTCTCAGCTAGCCCCCTTTCTCTTTCAACCATCGATAACTACCACCCTCCCCTTCTTCTCTCATTTTTTCACGACTCCCAATTACAATCCACTCCCACTACCGATCTTTATTCTCATGACTTCCATAAAGCAAACTTTCTTCTAATAAACGAATACCTTAAAAAAAATCTCTTTTAATTTTGATAACTTAACTGTAAACGATGCCACTACTTTATTGTACACTGAAATATTTAATTCTATTGCCCTTTATGTTCCTTTTTCTCGCCACAAAACTTTGTCTTCTTCTCCACCTTGGTATAATCGTAAACTTCGTTGTCTGCGAAATAAGAGAAATAAGTTGTGGGAAATTTTCCTCCGCTCTCGTTCTCCTACTAACTATTCTAACTATCTTGGTTCTTATCTACATTTTAACGAGCTATAAAACTCCCTTTACCAACGCTATCTAATTACCACGCAATCCACCCTAATCAATGATCCTAAGTAATTTTTTCAGTTTGTCAACTATAAACGAAAATCCGATGGCTACCCTAACACTGTCTCTTTCAATAACGAAACCTCAAACGATCCAAGGACTATCGCCGACCTTTTTGCTAAATTTTTTAAACAATCTTTTGCAGATGACTCCTTTGCACCTGGTTCTGCATATTTCAATTAACTACAAAACTTTTCTCTTGGACCGCTTCTTCCTCGCACTGTCGATCCGTATCTCATCGAAACTAAATTAAAACAACTAAACGATGAATTAAATCCCGGTCCCGATGGTCTCCCTGCCATACTTCTAATAAAATGTTCTTCCACCCTCTCTCTTCCTCTCTCAAAAATGTTTAGCCTTTCTTTAAATCTTGGTGAATTTCCTCAGATATGGAAATCATCTTTTATTATCCCGATACACAAAAAAAGTTCGAAGGGTGATGTTAACAATTATTGTCCAATTGCCAAGCTTTCTCACATACCCAAACTCTTTGAAAGTATTTTGTATGAAACGCTTAGCTTCCACTGCAAATCTCTCATCTCCCCCGGACAACATGGCTTTCTCAAAGGCAGATCTACAACAATTAACCTTGTTGAATTTGTGTCTTTCACGCTATCAGCCATGGAAAAAGGTTACGAAGTCGATGTTATCTCAACAGATTTTAGTAAGGCCTTTGATAAAATCTCCCATACTTTTCAAACTGTCCTCTCTCGGCTTCGAACCTTCTTTATTAAAATGGATCTCCTCTTACCTAGATAATCGTTATTACAGCGTTCGTTTTAGAACCGCCACCTCTTGCTCTTTCCTAGCTACCTCCGGTGTTCCCCAAGGCAGCCACCTAGGCCCTCTTTTGTTCATTCTTGCTATTAACGATATTGAAAAGGTCATCAAACACTCTTGTATTTCACTGTACGCTGATGATACCAAGTTTTTCAAGATCATTTCGTCGACACATGACTCTTCCCTTATTCAACAGGACCTTGATAGTTTTTCAATTTGGTGTCTTAAAAATTGCTTGGATCTCAACGTTGCGAAATGCCAATCAATCACTTTTACGCGTGAACGTATTAAATGTCCTCCACGTCTTTACCTCCTTCATGATCAACCCATACCCACCGTTGAATTTATTTGTGATCTTGGCATAATATTTGACCTGGAACTTAATTTTCTCTCCCATGTATATGTTATCATTCTCAAGGCAAATTCAGCCCTCGGCTTCGTCAAAAGATGGTCAAAGGAATTCTCTAACCCTTATGTGACTCGATCCCTATACATATCATTTGTTCGCCCACTCCTCGAATACGGTTCTCAAGTTTGGTCCCCTTATCAACTTATACACATTTCCAGAATCGAGAGCGTCCAGCGTCGCTTCCTTCGCTTTGCTCTTCGAGGCCTTGAATGGACCAATCCCCTGATCCTGCCTCCCTATCTAGACCGCCTTAAACTAATCAACTTGAATTCTTTGAAAGAACGTAGAGAAATATCAGACATTCTCTTCATTCATCGATTATTTTCTGGTTCCGTTGACTGCATTTCAATCTACAACTCTATCTCCTTTAACATTAACCCTCGTTCTCGAAATCCTCTTCTTTTTTATCTTCCCACCCACAGGACCTCCTATGGCTCAAACGAACCTATCTGAACATGAACTCCTTTGACTTTAACCTTAGTACTCCATCCCTAAAACTCCGTCTTCTCAATCGCCCTCCCCCTCACTAACGTTAGCTTAAGTTCTTAGTTTTAAGTTAGATTAAGAATTAGCTTGTATTAAGCCGAATAAATGGGGGTTTTACCCCCACCAAAATATATAGATAAACCTATATTTCTTTCATCATCTTAAAGTTCATCTTTTAAATTTTTTTAGGGAGTACAAGAAGACTGGAGAAAAATTTATAGGGATATTTATGACAAGAAATCCACAAATTTTGGTGATTGATCCAGGTCTTGCTCGTGAAATTTTGGTCACAAATTTCAAGGCTTTTCGTTTTAATGAACCATATTGCTTCGTAATATATTGAATAACGTCGACTTCCGACAACTACTGAGCCTCTAAGATTTTTTTGTAGGTGAATAAGAAGTTAGAAGAGGTCTCTACAAGAAATCCATTTATGACCTCCGCTTCGAAATGGAAGGCTATAAGAAGTGAGTTTATTGGAGGAATCAGTCCCGTCAGGGTTTGTATTATACATTCTTATCTACTAATCTATAAGTGAGATAGATTTTCTGTTTTTCAGATCAAACAAGCCCATCCAATTGTGATAGAAATCTGCAAGAAGTTGGTTAATTTTATAAAAGCTTCCACTCAAAATACTGACAAAAATATTGAAATCAAAAGTGTAAGTACTTAAAGAGTTATATTAAAACTGATAAAGTTCCCTTATTGATCGGAAAATTATTCCTTTCGAAATATTAAGCTCAGTTACAAATACACGACAGAAATCGTTGCTGACTTTGTTTGGGGTCTTAATGCTGATGCTTTGAAAATAGACGATGATGGATCACCAAATCAAATGTTTTATATGTCCAGAAAAATGCTCGATGAGTCTTTTATGAAAACTGGATTTTACTACTTATCAGGGCTGGCACCGATTCTAAGAAAATTCTTCGCCGGTCGATTTTACCCCGAAGAAACAGACAATTTCTTCTCGCAAGTTCAAAAGGATGCTGTAGAAATGAGACTTCGCAATAAAAATGATCGCTCGGATTTCTTGAATTTTTTGATTCAACTACAAGAGAAAAAGAATATCAGCCATGTGGATATGGTTGGTCATAGCTTGACGGTCTTATTAGACGCTTTCGAGACAACAGGGTCTGTGATGGCTCATGCATTGTATTTTGTGAGTTAAAAAGTTGAACTGGAGTTGAGAGTTTAGTTAAATATGGTAATTTGTATCTATTAGTTAGCCAGTAATCAGGATGCCCAGAAAAAATTACGAAAAGAAATCATGGAAAATGAGAATGAAAATGGTTTCCTGAGCTATGATGATTTGATCGAACTTCCATACTTGGATCAATGCCTGAATGGTAAGGATTGAAATTTTATGTATTTACTTCTTCTCGGTGAGAATAATTTTGAATCTTAAGTCTGCTACCAATCTGATCCTAGCACCAGACTCCAGCTTAGAATACTTGAGTTGTTGTGTCTTCTAAAATTTTAACATTGCAAAGCTATCAAAAGTGAGAATAATTTTTATTTTCAGAAACAATTCGCATCGTGACAATTGTTTCAGTTTCATCACGAATTTGCAGTGAAGAAACATATTTGGAAAATCGGGAAAATCACAAAGTTAAAATTGAACCCGGAATGACTGTTCATGTTTCCACTTATTCCTTCCATCATGATCCAGAAATATATCCGAAACCTGATGAATTTATTCCCGAACGTTTTGATAATGGTCGAGCAAAAGAACTTAACCAGAAAGGATATTTCTTTCCATTTGGTGATGGACCAAGAATTTGTGCTGGTAAGCCAAAATAAGTTTTTATTGTTAAAATATAATTTTTGTTTTGTTTTATTTTTAGGAATGAGACTTGGGCAGTTAGAAGCCAAGGCTGGAATTGTTGAAGTCATCAAAAATTTCAGCTTAAAGAAAACGGATGAGACTGTAAAATCCATCGATCCAACTTCATTTCTTCTTGGTTTATCTGGTGATTTATTGGTGGAATTTGAATCTATTCAACAGTGAATTTAGTTGTTCGATGTTTTTTAAATTCATGTAAATAAAATCTTGCAAAGCATATAAAAAGAATGCAAAATTTAGTGGTATTAATTGATAAAGTTAATTGATCTATTTCCAACATTTTATGTAGAGTACCGCCTGGCGTAATGTTGATTGTGTGGGCCTATCAAGTTTCTACCAATGAAAAAGAAAATTAGATGGCAACCCTTAAGCAGCAAAAATTAAAAATTTTACCATTATTTCTGACGGGATATCGGGAATAAAATTTCCCACGATTTTTTTGATCGAGCATTTGATAGAAATGTTGATATTTCAAATTTTAGAAAATGGGAGAAATCCCGTGGGAAATTTTATCCACGATTGCCCCCAATATAACCACAGCAGAGCCAGTGGAATAAAATCAGATAATGCCTCCAACAATGCAAGAGCTTCAGTATAAATCTGAATTCAAAACCTCGTTTTCACAGCACTTGAAATAGTTCAACAAACGTTGTAACTTGCAAAGTACAGATATCCTAACTACACCATCTCAAAAGATCTCCCTTCATCAATATGATAGTAAAGAAACAAGTTTTTGAAGATTAATCATAATTTTATGAGTCTCAAGTAAGCAAATCAACTTTGACGCATCGATAAATGGGTAGATAAATAATTTGCGGTTAATTTGTCCTAAATTAGTTGTGACAATTTCGAGCTTATTGTTTAATGTTTTCTATTTTTTACTTCGGTGCTTTGCTTACTTGATATAAGATTAGAAAAGCAATTCTCGCGTTTGAATTTGTCGTTCTATGTTTTCTATGTTTTTTTTTTTCAAAAGTGATAACATTTTATGAGGCTTAACATTTGATTGCTTAATAATTTGCCATTAATCAGTTGTTAATAAGTTAGTGTGCCAAGTTCACTTGACTTAGTGGAAATGGTCCAATGCAATCATTTTTAATCACAAATTGAAAAATGAAGGAATTAAAACAAAAAATACAAAAACAAATGTTATTCTTATTAATTCATAAAAGTAAATGAAAAAAAAAACAAATTACTATATGACAAATTATCGATCACAATCTTATTGTTAAAATTTCTAGGAAATGCCTAATTAGCAGAAAATAAAAAGTTTAAGAAGTTTTAACAAGCTTTTGAGAAAAAACATAGAGAATGTAGAACAACAAATTCAAAATTATTTAAACTCTTTAACAACTAATCTGCTATGAATTATTAAGCCATAAACCATTCGGTTTTACCCTTTTTTGAGGTGTTGCTATGCAAACTTGATGTGAAGTTAGCATCAAGGAACTAAAAAAAAATGTAGACAAAATTGCACGAACAATAATTCTAAATTGTAATAAATAATTAAATACTAGTCAAAGACAAATTATATTAAGCTATAGGCCATTCGGAATTAGTAGTTTTTAATCCTTTTTAGGGAGTGCTTGAGCCCAACTTCGTAACTCGATTCTACATTAAAAATGTTCAAATTCCAAAAATCTCAGCTCGTTAAGTTTTTGGTAAGCGCATCATATTAATGGAAATAGAAAAGCGCTAATGAAAGATTCGGTGGAAAAAAGTTGGAAGCCCAAAAATTTGATTCCACTTCCATACGTATTACCACTTATAATAAGCATTGAAAATAACTTTCGAATGGATTCCAAAGTAGATTAAAATTACATAGTAAGGTCCCTTTGCTAGCTTGATATCCAGTCAAAAACAAAGAAAATACTGCACGATTGAGTTCAATTTCAACGAAAATTATTTACCCATAAGACATTAAGTTTAAAAAGTTTTTACCGCTTTTCAAGTTATGCCAAGCCAAGCCTTAGCACCCATCAAAAAACATAGAAAAAATTGAATAAGAAATTCGAAACTTTCGCAACTTATTTAAGATTAATTACGGAAAATTATTCACCTTCCTATTTTTCGATTCATCAAAGCTACTTTGCTTACTTGACACTAAAAAAAAAAAAAACAAATAACCTAAAACATTGATTTCTTTACAACTAATTAACGGCAGATTATTAAGCCCTTAAATATTAAATTTAAGAAGATTTAATGTGCGTGAAGAGAGCACCGCCATTTTGGATTTAAAAAAAAAATCGTACTAACGGCTTGGTTTTTGAGAGGGTATCCATTTGTTTTAGCGTGAAGTCAGTCATCGAAAAATCGCAAATTTGCAAATTTTATGCATGTAATTTTTTCTTTTAAATGTTTAAGGAATCCCTTCAGAGGAGTAACAGTAGCGCTAAGAAAACAACTAACACTTTAAAGTCAAAAATGCCAAGCAATTTTGTTCGTTGGGTATTACTCATGGCATCACGTATAGGAACTACTCTTTTAATCATGAGTGAAGTCAATATGTTCTCATGTACTGTAGCGTAGCTGCAGTTTAAGTGCGGTAAATCAAAAAAATGCCAATCAAAATAATTAGCTAATTTCTTTCAAATAACGGGTGATTTTTTAAGAGGTTTAGAACTTAAAAAAAAAAAACACAAAAAATTCGAAAAAAATGAATGAAATATTTATTTGAATCGATAGTTTGAACTTTGCAATTTAATGTTTAAAGATAATTTTATGCAAATGTTGACCGCGGCTGCGTCTCAGGTAGCCCATCCGTTGAGTCCAATTTTGGCATACTCTTTCACACATATCGGCCGGTATCTCACGAATGAATGCATGGATGTTGGCTTCCAGTGCGTCAATCGAAGCGGGCTTGTCCCTATAGACATTAGTTTTGACATACCCCCACAAAAAATAATCTAATGGAGTCAAATCGCACGATCTAGGCGGCCAATTGACCGGCCCGAAACGTGAAATTAACTGTTCACCAAACTCGCCTCGCAATTGCGCCATTGTTTCGCGTGCTGTGTGGCATGTGGCACCGTCTTGTTGAAACCACATATCATGCAATTCAAGAACTTCCATTTCGGGCAAAAAAAAGTTTGTTATCATCGCTCGGTAGCGTTTACCATTGACAGTAACGCTGCGATTCGCATCATCTTTGAAGAAATATGGCCCAATAATGCCGCCGGCTCATAAACCGCACCAAACAGTGGCTTTTTCGGGATGCATTGGTAGCTGTTGCAATGCTTCTGGCTGATCTTCACTCCAAATGCGGCAATTATGCTTATTTACGTACCCATTCAACCAAAAATGAGCCTCATCGCTGAACACAATTTTTCGATTAAAAAGCGGATCCCCGGCCAGCTTTCCAAGAGCCCATTCACCAAAAATTCGGCGTTGTGGTAGGTCGGCTGGCTTTAGTTCTTGCACCAGCTGTATCTTAAAAGGCTTTACGCCCAAATCCTTCCGCAAAATTTTCCACGTAGTGCTGTAACAAAGGCCTAACTGCTGAGAACGGCGCCGAATCGACATTTCGCGGTCTTCTGTCACACTAGCTGGTACTGCCGCAATATTTTCTTCACTACGCACAGTACGTAAACGTGTTGGTGGTTTAATGTCCAACAAAGTAAATTTGGTGCGAAATTTGGTCACAATCTTCCGAATAGACTGCTCAGAAGGTCGAGAATGCCGACCATAAAATGGAAGCAGCGCGCGATGAACATTTCGAACCGAGCACGAATTTTGATAGTAAAATTCAATAATTTGCAAGCGTTGTTCATTTGTAAGACGATCCATGGTTAAATTGCAAACCAAACTGAAGCTGTTTGACAGTGACACAAGGTACTAAACACACGTCAGCTGTCAAAACCAGTGTTGCCAAAACCAAACCAGCTAAAAAATCACCCGTTATTTACGGTACAAGGCGGCACAAGCTTAGCACAAAACACCACAACTTTGTTTTTTGAAAATAGTAAATGGCAATGCTAACTTCACACTTCGAAATTCGCACAATTTTAATGACTGATTTACAATGACGCGTAACGGATGCGTCGAGATAAACGAGAACTAAAGTCAACCTTTTTTTCTACACAAGATGACCCAAATTGATAATCGAAATGTCAGAACGCACGCAAAAGTTGAATAATATCTACTTTTGACTTGCAGCCGCTAACGTTATGTTGGTTTGTGTATACTTACTAATGGATGCAAAATCGTAAAATAACGCTCAACACGTCATTGTAAACACTAAACAGAAATTCCTTTGCCTGAACATTTGCGTTGACAGAAAAATCTTTCAACGCAACGCCCAACCCAGCATTGTAAATCAGCCATAATTTTGTACCTAAATAAAAAAAAGAAAAATGTTCATCCGGAAAATTTGCAGATTTGCGAATTTTTTAAAAATATTATTGGTAAAAGGCGGCACAAGTTAACACCAAACAGTACAACTTTTATTTGGAAAATCGTATATGGTAGTGTTAACTTCACGCTTCGCAAAACAGTTTTTTGGAAAAAATTTTGAAAAATGTTTATCCGCAACTTTTTTTTTAAGAAACTTCAAAATTTTGCAAAAATTTCATTCGTAAAATTTTTCAAAAATATTTACGGCGCAAGCCAGCAAAAATTGAACGCAATACACAATTTTTCATTTTTCGAAAATCGAAAATGGCGCTGCTAACTTCACGCTAAAAAATGGGTACCCTCTGAAAACCAAACCCTCAGTACGACTTTTTTTAAATTACGGCATATGCATATTGCAAGTTGGCCATATTACATTACAACTTTTTTTTTGAAAATCCAAAATGGCGGTGCTTACTTGACGCATATGAAGATTTACCCACTTAACAAAAAACAACATAGAAAACATAGGAACGACAATTTCGAGATTGCAACAACTAACGACTAATTAATGACAAATTATTCACATAATTGGTCAGCCACAGATTTTTTTTTATGAATTTTTAAGTTTCTGTTCAAGGTTATTGCAATTTTTGGCACCTCATTAATGGGAAATTTACAAAAAATTAATACCACCTGAAAAACCTAAAGATCTATATAAAAGGTCAGCTATTTTCAGTTATTGGTCAGCTATAGATTCTTTTTTAAAATTTTTAAAAGTTTTCTATGTCAAGGTCACGAATTTTTTTTTTTATAAAATGATAAAAATTCAATTTTGCAAATTTAGTGTAAGAGAGTTGCTATTAATCGCAATTACCTTGAACAGAAACTAAAATAATAATTTAAAAAAAAATCTATTGCTGACCAATTACTAGAACTAGCTGACCTTTTATAGAGATCCTTCAGATGTTATACAATTTGTGCAAATTTCCCATAAATGAGGTGCCAAAAATCGCTTTCACCTTGAAAACTTTTAAAAACTCACTAAAAAAAATGTATGAATGACCAATTATTGAAAACAGCTGACCTTTTATGACCATGAAGTGGCCTTTCAAATGGACCCAAGGACCCAAATGAGGAAAAAAAAAGCAATGGCTGAAAAATTACTGTAAATAGTTGACCTTTAATCATGATCTTTCGAATGGTATACTTTTTTAAATTTCCCTTAAATGAGGTGCCAGAAATCACGCGTGACCTAGACTGACCTTAAGAAACCTTATGCCTTTATTACTAGTTGTCTAGGGCTGACCAATTCCTAGGACTAGTTGACCTTTTCAGACCAATTAGATGGCATTCTCAAATATCAAATTTCCCATGTATGGGGTGCCAAAGATCCAGAGCCCCGAAGGGGCGGCAAATTTTTGTTTTGTCCCAGGCAGCAAATATTCTAGCTACGCCACTTCCTATACCTATCCATTTTTCGATCCGAAAGAGATACTTGTTATAAAGTTGATGATTTTTAACTTGACCATATATATGAAGCCAAATACCATCAGGTATAAGAATTTTTTACAGATTTTTTACAAGGTCCGTACTTGATATCAAGTTAGCAAAGCACAAAAAAAAACATAGAAAACATTTCACGATAAATTCGAAACTGTTACAAAAAAAAGCGACTTATTATTGGCAAATTATCCGACTACCCATTTTTCAATTTGTCAAAGTTGCTTTGCTTACTTGACACCCAGACACTTTCAAGTATAAGTAATAGTCAAGTAAGTATCTAGTACCTTGTACTTGTACTTAGGGCACAAAGAGCACTTGGAGCGAGATATTTTAACATTTTAAGATTAACGAAACTTAAAATACAACGTTTTACTTGGAATCTTTGCACGGAATCACCACAATTCGAATCAAAAATTCTTGTTAACGATATGCTTTCGAAAATTTAAGATTTACTTCCAATCGCAATTTGGTTAATGACAATCGAAGCAATTTGAGCGTACTTTTTAAAATCATTCCCTAAACTATGAACTGATCATAAGTCAATTGGATCGTCAAATGATCGCTGTTTTTTGACGCAGATATTGGTGTCGTTGAGTATGCAGTGATGCTGTTTTCCAAAAATTAGTTTCATCCACGACAGAATATTTACTTGCAAACTAATTTAACATTAACAATCACGCTGTCAGGCTTTTCAATATTTTGTTCTTCAACTAGATTTGTGTACTGCTCAGCAGCATAGGAAATGAATGAAGGATTTGGGGTACAAGTGCACTGCGACCATTAAGATCTATTGTGCCCCCACCTAGAGCTGGATGAGGTTGCTCATACTACAGCACGTTCTCCAAATTTGTTTCCTTGAGGAACTTGAGTATTTGGAGTGTTGTTAGGGAGGGTAGTACGCTCTCCTCTATCTGGTGATTTCCCAGATACCTGTGTCTTTAATGCACGAGTGCATCACATCTACCTAGTATATGGTCCATTGTCTCCTCATGAGCATTGCAGAATCTGCACGCGGCGCTGTTCTCTAAGCCAAGAATGTGGAGGTGTCTCCTAAGCTTACAGTGGCCTGTAAGGAGACCCGTTATTATTCTAAGTTTGTTCCTGTTTAAGCTCATACAGGACTGGAATCGTTCTTGGATGTGAGGCCCAAGCAGAAGTTTGGCCTGTCTTAGCTTAGGGAGTTCGTTCCAGATTTTTGATCTTTTCACCTCCTCTTCTGTTTTGATTTTATGTTTTATCACGTTTTCTCCTATTCCGCAATAAGGCTCTGGTCCCGTTTAGGGTGTCATTGCCCCTATTTTTGCTAAGGAGTCTGCCTCTTCATTGCCTTGAATGCCAACGTGGCCAGGGACCCAATAGAGTGTGACAGAGTTATGTTTGCCCAGTTCGTTTAGCCTGCCCACACCCTCCCATATCAGTTTAGAACTGATGCTATATAAGCTAAATGCTTTGAGTGCGGCCTGGCTGTCCGACATGATTGCTATATTTTGGTTTGTATAATTTCTTTCGAGATTTCTTTCGGCACATTTTCCTATGGCGTTAATTTCTGCCTGAAAAATACTTGTAAACTGTCCCATCAGTATTGAAAGTTTGGTTCTGGGCCCATAAATTCCAGCACCACTCCCTTCCGAAGTTCTCGATCCATCAAAGTACCACTTGATGACGTTTGCTTTAAGAGTGTAGTTTACGGTTTCATCCACCCACTCTTTTTTGCTACTTAACTCCACATGGAAGTTTTTTTCAAAGTTATACTTTTTAATCATACCATCTCTTGGGATATCAAGAAGGTTCCATTCTGTGGACTTACAGATCGAGTCTCTTTGCCTGAGACTAATTATTTTGCCTGTCCCAGTTCCCTTTTTTGCAAATTTCATTATTCGAACATATCGTGCTTAATCCACTTCATTTAGTCAATTTAATAGCAATAATAATTTATCAATTTTTCCTACGAAAGTTCGCCTTGTTTCGGACTTCACGACAAGATGGCGCCTTTCACGGAACGTGTCGTACCATTTGTAGGACGGTGCCTTTCACTGCTATGCTCCTAAGGTGTTTACACCATTGCCCCTGCCTGTACTTATACTTGGTACTTGAAAAACACTAAGTCCAAGTACTTTTTTCAAATATACTGTAATAATGCCCAGTACATTTTCAAGTACAAGTCTATTTCAAGTCCATTTCAAGTCCTTTTCAAGTATAATTCGGTTGAGTGGTTTAGTTGAACTATTTATGACTTTTTACGGCAACGATGACGATAGCTGATGGCGTTGACTCGGTTTCTCTGAATAATCGTGCTGAAGTTTCGCCATGGTCATCCAAACTCGGTTTTCCTTTGTCGTGATAATTGTGTTCGTCATTCTATGTCGTCGCCCTGTTCATTGACATGAGGATCGGTGTCGCGACGATTACACGTTTTTGATCTATAGCATGTTTTGCCGTCATCTCGCTTTGGTCTCGCTATAGTCTCGCTGAAGTAATTTTTTTCAATAATTATTTTCAAAAAGGTTGAACTTACTTTCTTTGAGTACAAGTAAAATCTACGGGGTACTTTCAAAGTACTTCAGTACAAATGTACTTAACACTTGAGTACATTACAGTTTGGCTTGCCATCACTCATCAATCATAAATGAGTTGAAGTGATGATATCTTCTTTCATTTTCTAATCTCCCAATGCAACTGTCTAAAAAACAATTTTGTAAAACCCATTGTAAATAAAAAAAAAACTTAGAATATCTTCAGCAGATATGTAGAGTACAATGTTTACGTACACTCTCTTAACTCTTATCTTCTAGCGCATGCATTCAAGAGTATAGCCAGAACTAAAAAACAGTTGGACTTTATACTTTAATTTATTTTTAGGCAACTTTCAAAGTAAAATGTTTGTATTTGTGTGTTTTATTTTTGGGAATCTTATGAAGAAGAATATTGAAATAGATTATTATTGGTTATTATTGAAGTAAGCTTTATTTATGCTTAAGCAGGAAAGACATATTTTTAAACAGGGAGAATAATGACAAAATTCGATTTTTTTGACTATCTTGACATTAATTTTGATATGTTCGTGTGTGATACACCATCATATACTTGTACTTTGCAGTTCTTCAAAAAAAAAGTAAGATATCAATAAGGTCGACATGTTTCTACTTGCAAACTGTGAGTTCTATAATGTTAGGTAAATCTAATCAAAAGACAGCCGGGATCATGTGTAGTTAATTTTCTGATTTTTTTTTAAGGAATTTTGGTTTCACCTTTTTGTATTGCTTGCTACATTGGGGGGCTGAACTCAAGTATCTCACTATCTCTACTAGAAGGAATTATGCAAGAAATCAGTATACTGGTCCTTAATTCACCACCTGAATCTAACAAGGCTATTTAAAAACACTTTGGCTATGTGCACTAGGTAAGAGTTTTTGTTTAGGAGGAGGTATGCTTGTGTTTTTGATAATAAATATCTACTGCGTTATCTCTTCCCCTTTTGTTGCTCTTTTCGGCAATTGATATACGTTATCAGTTCATAAACTGAAATTGAAATAGATTGCGCAAACAAAACATAATAGTTTGTGAAATCAAAAGAAATTATTGTTCAAGGTCATAAGTAGATGCTCCGATATATATATGCCTATTGTTTGGGAGAGTTAAGAACTAAAACTTGAGATCGTATTCTTGGAATCACTACAAAGTCTTTAAATATCTTCAAACAATTTAAAAACCAACTTGAGACGACAAAAGTTCATGGCGATTTGAGCCATACGGATGTTCCTACCTACGCAAATTCAGAATTCGTTATCTTTTCAATAAAGAAACGCATTGTCATTATGTAGAATGATCTTTGAATCATTCTATAGGACGCGGCTATTCTCGTTGAAGTATGAAAAATCATCTACTTTCTCATTATTTTTTGAAATTTATTTCAAATAAAATTACTGATTAAAGATAATTCTCATATCAAATGTTTTTTTGCAACTTTCCTATCTTATCATATTCCTAAATTAATATTCAAACTTTAAACAGTATACCAAATATAAAAATTAAGGTTTTTCTATTTGACATTTAGTTTGTCTTTCAATCTGTTTCAGTTTATATCTCTTAAAAATAATGGAAGCGTGTTCGCTTATTTTGTGCTTGCTTAGTGCAATTACTGGACTAATTTATTTATACCTATCATGGAATTTCAATTTTTGGAAAAAACGAGGTGTCATAGGACCTGCACCGAAATTAATCTATGGCACTATGCCATGTATTGTCAAACAAAATCGCAATTTGGCATTTGAAATGCAAGATTTATATGAGTGAGTTTTTATTTATCAATTTAACTTCATGAGTTTTGACTTTTGAGTAGAAGAAATATGTTTACGTAACGGTTTTTTGGAAAGACATAACAATATGTACATTGGGGTGGGCCAAGCTCAATGAAAAAATGTCACATTTTTTGTAAATTGATCGGAACGTAAATATTTTTTTTTCGAAAGAAAGCTATGTTAGCATTACATTATTATAGCTTATATCGGGTTTTTCAATAAGAGCACTACAAAAGTTTTTTTTTTTAAATAAAACAAAAACGGTTTTGGATATCAATGAAATTCTTTATTCCTGTGAAAGTACGTTTGATGCCATTATGTATGAAACTCGATTTCTCTTGCATGGCCACCACGGGCACACTTGCAGAAGTCCAGACGCTGAACCCAATTTTCGACGGTTTTCAAGCATAAATCGGCCGATACTGCTGCAATTTCACGTTCGATATTCGTACGAAGTTCATCAATGGTCGCTGGCTTGTTGGCATAGACCATAGACTTGACGTAGCCTCACAGGAAATAGTCTAACGGCGTCAAATCGCACGACCGAGGCAGCCAAGCGACTGGACCTTTTCGTGAGATAACACGTTCTCCAAACTTGGTTTCCAATAAATTGATTGTGACATTCGCTGCGTGGCTTGTGGCGCCAGCCGTCCTTTTGGAACCACATGTCCTCCAAGTCCATATCATCCCATTGAGGCCAAAAATATTCGGTTATCATTGAACGGTAGCGATCCCCATTCACAGTAACGTGCCGGTCTTGATCATCACGGAAGAAGTACGACCCAATCACGCCGCCGGCCCATAAGCCGCACCAAACCGTAATTTTTTCGGGATACAATGACGACTCATGGAGTACGTATGTGGATTGCTGCCTGACCAATACCGCATATTTTGTTTCTTGACGAAGCCCTTCAGCCAGAAATGAGCCTCATCGCTGAAGATGATTTTTCGATGAAAATCCGAATCATCTTCAAGTTGTTGCTCAGCCCAATTCACGAACATACGACGCTTCTGGTGGTCAAGCGGCTTCAGTTCTTGCGTCAATTTAATCTTGTAAGGATGTAGGCCAAGATCTTTTCGCAAAATTCGCCACAACGACTTCACAGAGATGCCCAACGCTTGAGAACGACGTGTGAGAGACATATTTGGGCTTTCTGCAACTGAAGCGCCTCAGCGGCAGCAATATTCTCGACACAACGGTCACTTCTTTGTCTCACTGGCACGGTAACATTTTGTACTGTGCCTGTGGATTCAAATTTTTCCGCTAGACGCTCAATTGTTGATCTGCTAGGACGATTATGACGACCATAAATTTGACGTAGCGCTCTTAACGTTGAGGCCACTGACTCCGAATTTCGGTAGTAAATTTTAATGATTTCGACTCGTTGTTGGCTCCCTCAACCGTACTGAAGAGAAATGTCAAAAGAGCGCAAAAAATATAGCGTCGTTTGCTGTCCCTGTCGATCTACTTTTGTAGCGTCCCTGTTGAAAATCCCTTTAAAATTATCAAATATGTAGCTACAACTTTTTGACACACTCGCCCCATCTGAGGTCTGGGGACGAGTCCCAAACTTTTGAGAACTTTTAGAATCTGTCAATTTCAAGGAGTGTATTGTGGCGGAAGAGTCAAATTCCAAGGTGCAAGCGACTTTCCACACCAAATTTTGATATGATAATTCGCCACAGTGCTGATTTTGACGTTTTTAAATGAATGTGATACGTGAAAAGTGATATACTGCTATTTCTTAAAGAGCTCTATTCCCTAAAAAACTCAAATATTTATTCAAGCATATATGTCCCTTTGAGAAGGAGTGACATAGTAGTAGTATCTCTTGTCATGAGAAGCCTTTCTTAAGACATTTACTACTTTCCTTCCAAATTGTTTACTCATATATACACATACATTAATATTAACATACACTAAAAATTTGTCCTCAATTTTTTGTTTAACTAGAAAGTACAAAAAGGGTGGAGAAAGATTTATTGGGATATTTATGACAAGAAATCCACAAATTATGGTGATAGATCCAGGTCTTGCTCGTGAAATAATTGTCACCAATTTCAAGAACTTCCGCTTCAATGAACAATACTTCTGGGTAATATATTTGATAACATTTTTTTGTTACAAGTGAGTCTAAAAGTTTTTGTTTTTTTTATATATAGCCGGATAGGAAGGTAGAAGAGGTCTCCACAAGGAATCCGTTTTTGAGCTCCGCTTCGAAATGGAAAGCAACCAGAAGTGATTTCATTGCAGGAATCACTCCTAGCAGGGTTCGTATAAATTATAGTAAGCTCTAAAAAAAATCTATAAGTGGAGACATATTTCCTATTTTGCAGCTCAAACAAGCCCATCCAATTGTTAACGAAATGTGCAAGAAACTGACGAACTATATTAAGGCTACCACTCAAAAGACTGGCAAGACTTTTGAAATCAAAAATGTAAGAAAATTATTATATTAAGGAAATATCTCCCTAAGGTATATGAGTTAATCAAAAAATTTCTTTCAAAATATAGCTTTGTTTCAAATACACTTTCGAAATCGTTGCTGATTTTGTTTGGGGTCTTAAAGCCGATACTTTGAAAATAGACGATGATGGATCACCAAATCAACTTTTGATTATGTCCAGAAAAATGATAGAAAATTCTTTTATGCATATTGGGCTCTATTACATATTAGGGCTGGCACCGTTCTTTCGAAAGGTCTTCCCCCGCCGATTGTTCCCCGAAGATACTGACAATTTCTTCTCACAAGTTCAAAAGGATGCTGTTGAAATGCGACTTCGTAATAAAAATGATCGCTCGGATTTCTTAAATTACCTGCTTCAATTACAAGAGAAGAAAAATATCAGTCATATGGATATGGTTGGGCATAGCTTGACGGTTTTACTAGATGCTTCCGAGTCAACAGCGTCTGTAATGGCCCATACATTGTATTATGTGAGTTTAAAAGTTATTATTCAGAGTGTTTATGGATATTTAAATTTGTTTTATTCTTCTTCTATTAGTTAGCCATTAACCAGAAAGCACAACAAAAATTACGAGAAGAAATCATGGCGAATTTGGATGAAAATGGCTTTATTGACTATGAGGTTTTGGTCGAACTTCCATACTTGGAGCAATGTCTCAATGGTAAGGATCGAAATTTCAAGTTTTAAACCTTGTCTCTGTAAGAACCAAAGAGGTTTTCAGGGCAGTAAATGCTGCAAGCAGTCTGGATCATCATTCAATGAAAGCTTAGGATTTCTAAGGAACATTTTTGTTGGTTTTTAAATTAAGAATTCGAAAGCTATTTTTGAAAAAAAGCTAGAACTACGAGTATGATGCTAGGAGGGGCACTTGAGTGGTCGGAATAAAACAAGCAAATACACGAAAAGCAGATGCTACGGCTATAATTGTAAAGGAAGCGTTTTGTCAAGTCTCGTTCAACTTTCCTTACAGAAGTGAGGTTCGCTCCCGAGCGCACATTTTTTTTTTTTTATCCGATGGAAATCTTCAAAAGACACTCGGTAAGAATCGGTACCAAGTAGTGTGGGACTCTTACCGCACTAAAACCACCGGTGAATCAGGACCAATCTATGAAAGATCGACAAATGATTTTTCTTTCTTAATTTATCAGTCGCATTGTGGGAAGTTTAAGTTTTACCACTTCCATAGCTTTTAGACCATCAGCTCATGAGGCTTGGTTCTTCTTAATCTCCGAACATTGTCTCGTACATTTAAGACGGTCTCCATTTCGGAGTTGGTATGACTTTGCAGTCGCTGATTGTGTAATACAGCGTGTTTTTTGACTACTTCTGTAACCATTTCAATTTGAAGGTCACGATGTAGATCGCTATTTCTTATATACCAAGGGGCTTTTATTATTCCGCGAAGGACCTTGCTTTGGAATTTTTGGATGGGTTCAGCATTTGTTTTCTTTGTACAGCCCCATAGTTGGATGCCATATGTCCAAACGGGTTTCAGTACTTGCTTATATAACATTAGTTTGTTCTGGATAGATAGGTCAGAGTTCTTTCCTAGTAACCAGTACATTTTTCTGTACATCAAGTTTAGTTCGTCTTTTTTCTTTTTGATGTGCTCTTTCCATTTAAGCTTTGCATCCAAAGTCATTCCAAGGTATTTGGCAGTATTGGAGTAAGGTACTGTTGTACTGTTTATAAGAATTGGAACATTGTTTATTTTTTTGTTTGTAAAGTTTATATGCGTCGATTTTGTTTCATTTAGTTTGATTCGCCATTTTTGCGTCCAATCACTAACTTTATCGACTGCATTTTGCAATTTTTGTGTAGCCTTCGTAACGGATTTATCTGGCACCAATATTGCAGTATCATCAGCAAAGGTGGCCATGATAGCGTTGATGTCCACTGGAATATCCCTTGTATATAACAGATACAGGGTTGGTCCAAGGACACTTCCTTGTGGTACACCGGCTTAAATTTTCTTTAGTTCCGAGTAATTTTGGTCGTACCGTACTGAGTCGGTTCGTAACGTAGGATTTCAGTATTTCGTAGTACTGCCTGGGAAGATCCCTTTGCAGTTTGTACTCAAGTCCCAAGTGCCAAACCTTGTCAAAGGCTTGAGCAACATCTAAGAATATAGCCGAGCATACTTGTTTTTCTTCAAGTGCCTTTTCCACAACATCCGTAATCCGATGCACTTGGTCTATCGTGGAATGTTTATTTCTAAATCCAAACTGATGGCTCGGAATTAGTCTTCTTTCTTCTATTATTTTGCTTAGTCTTTTCAGAAGCAGTTTTTCGAAAACTTTTGCCATGATTGGTATAAGCGATATAGGTCTGTAAGATGTTACTTCTATTGGTGGCTTACCTTGTTTAGGTATAACAATGACTTCTGCAATTTTCCAATGATGTGGCACATATCTTTGTTTAAGGCATGCATTTATTATAAATTGGAGTTTTTTGAAGGCTATAGAAGGCATTCCTTTCAAAACCTGAGCAGTTATTAAATCGTACCCTGGTAATTTTTTGTTTTAGACAACTTATGTTGACACATACTTCTTACTTCTTTGAGCGTGACAAATGGAATTTCACATTCGTCGTTTCTATCAACAAACTGTAATGGATCTATAGCTGTGCCTGCTGGAAATGGCTTAAAAACATTCGCGAGATGTTCAGCGAATAGATCAGCCTTTTGTTTTGGGTTTCCGATCCATTTACCATCTTGAGATTTTATTGGCGGGTTTTGTGCCTGTGGTCTTTTTTGGCGCTTAGCTGCTTTCCATAAGGAGTATTCCGTAGAAGCATCCGCCGTCAGACTATTCAGGAATCTACTAAGTGAATCACTTTTAAATTCACAGATTCTTTTCTTTAGATCACTGTTAAGACTGTTAAAAACTGCCTTATCACCTGGAAATCTCGTAGCTTGCCATTTTCTTCGAGCTCTTCTTTTCTCCAAGATCAGCTCCTTTATTTCGACAGGATATTTTATTTCTTTTCTCTTGAGTTCGAAATTGTTGGAGTACTTTCTTCTGATGTAGCCTGTTGCACATCAGCAATAAATTGTTCTACTTCATGATCAATCTGTTCATTTGTTTGCATAGGGGATCTTAGGTTTATAAAACTTTCAAGTTTATCTCTGAATTCGTTCCAGTTTGTTCTTTTGTTCACGAGCTTAGGATTACTTTTTTCTATTATTTCTGCTTCGCTCAGTGATAATATTACTGGAGTATGATCTGACGATAAATCGTAATTACCTTCGACACTTATATGGTTTCGTTTAATACCTTTTACTACGAAAAAGTCTATAAGGTCTGGTATTTTGTTAGAATCAGATGGCCAATATGTTGGTGAGCCAGAAGAATAAAATTCACAGTTGTATTTGTGGCCTGCTTGATATAGCCGTTTGCCTTTCGTTGTTATGAGCCTAGATCCCCATTGGGTGTGTTTAGCATTGAAGTCGCCACCAACAAGGAAGTTATGTCCTAACAAATTTAGGAGTTCTGCATAGTCTTCCCCCATATTCTTAACCCCTCACCAAACCATCTCCCTTATAACCCCACATCCTCTCCTGGATCAATTCCAGCGAACTCTGACTCATTACCTAAATCTACTTCTCTCCCCATATCAGATACCCCTTCAATATTTACCCAAACATTTACATCCATTCCATCCTCAATATCACCTCCTGCTACCTTTATTGATCCCCTTCTCCCCCCTACAGTCAAATTCACTCAGCTATCTAGCCAATCCACTGATTGCCGCTATGCTCTCTCGAGGCTTAGAGATAAAAAAAACCTACGACAATATACGTCTGTACTTAGCATATCTTCACGATAAACCCGACTCCATTTGCTTCGAAGGAAAAACTAACACAAGTGTAATGGTCTCAATTCAACAGGAAGGCCTTCCCACTGATGTTCCAAGTCTCAAAACTCTTTTCATAAAATATCATGAATTCCTCAATTTATCTCCCCAAAGAGTGGCGAATGATCTTGAGGCCCTTGGACAATACATCCATTCAAAACGTATTTCGCACCTTCAGCCTAGTAGAGCAGACCATGAAAGATTTTTTCGTTACTAATGTACTACCAACCCCCTCTTTTCTTCCCAAAAACTTTCCATTTACCTTCTATTATCAGAATGTAAGAGGTCTCCGGTCAAAGACTCAATCAGTTTTGCAACAAACTCACTCCTTACCTTTCGAGATATATGCTCTGACTGAAACAAATCTCATTCCCAGCATTAAAAATCAAGAATTGTTCCCTTCTACTTTTAACGTTTATCGCGATGACGTTCTTAATCCATCCACCAAATACTATTGACTCATCCCTTATTGCCGTATCTTCTTCCCCCAATCTAGATTTTGTATCTATTAAGATAACACTTCCCCTTAAGTCGCTTTACGTTGTTTGTTGTTACATCTTACCATCACAACCAATCGAATCTTATGAACTTGCTATTAGAGCAATTGACCACATAATCAATTTGTGTGATCCCCATGATGAGATCCTTCTTTTCGGCGACTTCAATCTTCCTTATTTAAAATGGAGTCCTTCAGACGATCTTTCGTTCTTTATTGCTTCTAATCCCACATCTGCCAAAGAATATGTCTTTCTAGATAGCCTTGCTGATTCAAGCCTTTGCCAAGTCAGCGGGATCACAAATTTCGTGGATAGACAACTTGACCTTATTTTCACAACCGATCCCAATAACTCTTCTGTCTCAGCTAGCCCCCCTTCTCTTTCAACCATCGATAACTACCACCCTCCCCTTCTTCTCTCATTTTTTCACGACTCCCAATTACAATCCACTCCCACTACCGATCTTTATTCTCATGACTTCCATAAAGCAAACTTTCTTCTAATAAACGAATACCTTAAAAAAAATCTCTTTTAATTTTGATAACTTAACTGCAAACGATGCCACTACTTTATTGTACACTGAAATATTTAATTCTATTGCCCTTTATGTTCCTTTTTCTCGCCACAAAACTTTGTCTTCTTCTCCACCTTGGTATAATCGTAAACTTTGTTGTCTGCGAAATAAGAGAAATAAGTTGTGGGAAATTTTCCTCCGCTCTTGTTCTCCTACTGACTATTCTTACTTGGTTCTTATCTACATTTTAACGAGCTATACAACTCCCTTTACCAACGCTATCTAATTACCACGCAATCCAACCTAATCAATGATCATAAGTCATTTTTTCAGTTTGTCAACTATAAACGAAAATCCGATGGCTACCCTAACACTCTCTCTTTCAATAACGAAACCTCAAACGATCTTAGGACTATCGCCAACCTTTTTGCTAATTTTTTCAAACAATCTTTTGCAGATGACTCCTTTGCACCTGGTTCTGCATATTTCAATTAACTACAAAACTTTTCTCTTGGACCGCTTCTCCCTCGCACCGTCGATCCGTATCTCATCGAAACTAAATTAAAACAACTAAACGATGAATTAAATCCCGGTCCCGATGGTCTCCCTGCTATACTTCTAAAAAAATGTTCTTCCACCCTCTCTCTTCCTCTCTCAAAAATGTTTAGCCTTTCTTTAAATCTTGGTGAATTTCCTCAGATATGGAAATCATCTTTTATTATCCCGATACACAAAAAAGGTTCGAAGGGTGATGTTAACAATTATCGTCCAATTGCCAAGCTTTCTCACATACCCAAACTCTTTGAAAGTATTTTGTACGAAACACTTAGCTTCCACTGCAAATCTCTCATCTCCCCCAGACAAAATGGCTTTCTCAAATGCAGATCTACAACCACTAACCTTGTTGAATTTGTGTCTTTCACGCTATCAGCCATGGAAAAAGGTTACGAAGTCGATGTTAACTCAACAGATTTTAGTAAGGCCTTTGATAAAATCTCCCATACTTTTCAAACTGTCCTCTCTCGGCTTCGAACCTTCTTTATTAAAATGGATCTCCTCTTACCTAGATAATCGTTATTACAGCGTTCGTTTTAGAACCACCACCTCTTACTCTTTCCTAGCTACCTCCGGTGTTCCCCAAGGTAGGCACCTAGGTCCTCTTTTGTTCATTCTTGCTATTAACGATATTGAAAAGGTCATCAAACACTCTTGTATTTCACTGTACGCTGATGATACCAAGTTTTACAAAATTATTTCGTCGACACATGACTCTTCCCTTATTCAACAGGACCTTGACAGTTTTTCAATTTGGTGTCTTAAAAATTGCTTGGAGCTCAACGTTGGCAAATGTCAATCAATCACTTTTACGCGTAAGCGTATTAAATCTTCTCCACGTCTTTACCTCCTTCATGATCAACCCATACCCACCGTTGAATTTATTCGTGATCTTGGCTTAATACTTGACCCGGAACTTAATTTTCTCTCCCATGTAGATGATATCATTCTCAAGGCAAATTCAGCCCTCGGCTTCGTCAAAAGATGGTCAAAGGAATTCTCTAACCCTTATGTGACTCGATCCCTATACATATCATTCGTTCGCCCACTCCTCGAATACGCTTCTCAAGTTTGGTCCCCTTATCAACTTATACACATTTCCAGAATCGAGAGCGTCCAGCGTCGCTTCCTTCGCTTTGCTCTTCGAGGCCTTGAATGGACCAATCCCCTGATCCTGCCTCCCTATCTAGACCGCCTTAAACTAATCAACTTGAATTCTTTGAAAGAACGTAGAGAAATATCAGACATTCTCTTCATTCATCGATTATTCTCTGGTTCCGTTGATTGCATTTCACTCTACAACTCTATCTCCTTTAACATTAACCCTCGTTCTCGAAATCCTCGTCTTTTTTATCTTCCAACCCACAGGACCTCCTATGGCTCCAACGAACCTATCTCCCGAATGCTGCGAAATGTTAATCTGAACATGAGCTCCTTTGACTTTCACCTTAGTACTCCATCCCTAAAACTCCGTCTTCTCAATCGCCCTCCCCCTCACTAACGTTAGCTTAAGTTCTTAGTTTTAAGTTAGATTAAGAATTAGCTTGTATTAAGCCGAATAAATGGGGGTTTTGCCCCCACCAAAATCACCAAAATTCAGTTGGAGAGCGCCTCGGAGGGCAGTATATAGATGCTATCTTAAACTCTTTCTTTTTTATACCAATACTAATGGTTGTTACTTCCATGTTTTCATTAGTAAATTTAGGCTCTTCATAGTGTGTAAAGCACTTTTTTATTAGTATTGCTGATCCTCCCCTAGCTTTGTCAGCTGGGTGCGGAGCGGATAGCACGTATAGTTAGGTAATTTATTATCAAAATTTTGTTCTATAGCGATGTGAGTTTCGGACACCAAACAAATGTCTATATGCTCTATGTCTCTATGAGCGCACATGACTTAAGTAAGAGATATATAATAAGTTCAGTATGGGTGCGTTCCCCTTTTGGCGATGCGGAAAGCTAATTTTCGTTGCTTTTTGACATTAGCTTCAGTGCCCTTCGGACAATTATAGTTCTACCTTAAGCTTAGTTAAACAATTTTTATTTGACAATTAGGGTTCCATCTACCATCATATCATCGAATAAATAAATTTTTGTTTTTGATTTTCAGAAACAATCCGCTTGGTCACGCTTATTTCAGTTTCCTCAAGAATGTGCAATGAAGAAATATTCTTGGAAAACAGAGAAAATCACAAAGTTAAAATTAAACCAGGAATGATTGTTCACATACCCACTTATTCTTTTCATCATGATCCAGAAGTATACCCGAATCCAGATGAATATATTCCCGAACGTTTTGATAATGGTCGAGCAAAAGAACTTAACCAGAAAGGATATTTCCTTCCATTCGGTGATGGACCAAGAATTTGTGCTGGTACGTAAAAATAATATTTTTATGTTTTTTTTTTGTATTAAGCACATTTTTTTTATTAGGAATGAGGCTAGGAGTGTTTGAAGCTAAAGCTGGAATTGTTGAAGTGATCAAAAATTTCAGTTTGAAGAAAACAGATGATTCTGTTAAGAAAACTGATCCAACTTCATTTGCTCTGGGTTTGGCTGGTGATTTATTATTAGAAATTGAAGCTATTTAGTAGGCAGTATGTGAATTTTATTTAAATAAAGCTTATTATCTTGATAATACGTGAGGCATGTACTTTTATTAAAAGACAAATGATAATGTTTTTATGGGTTGTTTTTTTTTCTAATTTCAAATTTATCAACAAACGTCCTTTCATCTATATTTAAAAAAAAGGGATGGGCTTACAAAATTAGATACAACAAAGGTCTTATTTTGAGAAAAAAAGTCGACAATTTTTAGTAAATTTTCTTGTAGTTTTGCTCGCTTTGAAAAAATTGTTTGCTCGATATTTTAACAAATTTTATCAAGTTTTGTTATTATAAATGATGCATTGAATAAAATTACCCAGAAACCAGACGTCAGTGCAGATTACCACCTAGAAGACCTGCAGGTCAACATTGTGGAAGCAGAAATGGAAACAATATCGTCAATACTACAACTCTACCTATTTCCCAATCGGGAAACTTTTGTGGTTGTTTTTTTCTTTCGACTTCCATTGAGCTTTGACGTTTTAATGCGAAACCTATTAAGAAATTTTCAAACTGTGTCCAAACGGTTGCATTCGTCATCGTTTGTTCTAAAGATATTGGAGGCGAAAACTTCTTTTCAACAATTTTCAGCTTGTTTTTATTAAAAAAAAAGTTGATATGTTTTTATATGTTAACGTAGAAGAAAATTAATCCAAATAAGATAACATCATTCGTTGTCGAGTTATTCCAGATTTAAGAAATTTAACAACGTTTTTTTTTTTATAAATAGCTAAGCTATAGAAAAAAACTGCTTGTTATTTTTTTTTTAAAGTCCTTTGAAAATTCAATCTTTTAAATTAAACTAATCCAGTCATCAATAGCTTCATTCGTTCTTGAGATATGGTGAACAAAAAAAGCGAAAGAACGTACGAACGTACCAACGTACGTAAAAACACAGACATCTCTCTAAAAATGATGGATTCCGATTCTAGTGAGCTGTTTCGAAGTGTTTCTCTATTTTAACTCTACAACAACTTTACTCGATTCAAAGAGATTTACACATCAAATATACTCGAATATACTCGTACTTGCAGGCTTTTTTTTTGTTTGGTATGGGTAATCCTTTTTATTACGATAACAGTTAGGCATGCAGGTCAATTTTGTTGAATTGAACTCATATGCCTCATTAAAAGGGAGTGAATCCAGTTAATTTTTGTATGTAATAATAAATAAATTAAGGATAATTCACTAATTTTATAATTGACCTGAGCAGATCAAATTTGGGAAAACCAAAAAAATTCTCAAAAACTAAGATACATTTTAGCATCCAGTTTTAAGTTTTTATAAAAATTAATAACAGTCCTATTATTGAGAGTTTGTAAAACTAGAAATTAAACTAGTTTTAGGTATAACTAGTTTTGTTTCAAGCTCTATAAAAACTAGCCAAAACTAGTTTCAAAAAAGAATCGGTATTATTCATTTTTGGGGATAAAACTAGTTTAGGTTTTGACATAAGTTTCTCGTTTTTACTATATACATGTATAACTAGTTTTATCGAATTAGCTGTTTTTATTTTGACAACAAAATTGTAAAGTCCAAAAATTGTGGTTATTTTCAAACTGTTATTTTGTTCATATTGTTGATCTTGACCGCCAAATAACGGTGATTTTTTAGCTGGTTTGGTTTTGGCAACACTGGTTTTGACAGCTGACGTGTGTTTAGTACCTTGTGTCACTGTCAAACAGCTTCAGTTTGGTTTGCAATTTAACCATGGATCGTCTTACAAATGAACAACGCTTGCAAATTATTGAATTTTACTATCAAAATTCGTGCTCGGTTCGAAATGTTCATCGCGCGCTGCTTCCATTTTATGGTCGGCATTCTCGACCTTCTGAGCAGTCTATCCGGAAGATTGTGACCAAATTTCGCACCAAATTTACTTTGTTGGACATTAAACCACCAACACGTTTACGTACTGTGCGTAGTGAAGAAAATATTGCGGCCGTATCAGCTAGTGTGACAGAAGACCGCGAAATGTCGATTCGGCGCCGTTCCCAGCAGTTAGGCCTTTGTTACAGCACTACGTGGAAAATTTTGCGGAAGGATTTGGGCGTAAAGCCTTTTAAGATACAGCTGGTGCAAGAACTAAAGCCAGCCGACCTACCACAACGCCGAATTTTTGGTGAATGGGCTCTTGGAAAGCTGGCCGAGGATCCGCTTTTTTATCGAAAAATTGTGTTCAGCGATGAGGCTCATTTTTGGTTGAATGGGTACGTAAATAAGCATAATTGCCGCATTTGGAGTGAAGATCAGCCGCAACAGCTTGCAATGCATCCCGAAAAAGCCACTGTTTGGTGCGGTTTATGGGCCGGCGGCATTATTGGGCCATATTTCTTCAAAGATGATGCGAATCGCAGCGTTACTGTCAATGGTGAACGCTACCGAGCGATGATAACAAACTTTTTTTTGCCCGAAATGGAAGTTCTTGACTTGCATGATATGTGGTTTCAACAAGACGGTGCCACATGCCACACAGCACGCGAAACAATGGCGCAATTGCGAGGCGAGTTTGGTGAACAGTTAATTTCACGTTTCGGATCGTGCGATTTGACACCATTAGATTATTTTGTGTGGGGGTATGTCAAGGCTAATGTCTATATGGACAAGCCCGCTTCGATTGACGCACTGGAAGCCAACATCCATGCATTCATTCGTGAGATACCGGCCGATATGTGTGAAAGAGTATGCCAAAATTGGACTCAGCGGATGGGCTACCTGAGACGCAGCCGCGGTCAACATTTGCATGAAATTATCTTTAAACATTAAACTGCAAGGTTCAAACTATCGATTCAAATAAATATTTCATTCATTTTTTTGAATTTTTTGTGTTTTTTTTTTTTTTTAAAAGTTCTAAACCTCTTAAAAAATCACCCATTATATTAAAATAAAATATAGGTATTTTATTTACCAGTAGTTTTGGTGCACATTCTTTTTTACCATTTAAATCTTTTTTTGTAAAGGTCAGAATATGGGTCGTCCATGAAAATAAATCACCATTGAAGATAAAGGGAAACAAATTAAAGGTAAAAAATGGACCCAAGCGGAAAGGGAGACACTACCATCGCTTTGTTTATCCCATGGCAAAAGTGGTATTTTGTCCAAAGAGACAAAAAAAAAGCGACCACCAAAAAAAAGGACATTCAATGGAATACTGGGCAATCTACATATATTCAATCCGGTAAGTACGCAGTACATTTATCTGATCTAGAAGCAGTATAGCACTTCTTTTGATCCAATATTAGATGTATCCACCACGTGACAAATCCGCCCTTCTAGCGCGATTCAAATACATTTTGATGTATTTGCGGAAGGATAAAGCACGGGAACGCCATAATAATATAACAACTGGGGTTGGGCCACGTCCAAAAAAAACCATTTGAAGTGACAGGCCCAATTTTGGAATTGGCGGATATTCTAGAAGTTTCCGTTTCCAGTTTGGATGGTTTTGGGTCAGATGCACTAAATTCATTGGCTGCCAAAGACACCCTACCAAATTCTTCGACTGGGGCAGATGAAAATCGACCATCAGATGCCATTTATGTATTCTTTTCAACAAATCATGAACGACGATTGGAAAAATCTTGTAAATGATGACATCGAAATCCAAAACACTGAAGCTGTGAACCAAACTGAAGAATCTATGTTACAAGTGGAACCGCCTGGCACCGAAACCGAAACAATAAGTCTAAACAACGTAGACTTACCCGCGACTCTATTTCCTGGTCAGATGCAGTTTTTCCCTACATCTTCCCAAAGGCGTCCAACAAAACGAAAGGCTTCGTCAGCCAATGTAGAGAATTCATGCGAAAACATTCGAAAAGAATACCTAGCTGAAAAAGAAAAGCAAGCTACGGAGATGCATTTCGCAAACGCTGTGTTGGAAGCAAAGTTAGCAGAAATGCGCCAAATTGCTTCCGATCGACAGGGCGAGAGCGAACGTCGTGCTGAACTACATGCGATGGAAGTACGCCACAAAAGATCTCTTTTTAATAATCAAATACTGTTCTTGGTCGCTGCAAGCAATGCATTGGCGTGCACCTGCTCTTCACGTGAGGTTGCGCTTAGGTCTGTCATGTCATTGGTAATAGACAACGCAAGTAGGATATTGAATGACTGCAAAATCGAGGAAGCTTTTGTCAAAACAATTATCTTTCCCATATTTAAAAAAGGGGATTCAAGCCAACCGTGCAATTACAGTGGAATCTCTTTTATGAATTGTGTGGCGAAGATTATGATGGGAATCCTTAACGAGAGGCTGTACGCATGGGTGGAAGCGAATGATATATTGACAGAATTTCAGGCAGGCTTTAGGAAAAAATACTCAACTATGGATAACATTTATAACCTAGCATCAATCGTTCATCTGAAGCTGGCAGAAAAAAAGAAGGTGCATGCATTTTTTGTCGATTTGAAAGCTGCATTTGATAAAATCTCAAGAAAGTTACTTATCTACAAGTTGCACGCAATGGGAGTTTCGACTAAATTTGTAAACTTGATAGAATATATACGCCAACACTAAATCTGCTGTTTGGACGGGAGAAGAGCTCTCCGAATATTTTGAGACACTCTTTGGAGTTAAACAGGGATGCTTTGCTATCGCCATTGCTTTTCGCCCTTTATATTAATGATTTACATGAATCTCTAGGAGGAGGACTCTTTATCGATTGGCTCAACATAAGATTGCTGCTGTATGCAGACGATATGGTTATCCTGGCGGATGATGTCACGGTATTACAGCATATTATAACCCAACTGGAATCTTACTGCATGAAATGGGGCCTAGAAGTGAACCTATCTAAATCAGAGATTATGGTGTTTAGAAATGGCAGAAGGCTATCTAGTCAAGAAAATTGGACATTAAATGGAGAAATAATACGAATTGTCTCTAACTATACATACTTAGGAGTTTTACTCTCTCCAAAGATGTCGTTTTCTAAGCATGTAGAAACGAGAAACACTGCAGCCAAGAGCAGCATAAATTCGACCTGGAAATGCTTCTTAACTAAAAGAAACATCAACCTTGCAGCAAAGTGGAAACTATTTCAGGCGGTTTGTAGAGCTATTCAAACTTACGGTGCTCAGATCTGGGGTTTTGGAATGTTCCTAGAAGTAGATAAGCTTCAACGCTATTTTTTGAAAAGAATTTTAAAATTGCCTCCATTTACCCCAAACTACGTGTTGTCAATGGAGACAGGAGCGGAGGACGGTCATTTCTACACTCTTGAGCTTCACCTCAGGTATATTTCAAAAACAATATTCGAATACGGTGAAACGAGATTACCACATCAGCTGACAAAAATACTTTTGAGGGAAAAATTGTTCTGGGTTAAAGAATTGAACCAACTTGGATATTGTTTTGAGCTGTGTTGGGATGAGAGGAATATTTCTCAAAGTGAATGGATCCAAAAAGGCACTGATTTATTACGGCTGCTGAAATCGGAGAGTCAGCAAGAAAACCTACAGAGGGCATCTGAGAGCAGCACACGCATCTACAAACATCTGGATCATTCAAAAGGAGAAAGATACATTAACGATGGGTTCGAACTGAACAAAATCACCTGGATTTTTAAGGCAAGATGTGACTTAATCAAACTTAATGGGAATGGATTTGGCCAGAACGAAACATCATTATGTACTGTGTGCAACTTAAGGGAGGAAGAAAACATTCAGCACTTCTTAGGCAGATGTCCGGGTTTGAAAGAATTTAGGCTGACTTACTTTGGAAGAGCTTGGTTTACAGAAGCCGAAATTATCTGTGTGCTCAATGGAGAAAACAGAACCAGTTTTGATGGACTCGCTAATTACATCACTGTAGCCTTACCATACCGAAAAGAACTAGTGAGAGAATTTAATCAGTAACAATTTTCTTATAATTATCAAAAACTCTTGATTTAAGCTTATTCATAATATCAATATAAATTTAAACTACCCGACAGACGACTTTTGTCATTGTCGTTAGTTTTGCGTTTTTTAACTTTAATCAAAATCCTTAATCTAAATAAAAATTGTAACTTTTACATATTAAGTTTGAAATAAAAAACATTTACTACTACTACTACTACTAGACAACGCAAGTTGTAAGTCGGTGGTTGGACATTTGGTATCGGTGGATAAATCAATATCAAAAATTGTATCAACTTGTGTCGAGGAGTTTAAATCCCAAACACAATTTTCTGAAAAGGCTATCCCTTTGGGTACCTTTAAACTTGTTAATATGTATTAAACTACAATATGAACATACATATAGTATAATGTATATATTAATATATTGTTTGTAAGTTTTTCCGTTGCATAGTAAAAAACTAAAAATGCAATTTGAATGTTTAGTTCTTCATTAATAAATTTGTTTAATAGAGTGCAACTACTAATGCGTTTATTATAAACGTTTATTTAGCGTTTATTTAGAGCCGCTTCAATACGGAAGTGCTGCAGCACTTCATCTCTTGCTAATTTATTACTTTTGTGCGAACGTTCTTCCATTTCACTGCACTCCTCAGATTCCACGTTTCCTTCCATTGTATTGATAGGAAGTTCCAACTCTGCGTTAACATCAATATCTCCTTCTTCTAAACAAATGTTGTGCAAAATGCAAGCAACAACGATTCATTTCTGAACAGTGGGCAGTGCCACGTTCAATCCGTGTCGCAGGGCCGGAAAGCGACGTTTCAGTATACCATACTGCCGTTCCACAACATTGCGTGTGCGTATAGGCGAAGCCTGATACCGACGTTTGATAGGGTCCGTAGCCAATCCTGGATGATTCATTGTGTATGGGGTAGCCAAATACGCTGTAGTTGAATAACCTGAATCTCCCACCATAATGTACTGGCCGGTGTCAAAACCTAATTTCAAATTGGATGCAGAAAATATTGTCGAATCATGATTTGAACCGGGCCATCTTTCTACAACATCTAAAACTTTTAAATTGGCAGAAGAGACTGTCTGCACATTTAACGAAAAATATCCCTTCCGGTTGCGAAACGATTCAGCCTATTTAGAAAAAAAATGATTGCCATATAATCCAAAGCTCTTCAATTCACGTATAGAAGTGAAAAAGAATTGGGTACCTGTGAACCTCCTGGTGACAATAATTTGACGTGCGTGCAGTCTATAGCGACAATAGTGCGCGGAAAACCAGCCAGTTTATGAAATGCTAATGCGGCCGCTTGTCGATTCTTACTCGCACTTCATCACCAACATTTTGTTCAAAGCTTCCCGAAGCTAGAGGAACCGAATCAAAATCATTACCATCTGTGCAGGGTTAACATAGTCTATAGGTCTGTAATTGGAGACAGTTTTTCCAATTAAATACCAATATGCTAATTTGTGTCTTACCGTCTTTGTGTGGTTGACATATTTGGTTCCACCAAATTAAAAACACGTTGAAAAGTGCGATAAACCGCCAAATCGTCCCACTCATCGACCTCTGCATAATTCCGAAATGTGTATGGGCGCCTACTTTTTATCTCTTCATTATCACTATGAGTAAAGTCGTCGAAAATCCAATAGTCTTCATTTTCCCCATAGCCCTTGAGACCTAACTCCCGGAATATTCTTTTACGCGCCATCGTTAATCTTATTTAATAAGCTAAATTATTTGATGACGTTTCGTAATTAATTTATTTTTGTTGAATTTTACAATTAAATTTTCTGATGAATGATAGAAAAAGGCTTCAAAGCTAGTTTTGAAGCCCTTAAAACTAGATATATCTGGTTTTACGTATTTCTAGTTTTCTCCAAAACTAGTTCTATGATTTCGAGTTTCAGATGTCAATTTTTGTTTGAAAAATACCGATTTGTTCCAAACTTGAAACTCGAAATTCTATATATTTACGTTAAAACGAGTTTTGAATCGTGTCAATAATAGGGCTAAAGAGCATTGAATTTTGAAAACAAAAACTTTACTTATAACATAAAATTTTGAAAAAAATTTGTTTGAAATTAAAAATTAAGAAAATTAAATTAAAAAAATTAATTTTTCAAAAACTGGTTATTAACACATTTCAATCTTAAATGCAAATAAATAACAGAAGGGATTTCTTGCTTTCCAAGAAGTTATAGCATGGCATTGTATGTTTTACCGTATTTTTTAAATATTTTTTTTTTCTGTTTTAAATCAAATCTTTATGCTTAGCGATCAGACGTTTGTTAAGCTCATGAATATATATTTTTATTATGTGCCTACTACTATGATCCTCGCCAAAAAGTCATCTAATTCATGTGGTTCTTGTAGTGCTGAAGTATCTGATTCCAACTATGTTGAATGCGAATTCTTAGATACCATAAGAAATGTGCCGGTATACCCGAAGCGAGTTTTAAAGTTCTGGTCGCCGATGCAAACATGATGTGGCGATGCAATTCGTGTACTTTATCACGTCAAATTGTTAATTTTTCGGAATGGAACATTTCTTCTTCTGGAACCAGTGATAAGTGTAATGGTTTTAAGACCCCTTTTACAAGATGATTCTTTGCGTCTGACTCTTTTCGAATTTTCGTGAGTGCGAAGGAGAAAAAAAATCTGATTTCACCTTCACACCTATTAAATTTTGAAAAGAGTCACACACAAAGAATCATCGTGTAATAGGGGTCAAACCACCAACATCGACACCATACAAATTGAAGCCATAAACCCTACCCCGCCCTTGGCCCTCGACCGGCAGAATGAAAAGCATTTTCCCAGAGGCATAATTGGAAACAACTCATTTTCATTACTTGAACGTGTTTTGGTTTCTAAGGCGAAATGGTTGCATTTTTCGAATTTATGCATCGAAACATCAAAAGACTCACTGGCTACATTTAGTGGTGATGTGCTTAAAATTTTTCCTAACATTATAAAAGACATTATGCTTGTTAAGAGAGGTACCGATATAACAAATCTCTCTTTTCTAAGCTTCAAAACGGCAGTTCCTGAAGTATACATCGACAAAATTATGCCACGCTTCTGTTTGGCCTATTGGAGCTTGTGTTAGAGATTTTATTCAAATTCCATAAACCGAAGTGAAAACAGTACCACACCGCCACCACCACCGATAACTTCTCTATAAAAAATCAACCACAAAACCGGTTTCTATTGCCCATGAAGTGTTTGCTGCTACGGACATTTTTGTTTTTCAGCACACAAATTTGGCAGTCGTGTGAAATTCTTTTTCCTCTGTATTCTGACATGTGTTAATACTTTTTGAGATAGTGTAGATGCGCTTTAAGGCCTGGTTCACACGGTAATGCAACGCATGTTTTTTTTGCAGCATAAATAATTTGTAATCAAGCCATAGAGTTTCTCTAAGTCACGCAAGGACACGTGCGATTTTTGGAACCTCACATTTGTGGGAAACTTACAAAAAATTTATACCATCCGAATGATCCTCTATAAATAGTGATGAAATGTCAGCTAGTTTCAGTAATAAGCCAGCTATAGATTCTTTTTTACGATTCGTAACTTTTTTATCAAGGTCAACTAGAGATCTTTCGGATGGGACCTATACAATTTTTTTTTAATATTTCCCACAAATGAGGTGCCAAAAATCATGCGTGACCTTGATAAATTTAAAGCCTTGATTACAAGTTAACTAGGATCAATTTCTAGGGCTGACTGATTTTCTGACCTTATCTCTTACCAATTATTGCCAAACTACATGACATTTTCTTATTTCAAATTTCCCGTTTATGAGGCGCCAAAGGTCCAGAGACCACACACAACCTTGCCATTGTTCGGTTGGTTTCTTTCTTTTTTCCCCATGTACTGATTCATAAGCCAACAATTCGTTAGTTATACAATTTCAACTGCAGCCTACACTCAGAGAAAAGAGTCAGGTAAATAATTAACTTGGGTCCTGTTAAATTTACAAGGTGCATAATTCTATATTAAGTTACAGGCATTTCAGAAATTAATCTGATTTAAATCACCTTTTATTAAGTGTTTAATCATCCTGGTGGCCTATATTACCATATTCAAGTTAATTTAAGATGACCTGTTATTTTAACACTTAATTCTGGTAAACAAGAAATTTTGACAGAAATATAGCGCTCATTTTAACTGACATCGGGTTTTTTAACACTGTATGTCATGAATTTCTATTTTACCACAAATCAATTTGTAGTAACGTTTTAAATGGTTATTTTTACAATGTTAACTTGTTGAATTTTGTAGTACCTCGTGGCATAATGGTTAGTGCATAGGACTGTCATGCCAAAGGTCTGGGTTCGATTCCCGGCTACTGCCACCTAAAAACAGAAATGTTTTTTTCCAAGGTACTGCCTCTTGCGAGGGACTGACAAATCCTCCAAGAGTATACTTGTCAAGAATAAGTGTTTCTCATCTAGCCGTTCGGACTCGGCAAAAAATTGTAGGTCCCCTCCATTCCTGCCAGCAACACGCACACAGGAATGGTTGAGAGTTGTTAGTCACTAGGCCTTGGTTCTCCATGAGCCGTTGCGCCACACAATTTTTTTTATTTTTATAACTTGTTGAATTTAACCTTCCGATAACAACACATTTAAAGTATACATACACAACAACAGGGGTAGAAGAAGACCCCAGCCAGGATTAAATTTAAAAAAAAATACTTTCAACGATAACATAACATTTTTATTTCAACAAAACAATTCATGGACAGTAACAAAAACAGAAAAAATGAAATTCATAAAAAAAAAATACAGGATAAAAAAATTAAAAGCAATTGACACAAATGTCTTTCCTGTGTTCAGGACAAATGGGACAATGGCATTTAAGACATGAAAGCTTAGTTTTACGGTCTTGTTTTCTAGGACATATTGCACATCTAGAACGCTTCTGAAGTTTTGGAGGGGGCTCACCCTCATGGGACTCCTTGGGGTATCCTAGAACCCCCTTTATTCCATCAGCTAATTCTCGTGGTAAATTTTTACTTAGACGTCGCGTCATGTGAGGTTTTTTGTAATCCTAATTCCTTTAGGAATTTTCGTCTATATTTATTTGGTGGCTGATTAGGATGTTTACATTATAAAAAAAGTATCATAGAGTTGATTCCGGCTTGATCAAGCATACCATATAAGAATCGTAAGGGCCATCGTCGAGTACTTCGAGTGACAGTGTAAGCATGCATTAACTTGTCGAAGGTGTCGACACCACCTTTCGTGGAGTTATAATCATGTATTATATCAGGTTTTCCAGTCTCCTTATTTATTTCTGGTTTGTAATGCATGGTTGAGAGCAAAATTACGGATTTGTTTTTTTTAGGTGTAAAGGAGACCAATGTCTTCTTACAATCGAAGGCAAACTGAGATGAGAGTGGTTCTTTCTCTTTGTTTGGCAAAAAGGATGGTGGAATCTCCCTCTTGTTCTTGCGAACAGTTCCTATTGTTGTAAGCTGGTAGTCTTTCAGCATCTCTTCTGCTAAGGGCACGGAGGTAAACCAATTGTCATGGGTTATGTTTCGCCAGGAACCTCGAATACTCTCTGCGAGAGATTTTACGTAATCAGATGCACTCTTACTCTTACCTCCTTCTTTTCCAATGTACGGAATAGCGTCAATCATGTAATATGTAACTGCATCACACATTGTTACTATCTTCAACCCGTATTTGTCTGGTTTTGATGCGATATACACTTTAAAAGGGCATTTTCCACGAAAGCTCAAGAGTGTTTCATCGATAGTGACGAAGAACCGGGGTTCATAAGATTCTCGGCAGTTCTTTATAAAATTTGACCATATCATACGTACAGGTGCCAACTTGTCATTTCTATCCCTGAGATCCTTGTCATCAAAACGAAGACAAACTAAAAGGAACTGAAACCGATTTCGAGACATTATATATTTATAAATGCTGGCAGAAAATGAAGACCACATATCCGAAGAACCTTTTCTGTTGTCTTTATTTATACCGGAGATAAAAAGCAGTCCAAATAGAGCTTCCAACTCGATAATATCAGTATTTTGAACATAGCGTTGGTCATTAAAATTCGGTGCACGCCGTTGTATTTCTTTATTAGTGCTTGTTTCGATTATTTTCATAATTGCCTCATCAAATAACAGACGGAACGAATCTACTTCTACTTCTATTTTTGATGCAACAATATTACCTGGATTTTTGAGCTTCACAATATTTCTTTGTGGAGTTTTGCTGCTTAAAGATGGGTATAAAGACCACAAATGACCATTTTTGCCTTTTAGAATCTTCGTTGATGTTACTGAAAGCGGTTCTCCTTCATCCGATGACTCTCCACTTATAACATCTTCCGTTTCAGAATCTATTGAATGATGATCTGTAAATTCTGAGCCTTCATCCTCAGAGCCTGAGTCCATTTCATCATCCTCACATTCCAAGGCATCTCTTAAGTATTGCTCTAAAGCCGCTTGACTAGTAGATGCCATTATATTTACCTAAATACTAGAAAGAGAAAAAAGTTCTTAAAAATTTTCGCATACATGGAAAACAACATGGGGTCCTATACGACCCCAGTGCATACCAAATGCGCTCTCAATTAATAAATACAGCCTATCGCGGGCACTGCTCATCAGCAACTGATACCTGAGGTATTAAATGACAAATACATAGGACGGCAGAAACAGAAGTGTTGCCAAATCAAAATTACAGTCAAAATAAAATTGCCTGGGGTCGTATAGCACCCCTGTTGTCATCGGAAGGTTAACCTGGCCTCATATCAAACAAACACTCTGCCAGATAATTTAAACGTGACATCAGTACTAAAGCACATACAGACGCAGGCAATCCAAATAAAATTATTTGAATTTAACCTGACCACCTGTTAAAGTAGCACGCTACCAGGTTTGAAACACACTCAAAAGCCATCGTTAAAGAAACACTCTGTCAGTTAATTTCAAAGTGACACCAGTGTTAAAGCACTTACACACACAGGCCATCCAAACAAAATGTATGTATGCTATCTCCATGTGTGAGACGTTTCCAGTTGAAAACTAAATAAGTTGCACAAAGAATGTTTAATATAAAATAATATACAAAACGAATTGGACGGTAAGCAGCGTTAGAGATCCTTGGATCCACATGGATCCAAGACGTAATAATAACTGGATACAGAGTTGATTCAACATTGAATCATGTTAAATTATTAAGATCGTCATGTTAAATTTACAGCACGTTGAATATTTTATTTATGTTTCTTAGTTAGATTTTCATGAAAAGTTAACTTAATTTGCAGGTAAAATTAGCAAGATTGTCAGGTAAAATTTACAATTTTACTTTTGTAAGGCAGCGTTAAATTTACATGATGTCAAGCAGATATTACCTGAAACCTTCGTTGATCTAATACCACATTAAAATCAGGTATCTGGTTAAGCAGTTAACCTGATCTACTGAGTTAAAAAAAAAACAACCTGAAAATCAGGTATAATAAACCAGAAATTGGTTGGTTATACCTGCTTTTTTCTCTAAGTGTATTGACTTGGTGGTAACACCAACGGGTTCTTATTATTCGTTCAAAATTTAGTGGAATAAAACACCTCTTAACTGGGGTGGAGACATTAAGAAAACGGGATTTTGAACTTTTTGCAATATTTTGACACTCTCCAATGTTTTACATTAAGTTAAGAGTTAAAAAAGCTTTTAATCAGCTTTAAAAAAAAGAGAAACATTAGCAGTTCGCAAAACGGTATGGAACAAACTGGTAAATAAAGCTCCTTTTGTATGAGAATTCCATTGTTCCAAACTGTTCCAAAGCCCTGTTCGCTAGTCATATTTGACTATAGAAAAAAGTTAAAGTTACTTGCAGCTGGTAATGGTTGTTGCACTGCGTGTAAAATTTCAACTGGCTGGCTGTTTCAACAAAACACTGCTATTATCCCCCAGTGTCCTCTTACAATATTATGCTTGAGAGGAATTTTTATAAAAACTCTTTTCTATACAAAATTGTCTGTATTGTGGATAGTTCACTATTTCGAGATTCACTTAATCGAACGGCTACTGTAATTTTTTGCTAAGTTAATTGATTAATGCCAATACTGCCTTTTAGTTCCCTCTTAGGCGAGTTCTTTAATGTCCGTTGTCCGCAGACAGTAATTTATACGCAAATTAAGAATTCATTATCTTTTCAATAAACGCATTGTCATTAGTGATAACTAAGATGAGCCCTTATTGTTGTTTAAATAAATTATCAACTTTCTCATAATTTTCAAATTATTTTCGAATAAAAATTGCTGATTAAAGATAATTCCCATTGAATATTTTCTTGTATAGTTCTCTTATCTTATCTTATTCCTAATTTATTATTCAAACTTTAGTACCAAATATTTATGGAAAAAATATTTCTATTTAACATTTAGTTCATCTTTCAGTCTGTTTCAGTTTACACCTCCTAAATGGAAGCGTTTTCGCTTATTTTGTGTCTGCTAAGTGCAATTGTTGGACTTATTTATTTTTACCTATCATGGAATTTCAATTTTTGGAAAAAGCGAGGTGTCGAAGGACCAGCACCGAAATTAATTTATGGCAATACGCCGTGTATTATCAAACAAAACCGCAGTTTGGCCTTTGAAATGCAAGATTTATATGAGTGAGTTTTTATTTATCAGTTTAATTGGATGAGTAATGTTTAGAAAAATATTTATGGTCTTACGTAAATAAGTTAATTTTGGGGGGCGCAACAGCTTGTGGAGAACCAGGGCCTAGTGACTTACAACTTTGCTGTTTTGCAGAATGCAGCTCTTTGTAAAGATTTTCGTTTTTGTAATGTTTCCGTCATTGCCAGTTGAAGTAAAGTTCATAGTGAAAATTCTGAGCATTTTCCTTTCACTTGAAGTTTTTTAATGGCTGTCTTTGAGATTAAATTTATATACAATTGACTGCAGGATTTGCCATGACATCAATATGTTCATTTGTTGACTTAGTACGGTTCTTCTTACCTCAGAGGATATAGAATAGCCAGTGGAAGGTCCGGATGGTTCTTTTGAGCATCCTTTTTGAGTGCTGGTTGAACCAAAGCAACTCATTGAAGTGGATTCCCAGACACTTTCCGTTTGGAAGCTATGTTGGATCCGTCAGAGAGTTTCAGAACAATATTTCTGGACTTTGCTTCAGTGACTTCCTCTGCTTGTTGAGGATCTTCTTTAGTAGACAAGAACTTTCGATTTTTTAGAATGGATTCGGATGGCCCATTTTCTGTGAAATTCAAAGAGTCTATTGATGTGGGACTCTACATTCCGGACGGCAGGCATCAGCAGTGTTGTTGTGGCGTTTTTGGGTGAGCAAGCCAACATCAGAAGATTACCCAACTAACAATATTACTTGTATAAGGTTCTATACAAGCTATTTTCAGACTGCTATAGAAATAGTAAAAGTCCTTATGCAAGTCATTTTGGCGCATTTACCGAAGCTAATTAACTACCATAAGACTTTTGTTGACAGGTCTTATAGCAGCAATAGCTTTTCATGAACTGATATTAGCTTAGATGAACAAGCTAAGGCTTGCCTTTGATATTTTATATAAGGCCTTATGAAAGCCATTTTGACAGCTATTGCCAATAGCTTGCCTTTGATGTTTGAATAAGGCCTTACCAAAGCCATTTAATGACAGCTATTGCCAATAGTTTGCCTTGGATGTTTATATAAGGCCTTACCAAAATTACCATCGAGAAAAAAATTTTTTTTTTTAGCAAAGCTGATTCTGAAATAAAAAAAATATATGCCTGGCCCCGGGCAAAAAAAATTTCCAGCTTAATGATTAGGAATTCTAATCTTGTTGGATATAGTTTACAGTGGATTTTTGTAAAAGAATTCATGTAAGTTGAACTGAACTTAATACAAATTGCGTATGACAAGGCCCTCACTACGTCACTGATGAGTCCAAGTGAGTAAGCCGGACGAAACGCCGATTTGTAGGACTAAAGGCCATAAAAAGCTATTTTGAAAAAAAAAATATAGTTTTTTTATCGGTTTTTTATTTTATTTTTCTGATGTTGTATTTTTTATTGCATTTTATTTGATTGTATTTTTTTTTCTCCTCAGTCAGCTTCCGAAACCTTTTTTTCTGTATTCTGTAATGATTTAAATGTTAGTTTAGTTATAAAAATGAACAGTTTTTTTTTACCTGGAATTTGAACTCGGTTCCTTCCTCGTTCCAGTCTAGCACTCTACCACTATGTCAATTTGCTGTTGAGGAAAACATAATCAAAAGTGAATAAGTTTATACCATGTACTTCACGTTCACGCAGAGGGAGCAGTCAAGAACTGTGCGCATCTAATGTCTGTCCTTTGTTCTTGCAAACTTTTTGAATGTTCTCTGGCTGTTTTAAGAATTGCTTCTCTGTTTTTTCTCACTTGTTTTTGGTAGGTTCCAGATCTTTGTAAGATTTGCTAAAAAGTTCAATGTTACTTCTTTTTTTTACGATGTTCAATGGGTACTTACCGTTCTTATTTATTTTAATCTGATTTGCATTATAAGCACAATATTTTATAAGACACACTTGTTGATATTCACTTATTATTTTCATCTGTATAAGGCCTTTACCAACAAGCCTTATACAAGTTGTTTGTAATGATTTGTCGTGGAGAGCCTTATAGCAGCTATTATTTTAAACATTTTCAGTAAACAACTTTGGAAGGCCTTATACAAGCCATTTATAACTTATTACAAGCCTTGTATAGAGCTTGTGTAACTCATATTTTAAGGCCTTATAGCAGCTATTTGTTTAAATTTCAGGTGGAAAATTCTTTGCTTGCTCAAGATTGCCTTATACAAGCTCTATACAAGCTATTACTTGCCAAATTCGAAACAATTAACCTTATACAAGCTAAATTGTTAGTTGGGTATTGAATCCAGTTCGAACAGGTTGGTCAGATGTCATCAGGCTCTAGAGGCAGGGACCCAGTTTCAAAAGAAAGTTGGGTGACTCCAGCTCTGATGGTCTTTATGTGTGATTTACATTTGTCCAGTTAAATAAAAAAATTCTAACAGGAACAAAAGAAAAATTTGATTAGTGGTGGAAGTAAATAAATTAGATGTGATTTGTGGATTAAGGCTTCTATCCATAAGCTGTAGAATGTTTCTTCCACATCTAGGAAGAACTCAACGGTGACACGATGATTGTTGAGTTCTGTGTGGGGATGTCATATTGGAACTTTAACAATGGGTTCAGCGTTGAGTGTTTTATCTTAAGGCCGAACTATGTCAGGGGTGATTGCATTTCCACTGCAAAACCTTGAACCTCCGGAGGATAACTTCTTCCAGTATATTTCTGAAGTAATTGAGGAACTGAAAGTTCCTTTCTTCGGGATCGCCACTGTCTACGTTGTGTTCAACTTCTGAGGGAAGTGACAGTAATTGATACAGTAATTTAAGATGGTTGTGTGATAAATCGTCACTGCTGTGGCAACTTTTTCAGGACGTACTTGAAGGCTCCATCCGGTCCAGCAGTTATTTTTTGGCTAAGAACTGCACAATGATCTCTGCTATACCTATGTACCTCCTCCAGATTGCAAAGATGTGGGCTGTCAATTAGCTTACTTGCTTGATTGGTGCCATCGAATATGACTTCTTCCAAACTAAGCTGCAAAGTCAACTGAATGGATACTTCAACTTCAATAAAAAAAATGGCGAAACAGCAGTTGGGTTCGGTGTAAAGTTTCCTTCGAAGTAATTGGCAAGCATCATTTCTACTTTTTCGTATGGTAATATTCCTTAAATAATATTGCTCATATAATAGTTTCTGGGATTGGTGGCTGTTTTCCCCAAAATAATCCTTTGGATGTTTTTAGAGTTCCAGATTATTATGTTGACACATTGCAGTTCTCTTCAAACTGTTCGGTAATTGCTGTTGTTCATGTTGAAATCTCTCAGATGATGGATCGTTTGGAGACGTTTCCTTAACAGATGTCTGTGAGCATGCAGATTTTGTGCATACTCGGGAAATATTGCAGAGTTAAATTACTTTGTACATTTTGTAGAAGGAAAAGCTAAAAAAAAAACTTTCTTCGAACATGACCATGAGATCGAGGGAAGGGAAAATTCTACTTCTTCGGTTGGATCTGGTAACTCTCATTAAACAGTTTTGTTTTTTCTCAAAGCTTGTGGCTGGCCCAAATTTTCTCACATTGGCTTCTTAGTAGTTTAGATACAAAATGGTTGCAGGAGTATCTCGTTCATGAGCAGCTGGTTTTTTATGTAGCCATCTGAATGTAGGTATCTAGGTACTAATGTCCCTCTAAAAATATTCCCGGTATTAAAACATTCCTAACAAAATTTTGCATAATTTTCTATTTTACTAGAAAGTACAAAAAATCTGGAGAAAGATTCATTGGAATATTTACGACAAGAAATCCCCAAATTATGGTGATAGATCCAAGTCTTGCGCGTGAAATTTTTGTGACCAATTTTAAGAATTTCCGTTTCAATGAACAATACTTTTGGGTAATATTTTTCTATATTATTGCCTACGCAAAACAAATAATCTGTAATTTTGTCATTGATACATGCACATACAGCCGGATAGAAAGAAGGAAGAAGTCTCCACAAGGAATCCATTTTTGGCCTCCGCTTCGAAATGGAAAGCAATTAGAAGTGACTTTATTGCAGGAATCACTCCCAGCAGGGTTCGTATAATTATAAGCTCTTAACAAGCTATAAGTGAGACATATTTTCTGCTTTGCAGCTTAAACAAGCCTATCCAATTGTTATAGAAATCTGCCAGAAGCTGACGAACTATATTAAGGCTTCCACCAAAAAGACTGGCAATATTCTGGAAATCAAAAGTGTAAGAAAATAATAAATTAGTAAGAAAGTCCCTAATAAATCAATTAAAAACATTTCTTTCAAAATGTAGCTCTGCTTCAACTACACTTTCGAAATTGTTGCTGACTTTGTTTGGGGTCTTAATGCTGATGCTTTCAAAATAGACGATGATGGTTCACCAAACCAATTACTGAAAATGTCCAGAAAAATGTTTGACAATTCTTTTTTGAGTATTGGATATTACTATATATTCGGGCTGGCACCAATCTTACGAAAAATCTTCCCCGGCCGATTTTTCCCTAAGGAAACAGACGATTTCTTCTCACAAGTCCAAAAGGATGCTGTTGAAATGCGACTTCGCAATAAAAACGATCGTTCGGATTTCTTAAATTATCTGATTCAACTGCAAGAGAAAAAAAATATCAGCCATATGGATATGGTTGGTCATAGCTTGACGGTTTTACTAGATGCTACCGAGTCAACAGCGTCTGTAATGTCCCATACTTTGTATTATGTGAGTTAAGAAGTTATTCTTGAGAGTTTTATTGGATTTTTTTTTCTTTGTTTATATATTAGTTAGCCAATAACCAGAAAGCTCAACAGAAATTACGGGAAGAAATCTTGGCGAACTTGGATGAAAATGGTTATATTGGATATGACGATTTGGTAGAACTTCCATACTTGGAACAGTGCGTTAATGGTGAGGTTTGAAATTTTATATTTAAGCTTAATTTTTTCACTTTTGTTTCATTCCTTTGGAATATGAAAAATTTGGAGTAAAAGAGGAAACATATCATAAGAAATCTTCTAGAAATTTACCATAAAATCATAAAATTAAACTCTTCTCAATTTTTGCAGAAACCCTTCGCGTCGTAACTTTTATTTCAGTTTTCTCAAGAATATGCAGTGAAGAAATATTTTTGAATAATAGAGAAAATCACAAAGTTAAAATTGAACCAGGAATGATTGTTCACATTCCTACTTATGCCTTACATCATGATCCAGAAATATACCCAAATCCAGAGGAATACATTCCCGAACGTTTCGATAATGGTCGAGCAAAAGAACTTAACCAAAAAGGATATTTCTTTCCATTTGGTGATGGACCAAGAATTTGCGCCGGTAACCAGATATTACTATAATTATTTTATTTTGATTTTGTTTAAATTAAAATTTGTTTTTAGGAATGCGATTAGGCCAATTGGAAGCGAAAGCTGGAATTGTTGAAATTATCAAAAACTACAATTTAAAGAAAACGGAGAAGAGTGTAAGAAAGAACGATCCAACTTCATTTGTTCTTGGTTTGGTTGGTGATGTATTCATAGAATTTGAAGCTATTCATTAAGTTTTTTGTATAAAATTTATAAAAATACAGTTTATAACTTTGATTATGTAATACGCACGTACTTTTATTAAAAATGAAAAATTGAAAATGTTGCTAACCAAATGTTTTTACTAGTAATGCAAGTATGACAAGTTATGCACTCGTCAAAGAGAAGCGAACTCCAGATCAAACTTGTTATAATGATGATAGGGAAGATGAAAAAAGTGGATCTCACAATTCTGTCTGTCTCTCTTTTCGGACATAGCTTCATATACAAAATAAGGAGAATCCGCCAGAGTTTCGATAGGCAAAGTTTCGAAGGATAAAGTTTCGAAAAACCAATGTTTAGAAATGACAAAGTTTTAAAAAGGTAAAGTTTCGAAAGACAAAGCTTCGAAAAACGAAGTTTTGAAAGGAGAAAATTACGAAATGTCAAAGTTTCGCAAGAGAAAGTATCGAATGAGAAAGTTTCGAAACAAAAATTCCCGCAATCCTCGGAAGTTCGCTGTTCCTCGAACCATTCAAAGGAATTTGACATAGGTCAATTAGAACTAAAATTGAAAAAATATTTTAAGACATGGTGTTCCAAAAATATGTAAACAAATTGAAGCTTCGTTGTTCCTTGAGCGATTTCAACAAAATTGTCACAGGTAATAGTTGTTGAAGGATTAAGGATGAAAAAATATTTCAAATAGCGTGTTCCAAAAATTTAAAAAGTCAACATCATTGTTCCTTGAGTGACTTCAATTAAATTGAAACAGGTGATAGTTGATACAGAATTAAAAATAACATTCTATTCTTCAAAACAGGGCTTTCGAAAATATATTGAAATATTTTTGGAACACCCGGCTTTGAAAATATTTTTTTCATTTTTACTATAACCTGCGTCAATTTAGTTGAAATTGCTCATCGAACAACGAAGTTTCAATTTGTTGACATATTTTTGGAACACCCTTTTTTGAAAATATATATATAAAATATATATTTTTGATGTCAGTAAAATCGAAAAAAGAAATATAGGAGTCCAAAGCTTCATTAAAAGCAATTAAAAAATCGAAGTCTTGCAGTCCACAACTTGAGGTTTTGCGATTAAACAGTGCATTAAAAAAATACGAATGCAACTTTAAAATTAGTTTTCACCCCTCCTTATATGTATAAGCTTTTCGGATCACATATCACGGAATGCGAGGCTATTTGAGTACATAGTTCGATCTGCCAGACCGTTAAGCTCAAAGTGAAAAAAACGTTGTTTTTTTTTAAAGTTGGACGGGGCGAACAATACACTGAAATGGTCTCGGATTTATTGATATGGGATCCGAGGAGCTTATCTGGTGAAGGTTAAGAACCAATTTTGGCCAGCACGATTATCTTCGAAATCTCATTTATATTTTTTTTTTGATGCACTTATTCATCACAAAGGCCCCAGGTGTGAACTGCAAGACTTCGATTTTTTGAGTACCTTTTAATGAAGCATTCGAAGCCTATTCTTCTTTTTTTGCTAGCACTCACCCACAAAATCTGCTGTTGGCTCTAAGTCAACTGTGTCAAATTCATTTAAATCGGTCAAGAAACAGCGAACTTCCGAGGATTTCGGAACATTTTTTTTGAAACTTTATCTTGCGGAACTTTGACTTTTCGAAACTTTCTCCTTTCGAAACTTCGTTTGTTAAGCTTTATCTTTCGAAATATTAACTTTTCGAAACTTTGTCATTTCAAAACTTTAGTTTTCCAAATCCTTTTCCTTCGAAACTTTGCCTTTGGAAGCTTCATTATTTGAAACTCTGTTACTATTTCCAAAATAAGGATATCCTCGATCTCCTTGAAAAAAACATACGATATGTGCCTGAAGTACGACGTCAAGATTATTCTTAGGAAACTTCAAGTGCAGATTCGGAAACGAGGACATGTTTGGGGCGACAGTAGGGCTGCCATATAAAATGTTCTCAATATCATCTGTTACGAAAAATTGGGACCGATCAGGACTTTGAAAAAAAAACCATGGAATTTTAAACATCAGCCCATTAATAAATTAAATAGTAAAATTTAATCGAAAGCTTTAGTCCAAATGCGTTTCGCCCAGGTACAACAATTGGGCTCATCAGTTAGATGTTGTTGTACCCTTCTAAGACGCATAATTTTAGCCGATGGTTACCGACATGTATTAAATAAACAGCACAAATGCACTGTAAATTATATTATCTAGTGGAATTTTGGTTAAATTCAGACGACTAGAAATTGATGATGGTAAAGCCCGTGGTCTGGCAGGTTGAAGAATGAAGAATAAAAACGTAAATAATAGAAAATTTATATTTTAGTTTGTAGTGGACTTTTGAATATAAATTTATATTCAAAAGTCCACTTAAAACTAAAATAATAAATTTTCTATTATTTACGTTTTTATTCTTCATTCTTTAATCGAAAGCTTTCAAAATTCAGTATCCTAACTAAATATCTGCGGATACTTAATGTACAAAAAAGTCTGTATAGTCGATCATTTTTGTAAAATGTTTTAGGCTAAGACAGCAATTCCAATTTTTTGTGGTTGCGACTAAAAAACTTTATCGCAACAAGCTTTGATTTTCGGTGTCATAAGCTTTCATTCGAATTTAAACTTTATGAGTTCTATTTTTAACAATAAAAAAATGCAAGTGCTTTCTTTTGCAAAAATGAAGTCTCAAAGAGCAGCAATTTAATTTTCAAGTTCAAACTTTTAAGCAATATTAAATAAGTAAAACCGTATTTAAAAATTATTTTATCTGCTTTTCTTTATTTGAGATTTTGGGCGGCAAATAAAAATGTTCCTAAGGTTGCATTAAGAACTCCAAGTACAGCACTGATCATTTTTGTAAAAAAGGAAAGTCGGGACATTTTTAATATCGGGACAGATATCGGGACAAGGTTCAAATATCGGGATTGTCCCGCCAAAATCGGGACGTCTGGTAGCCTTAGGCGACAGTCGGAGAATAGAACTTCCGTTAATTTACACAGAATGGACTTCGTAGCTGTACGAAATATCGTCAAAGTTAGTATTCTTTCCCACACCTTGATATACACAAAGGGACTTGGCAGTCCCACACACACATCGTGATAGATGCCATCAGGTATGCTTACAGTACCTTGGATGTTCGAATGTTCCGATGGGCAAACATAGACTCGGGCCACTTTTTGGTACATAGATACTAGATATCGAAGAATAAAAACGTAAATAATAGAAAATTTACTATTTTAGTTATTGTTTTTATGGACTTTTGAATATAATTTAAAATATTTATTCCATTTAAATTTTTTGTGACCTTAGGTGCAAATTCGGTTCGCCCAGGTACAACAATTGGGCTCATCAGTTAGATAATTTTATTCGGTGGTTACCGACACGTTCGGGGCGAAACGCATTTGGACTAAAGGTCACAAGAACTTTAAATTGAATTGATACTAGATATCCACGACACCATGACATGAGGTTTCCAATGAAGATCAAGATCGCAAGAGAACGCCAGAATTTTTGGCGACCACGTCTCTCTTAATTTATCATCAAGCCTAGCATCAGGAACAGAAGACCAGTAAAGAAATTGTCAAAAAGCCATCAAAAGTGCTGCTTCTGACTTGTGCTGCGTTTCACTAGGTGACCACAACCAAACATCTGTTTCTAGGAAAAGATTCAATTGGCGCATGCAGCCAAGAATGTTCCTACTGAGCAATGCTGTAGACGAGAACGAAAGCTGCTTAGAGAGGCCCTGGAATGCTAAGGGCAAAAAGAGGTGCGAAAGGCGCTGACTTCTCAGGAAGAAAAAGAGAGCACGGGAAGCGGGAGGTCGAGTCTATTAAGGATTGTACTGACAGGGTTGATGAAACGATCTACCCAAGGCTACAAAGTCAGAACGGAAGCCTGTCAAAATGTGAACGGGGACATGGTAGTAGATACACTGTGAGTTCTAATGATCTGGAAATTACACTTTTTTAGATTGCTAAGCAGCGAAGATAGCCAACAGTAGGCAAAGCATTCCATTTAAATTAGAAAATGATGGGCAACATTTACGTCAATCAAACCTTAATGAAGTGCGGGTAGCCATTTCCAAACTTACAACCTAAAACCTTTTTTCAACGATCTGATTGGCGTTTTAGTATGGTTTTCGGTTTGGGTGTTAAGACGAGGTTCAATTTTTCACACTCCGAGCTTCAACAGTTTTACGAAAAAAGGGTTTTGGCGATCGAACATTTATTGAATTTGTCACATATGATAGCGTGGATAGAAATGAATTATACAAAGCCATTTCCTATCTTATCACCCATGCCAGAATGGCCCGCTTATCCAGGATGGTGATGGAGAAATCTTGCTGCTCCGTCAAAGTCGGCAAAAACACCACAGAACCTCAGTTTCTTCGGGCTTATGGCTAAAACACCCATGTAGCTTTTCTTATGCAGTGAAATGAAATCATCAGGTTCTTATGGGATTAAATTCCCAGTAATATGTTTTTGCGATCTTCAAAGTTAGGAAATAGATCGATAGATACAAAATTTTATTTTCAGAAAGTTTTTACAAAGGTTTGGTTTTCATTATGTTAAAAATTTAATTAAATGACAATAATAACTTTTTAAGTTGCCTGCCAGGTTAAAGTCTTATCGATAGTAAATTCATTAAAAACTTAGCGATTGATTTTTAAGAAATTGTAAAGTTGAACACAGTCTTGTCCGTTGGGGATTTCGAGGAACTGTTCACGGTTAAGGCTTTCATTTCCAAGGAATTGACTTCTTCACTCCAAAAAGTGATATGTATTTTCAGTCGTACAGATCGAAAATATGCCTACTGAATCTCTTCTAAATGCTCTTCCATTGAGACTGAGCAATCCGCACCTGAACTTTACAACCATGCTTATCATCTTGCGTGAGTTGGAGTCTTCGAAGTAGTTTGGTACATCGGTATAGTTCAAATTACCATACTCATCGTGGAAGCTAGATTAAAGTGCTCTGTTTGTATGATCTATCCAATGTCTTTCAATAAGTTTTGTGCACGTTTCTACATGCAAAGCTTTCCACTCAGACTTTGTTGACCAGTTAAACTCAATGTTGACTTCTTTAAAGAGTTTTGACCACTCATTTGCCCAGTAAACATGCTTTCTTTTGACGACATCTAAAAGATTTCTTGGTAATCTGTTTTCGGGAATGCTGCTAACTCTTTGGATGTATTTAAAATGGAGTGTAAGCGTTGAAAGGAAGGCTTTTGGAAGTCCTGTTTCTAGACTGAGCACGTAATTTGGTGTATTGTTAGGTAAGGAAAAACATCTTTTGATACAAAATCTTTGCAATTTTTCGACTTCATTGTATTCAGAATTACCCCATACTTGCGCATAGTAGTTCATCACTTATTTGGAAGCAGCTTCATATATTTTGTACTTAGCTGAGTGCTGTATGTTCTTGTTTTCCATGAAGTTTGACCAGTTAGCATTAATTGATTTTTTGGACATTGCAAGTCTCTGCTTAAGATGCTCTGTCCACGACATATTGTGAGTCAGAGTAACTCCTAGGTACTTGTATTTGTTAGATATTTTTATTTCATCGTTGTTAAAAGTCCATTTTCCTTCAGCTGCCTGACGTCCACCGTTTCGGAAAATCACTATTTCTGATTTTCTTAAGTTCACCAACAGACTCCATTTTGAACAATAATTTGTGAAGCTATTTATCATTATCATTGCTTGCAAGGAAGCGGGACTGTCAGAGAGAAGAAGAATATTGTCGGCATAAAGTAAGACTTTTACTGATATGCCTTCAATAGTTACTCCACCTAGTAGATCAGAGTCGAGGTCATGAACACATCCCTGTTTTACACCTTGATTGATGGAAAAAAAGTCACTGATATTTTTTCCATTCCATACTGTTGCAATGTTGTTGTGATAGAGAGCCTTTAGTATTGAGAGCATTTTTGTGGACATTCCCAAAAGTGTCAGTTTTTGGAATAATGCGTCTCTGTTTATACTGTCGAAAGCAGCTTTAAAATCAATGAAAAATGCATAGAGTTTCTTTTCTTGATTGAGTTGTAGTTTTATAAGGCAGGAGAGATTAAAAATTTGGTCCAGAGTTGAGTAGTTTTTCCTGTATGCAGCTTCGAATTCATTCAAAATCTCATTTTCTTCTACCCATCTATTTATTAAGTCGATTCAAAAGAATAGTTGTGAACAACTTGTATAGAGAGTCCATAAAGGACAGACCACTGTAGTTAGCTACATGATTAGGGAATCGGGAATGGTTCCTGTACTAAAGATGTCACAAAATAGTCGGTGGATTTCTTTGATTAAATTAGGTGAAGCGTTTTTTAAAGAATTCCAGGGGCTTTGTTATTATTTGCTGATTAGATAGCTGATTGAACTTCGTTGGATTGAGTAGGCTTTGGAAGTGCATTCTAAGCTCATATGATGCTATGCCTGGCTTCCGATTAGCAGGGCTACCACACATTATTTTAGCGAGTTTCAACCAATCGCTTGTTGCTTTGACTAACACTAGTTGATTTGCAATAATCCATCAAAATAAAGTAAGTATAAATTAATAAGTTTGGTGGCGCAACAACTCGAAGAGACCCAAGGCCTAGTGACTTACAACTCTCAACCATTTCTGTGTGCATGTTGTTGGCAGGAACGGAGGTAACCTACAAATTTTTGCGGAGTCCGAACAGTGAGAAGCATTTTACCATGGCAGTATACTCTTGGAGGATTGGTCAGTTCCTCGCAAGAGGCAGTTCCTCAAAAAAAACATTTTTTGTTTATTATTAGGTGGTAACGGCTGAGAATCGAACCCAGCCCTTCTGCATAACAGTCCAGTGCAATAAGTATTATGCCGGATGTACTACAAAAAAACTTAGTAAGTATAAAGCAAGTGAAAAGAGAATCTTTGCGAAAACTTAATAAGAAATAGGAAATTTTGAATGGGTTTGTAAATTTGTGCCTGTTTTGAAGGAAAACAACTTTTTGAAATGTTACATTAAAGACTTGAGCCCCTTCTTTATTTTATTTAAGCACATCTTGAACCTGACTTTGTTGGGAAAAAAAGTTAATTTTTCTACTTGATTGTTTTTAACCATTCAAATCAATATTCTTCCTTTGTTCCCCTCATTCTCCGCTATATTCAATAGCCTTTACCTCGTAAGTCAAGCATTACCATCACACTTTCCAAGAAGTTCACAAGAAACTTTTATTACTTCAATCTCCAATCTTCTGTAAATCTGGTAATTTTCCTTCTGGCGCCTGTATAGTATCAGGTTAACCAACTATCACAACACAAAGAAACCAACCAAAACAGCCCCCTTATACGCTGCAGTCTCATCCTCCTTGAATGATATTAAAAACGGATTAGCATCATGTTCCAATTCAATGCAATATAACGCTGGGGTTAATTCTTTATTTTCACCCCTTGATAAAGCATCAGTCCTTATTGTGTCCCTTTCGAATAGCAGATGATGATCATCCTCATCATCGACATCATCTTTATATTAAAAGATGTATCTCTGTGTACCGAAACTTCGGTATTTGTAACCAACCGAAAACAAAACGATATAAATAAAGCAAATCAACAATAGGATCAAGAGGGCGATTCCGCAGGGGTGATTTTCAGTCCAAAGTTATATTAGACGATGAAGAATGAGAATGCCATGGAACCGAATTAATAAACATCCCGAAAGCAATGAACTCGAATGTTCCTTGGTTGTTTGCCATTATCTATGCGCTGTGCTGTGCGACTGTATGACTTTGGGTCACCCTCTCTTTCTCTCTTCTCTTACGAATGATTTTGTGGATTTTAAAAAAATTTCAATTTACTCCCTCTGTGTGAGTCTGAGTGTGTGTACAATAAAGAAATTAATTTAATTTCATTACTACAACAATGGTCACACGTATTTTTCATTTTTGAACTCTTGAATCTTTCCACAGAGTGTAATCTTGCTCTGTGCTGTTCTGTTCTGTTCTGTTCTGTTCAGTCGAGCAGAGGACTATTTGTATCTCGTACATAGAGTTTGTATCTCTCGGGTATAACGATAAAGGGGGTGAACATAAGTTCTAAAAGGATGTATTTAATTTATTGGAATTATTTATGACAAATGTCCTTAGCAATGACCGAAGGAACGTAAAGAACGACAACCACCAACAGAGAGTGCCAATTGTTTCGTATTTAGCAGCAATGAGCATCCGCCAAGGATCACAGAAAGGATGGTGAAACTTTTTAATAATGTGCAACTTTTTCAATTTTTCATTTTTCATCCTTATGGTTACAAAAACAAAAAAAAAAGTATTCAAAGGGTGCAGAAGAATAGTATAGAAACAGGTCAGGACCAGAATAATCACACAAGGACTCAGGACAATTGAGAACAGAGAAATATGTTTTGGTGACAGTAATCTTCTTGGTTTGGGATTAAATGATGACGAAGGCGTGTAGGATGAGTTTTTGCTGATTAGATCTGTTTTTCTGGTTATGAGCACGTGCGTGTCATTTGGATAAAGTAACGAATTTGTCATTTGGTTTTAAAGAATTTTAAAGTGAATTGCAATTGGTGTTGTTGTTTATTTTTTTTAATTTTAAATTGAAGGATGAATATTAAGCAATTATTTCTGAGATAATGCTAAACGAATATGCGAAGAGATACGAGAGGCATATGTCATGAAAAATCTAATCATTTTTATGTTTTTATTTAAATTCAACAGAACTTAAATTCTGTGTGAGGTGGGGGAAGGAAAAGAAGGTGGTGTTTAAAAGTACTAAATGTTTTAAAAATACTAAATCTGAATAATATTGCATCTTTTATTTATGATGATGAAAGAAATGTCTCCACTTTTTTTTTGAAATTATCCGAGATTATGTGGTCACAAAAACCATTTCTGGTAATTTTTTTTTTGATTAGAAATTTATTCCATATAAAGCTTTTGATAAAACTAGATATAAACAAAATCCAAGCAAAACTATTGATAAATTTACTAAAAAAAAAATAGCAAAGAATTGTCATTTTGCGGGACATTGGATTCAAGCTGAAGGATGGAAAAGGTAGAACATTTTAATCGTAATTTTTATTAATAATAACGGGTGATTTTTTTTGACAGCTGACGTGTGTTTAGTACCTTGTGTCACTGTCAAACAGCTTCAGTTTGGTTTGCAATTTAACCATGGATCGTCTTACAAATGAACAACGCTTGCAAATTATTGAATTTTACTATCAAAATTCGTGCTCGGTTCGAAATGTTCATCGCGCGAAAAATTGTGTTCAGCGATGAGGCTCATTTTTGGTTGAATGGGTACGTAAATAAGCATAATTGCCGCATTTGGAGTGAAGATCAGCCAGAAGCATTGCAACAGCTACCAATGCATCCCGAAAAAGCCACTGTTTGGTGCGGTATGGACCGGCGGCATTATTGGGCCATATTTCTTCAAAGATGATGCGAATCGCAGCGTTACTGTCAATGGTGAACGCTACCGAGCGATGATAACAAACTTTTTTTTGCCCGAAATGGAAGTTCTTGACTTGCATGATATGTGGTTTCAACAAGACGGTGCCACATGCCACACAGCACGCGAAACAATGGCGCAATTGCGAGGCGAGTTTGGTGAACAGTTAATTTCACTTTTCTGGCCGGTCAATTGGCCGCCTAGATCGTGCGATTTGACACCATTAGATTATTTTTTGTGGGAGCATGTCAAGGCTAATGTCTATAGGGACAAGCCCGCTTCGATTGACGCACTGGAAGCCAACATCCATGCATTCATTCGTGAGATACCGGCCGATATGTGTGAAAGAGTATGCCAAAATTGGACTCAGCGGATGGGCTACCTGAGACGCAGCCGCGGTCAACATTTGCATGAAATTATCTTTATACATTAAATTGCAAGGTTGAATCTATCGATTCAAATAAATATTTCATTCATTTTTTCGAATTTTTTGTGTTTTTTTTTTTTTTAAAGTTCTAAACCTCTTAAAAAATCACCCGTTATTAGTTAATAGTATACTATATACTATTGTGCGTTTTAAACTTTATGCTAAGTGAAAAGAAGTACCTATTTATAAAGGGCATCACGTTGTGTAAAAATATCCACAAATAAAGGAGTAGGTAGGCAGGATGGCAATCAGGGGGGACGGGAGCAAACTCATACCAAATAAGGAAGCATTATGTTAGTTTTTTTAATGAATTTTTGTCTAGCTTTAAGACAGTTTTAAGAAAATGGAATAATAAAAATGCATTAAAAAAGATGGTATTATTAAAGAAATCTATAGTTTTGAGACGCTTTCAAAAGTAGACAAATTGTACGAAATGTATGAAATACATATATTGATTGGGGGTGTTGAGTGCACTTCCCTGCATTAACTTGCATACGCCCTTGTCTTAAATATATTTTCTCAAAATGATCCAAAATGTGTTTGCACTCAGTTCAATCATGTATATCTATTCTTTGCATAGCTGCAGATTGTACTGGCTACAAAAATTTTTTAGTTGTAGGCGTGTAGGAAACAATTATACAATACATTTTTATTAAAAAAGAAAATGCATTTGGTCCAAGTAAGACAGGAGCAGGGTTTCGTGAAATAACGCCGAGTGAAAAATACGAAATTTGGGTTTATTTCGCTTTACTATAGTAAAATAACGCCAAATTTTAGCTTTTGCAAAGTAAAATTCAGCCGAATGTAAGCTGAGAAATAAGGCCGAACCAAATAAATTCAACCAAATATTAAGTCTGTTTCTTTACTTTTGGGATAAAGTTTAGGAAAAAGTTTCGGGAAAAAGTTTGGGGATGAGCTTTTTGATGTTGTTGTTGTAATGTTTAACCAGAAATGAAAAGTAAAGAAACGCATTTGGGATGTTTCTGGTTTGTTGCGATGTAAATTATCCAACTTCATTGCTTGTAGTCTCAACGCATACAAAATTATGCAATTTCAATTCTATTAACATTTGTACTTATCATTTTGGGGGTCTATAAAAAGATACCAGAAGAAATATTTTAATTTTAATTTGTCTCCATTGTATAATTTAATTAAATTAAACCATTTTATATACGCTACTTGAATTCAATTTAAAATTTTTTGATCAGCTGATTTCTTGTTTCACAAGCAAGAAAGTGCAGGAACTAAAATGTTCGGGTAGATTCTTGCTACAGGTAAATAAAAAAACGTCAAAAGCTCTGGCATTTTTGTGTCAGAAAAAAGTAAAGAAACACGTTTATTATTGTTGGATATACAGGATAAATGCAAAGTTTGTTTAAAGCCATATTCTTTAAATGCAAAAGAAACTTTGCATACACCCGATCTCGCACTCACTCCGAATCCTATAGTGAGCGCAAGCAGGGGGGTTGCAGGGGGCAGCATGTTCCCCCATTCATTCCTCAGTGTTTATTTGTGAATTTTTTAAACCTCACAGACCAGGTGAAGGAGAGGTTTTATTTGGTTTGTGAAAAATTTAAAAATTCGAGAATACATAGTGAGGTATGTATGGGGGGCATTCTGCCCCCCCCCCACTGCAACCATCTTGCTTGGACTCACTGTAGGATTTGGGGTAGGTACGAGATTGGATGCATGCCAAGTTTCTTTTGAATGATTATGGCTTTAAAGAAACTTTGAACTCTCTATTTTTCAACTACGTTACGACGTTAGTCCTTTTTCAAAAGCTAAAGCCTTCGCTTCGAGGCCGAACGCTAAAATTTGGCGTTATTTCACTTTAGTAAAGCGAAATAAATCTAAATTCTGGAACCTGGCGTTATTTCGCTCGGCGTTATTTCACGGCACCCTGTAGCAGTCTCTTGAACTTTGAAATTAAAATCATATTTAACCTTGCCATTATTGCGTTTGTAGTAGACACCACATATCTGTCGTAAAGAACTTTCCCATTTTCTAACATGGTATCGACATTTCTCCTTACTGTTACTGGGTTCCCGTTTTGAGTTTCTGTTATATTTGTACCTCATAACTACTGGGCCAAATTGCGTTTGTAAATATATCTAGTCAGTAGGCGAGGCACTTAACTGATGTTTATAATTTTATGTATCAGGTACAAGATTGATCTTTTCACTACGTATCTGAGAGCTGTCCTTAATTTAGGTCCACTGCTTATAAAGTGGATGTTTTCTTAAGTGGGTAATTCACGCTGAAACAGTCGCAAGGACTGTCCATCGGGCAACGACAATTGTTGCAGTTCTAAAACTTCCAGTGCATCGGATAAGCTTTTTTTTTCCCAACCAGCTTTTACCAATGGATGTAGAATACTAGTTGTTGTAATGGGGTCAGCCTTCTAGAATTCAGGTGGTATTCCATCAAGTCCTCCTGTTTTTTTTTGATTTTGAGAAGATTTATTGAAGTTTGGATTTCTACCAATGAAGGGCATTCGATTTCAATACCCCTCTGTGAGATCTATGAATCTCGTTTAACACTGGCATTTCAGCACTCTACTCAACGGAATCCTCATATAGAAAGGAACAACTAAAACTGCAGCTGCAGCTAAAATAGCTGTCAAAATGTTGAGTATACACAAATTCAATGATATAAGAACACAACACGAAGCAGATGCAGACGGAGCCAAAGACGCAGCTGGACAAGTTGGCCAACTTTTAACTTTTGCATGCAGCTTTTTTGAAGTTTCAAAACTGTGAGAGTAACCGAGTGTTTAAATCTCTCATACGGACGTAAAGTAATTTAAGCTTCCATTTCATCACTATCCACTTTAATTTTTGTCTTTGTTTTAATTTTGGTGTTTCATGACTATCGTTGACCAGGTTGAATGGATTATTCTGTTTCACAGCGGAATTTTGGGTATCATCACCGTTTAGCACTCTAGAAAAGTGTTGTTTCCACATCCTCAGCACCGACTGTGTGTCTACCACAATATTCCCACTCTCGTCCCTACAGGCTTCCGTTCTGGCCTTGTAATCCTGGGTAAATTGACTCACCCTTCAGTTGAACTTCCGAACATCCCCCCTGCTACTACAGTCCCCAATAGACTCGACCACCAGCTTCGATGTTCTCTCTTTTTCATCCTGAGAAGTCGGCGTTCCTCCTTTCTTTTTTGCCCGTATAGCTCATGGGCTGCCCTCCCTGAAGCTCTGGTTCTAGTTAGCAACATTGACTGATAGGCCTCGTTCTTGTCTACATGCGCAAGCCGGCATTTTTCATTGAACCAGGGGTTTCGTTGAGGTCACCTAGTGAAACCTAGCAAATCAGTGGCAGCACTTCTGATGGCTTGTTCAGTGTTTCCACTGGTCCTTTGCAGTTTGTGCTGGTGGCGGAGCTGCTGAAAGGTAACGAGAGACTTGGTCAGCAAATGTCCTGGCGATCTCTTGCGATCCTAGCTTCGCGACATCAAATCTTTTCACAGCATCCGTTCTGTGTTGTGGCATCATAGATATCTAAGAAATGGCCCAAGTCAATGTTGGCCCTTTGGAACGTTCGGACATCCAGGATACTGGAAGTATGTCTGGTGTCTATCGTAATATGATCAATCTGGTTGATGGTTCGTTGATCTGGAGACCACCACGTACCTTTGTGTAAATTGAGCTGTGGGAATCAAGTACTAGCTATGATGACATTCCGCCCCGCCGCAACGCCAATCAGCCTAAGTCCGTTACCGAAAGTGTTGTCGTGCAGGCTGTGAACTCCGACTATGGAACCAAAGATACTCTCCTTTTTGATTTTGGCGTTGAAGTCGCCAAGAATGATCTTGACGTCATACTTCAGGCACCTATTATACGTACTCTCGAGAAGATCGTAGAAGTCTTCCTTAGTTGAGTCATCTTTGTCTTTCGTTGGGGCGTGAGCACAGATCAACGTAATGTTTTTGAATTTAGCTTTGATGCGGATTGTGATCAGGCACTCAATTACATTTCTGAAGCCCAAGACTTCTTGCTTAAGTCTTTCCCTTATCACAAAACTACAACCAAAGACCCACTGACCCTGCTCCTGGCAGCACTCGCCAAAATAGCACTTCCTGGATGGCTTTTACATCAGCCTTTACTCTATTCAGGCTCTCCACTAATTCTTTGGTCCTTGTTTCGTTTGCTGAGGTCGTCAACATCAAGATCATCCATATCCAAGGCTAGCTGTTGTTTCGGAACCGTTGCTGTTGTCGTGGTAGGGAAGTCACTCCAACGGACAAACCCCGACCTGTAGGACCAGACGATTAATATAACTTCAGGGTTGGGGAGCCGGATAAATCTCTTCTTATAGACCTTAGCTTCAAATATTTCTTAGCACGGCAATATTTAACAATTCTCTAGAAAATATAAGGTAATTCACTAGCTTTTTTGCAATTTTAAACACTTTTTATTGATTTGTCAACTAAGTATAATCATAAAACCATTTTAAACTAGGAACAAAATTTAACCAATTTTTTATTTAAATAACATTTTCATAAATTTTTGTTGGTTGTGCGTCGGATGGAGGAGGTTCTGGAGGCGGGTGTGGAACTGCGACAAGGAAACACCTTTTGCTTAAATAACTTTTTTATAGATTTTTTTTATTTTGGAGTCTAATGAAACTAGGACCGGCGGTAGATGTAGTGGATGTAAGTCTGGAACTGGCGAAAAACTCGGCCTACCAGAAATGCTTCCGTCAGACCCTTCTCCATCAGACTTACCATACAAAAATCTATGAAAAAGTTATTTAATTAAAGAGGTGTTCCTTGTCTCATTTCCAGACCCCTCTCCAGAAACTTCTTCTCAGACCTTACTTTATAAGACCCACCAAAGTTTTCTGCTTTCTTCTATTGAAATTATTAAACAAAATTAATTCAATTAAAATTTATTTGATAGAGCGAGTGCCTTCATAAAAGATTATATTGTCACGTGAAGAAATTTAAGTGAAAATAAATTTATATTTCAATGCAAAATATTAACATGTACTCCCTGGAGCATTGCATTTCCATTAAGCCACAACTTTCTACATCTGGTAGATATAAACACCTGTTGAAAATGTGATTAATTAAAATCGTGATTGTCATAAACAATCGTACAAAATATAATTTCCAATTTTAATTAAAGTGACATTAGACTCAATTAATATGCATAATTAGTGTGAATCCACGAAACCACAACCCATCACCTCTCTCCATATATAAGAACGAAATTTGTACAATAGTTCGTGCAACTCAACGATGTCAATGGTGAATATTAAAATGGTTTCTTAAGTCATATACCTTCCCCTTCCAGCAGGATAACAACTTGATTTGAATCTTAACATTTCCAAATTAAATAGAAATGGTGGTGGAATTAAAGATTCATAGAATTTGTTGCTCCTGTTGAGGGTAAAAAAAGTTGCGGTTTCAAAGGAATTTTATCTGAGATGACTTTTTGAAATATTATAAGGAATTCCCACAACACGCATGTGAATTCTTCCAGTGTTAAACCAATTAGGACGAAATAAATGGTTTAGTTTTTCTTCTTTTTTTTGTCCTTCCTTACAACTCTTATGGACTTTCAAATGGTTTAACATACATGCTGCACACACAACACGCAGAAACAAAAGCATCAAAGAAAACAATTTTACGAAAAAAGGACTTTTAAGTGTTGTGTTTTATATTTTTTTAAGCTTTTAGTTAAAAAATTATATCCTTTGTAAAAGTGAAATGCAGGGCGTTTTATTGTGAAGAGAAATAGAGAACATGTACCTACTTGCTTTTTTAATCATCGTAGCGTTATTTTCGTTTGCAGTTTCAAGACTGTTTTGTATGCTTGGAAAAATATATTATTCTTACCTTTGGTATAATCAAGTTTAAGTCATCGAAAGAGAAAAAGAGAAAGGGAAAGAGAGCTTTTTTTTTCTTTAATTTTAATCTTTTGATAAAAGATAAAGAATTAAGGACCTTAGGGCAAACAAAATTATAGTGGAATTACTTTTGTGTGAAAGTATGATGAGGATTTATCCGAATTTTCTTAGAAAGCTTTTATGAACTATAAGCAAGACACAGGCGTGCAATGTGTACCTAGAATATACCTAAGTATTTAGGTTAAAAGTTAAGCTTTCATTTGAATGTAGGGTGCCTAACCTATATGGACTCCGACCCAAAACTTTCTAGTGTACAGTTATCGCACTCTCGATTATTTGAAAAGATTTATATAAAGATTGTTTTTCTCTTAAGATATTTATAAGAGTTTGCTTAGACAAATGAAGTGTCTATACTTTGAAACAACATTAAAAAATAAATACCTTCAATTTTCCTGAAAAACATAAATGCACTACTGGGTCACACGTTCTTGGAATGCTCGGAGGAAACAACCTTCAAAATATCTTCTAATGTAAATTGAAAGTTAGGTTAGGTTAGGTTAGAAGGAGCGTGTACAGCACAGAGGCTGTTGTATACACGGGGAACTATTAGTCCCTTGTGTTCCTTTTACAAAATGATAAATAAAGCAGAGATGCTCTTAAACTACTCGTTCAGATAGACTGGTTTGGAACAAGCCTGTACTTTCTATGAATTTTCTCATGTTTGCCATTGTGACCTGCTCTAGATCATCCAATTCTCCAACAAATCTGTTTCCAAAATAACGTCGCAGAGCAGGTGTTCGATGGTTTCTATTTCTTCGACATCCTGATGACAGCTCCTACAGAAATCTGGTACGAATACACCCAGTCAAGTGGCCATTGTGCCAATGGCGCAGTGACCCGTTAGTATACCTTTTAAGATTCTTATATTCTGGGCCATAAACTTCTAGAGATAAGGTAATTATTCCTGGACGTCCAGGAGTTATTGATTTGCTGTTTCGTTATTAGGTCTATTTTTCTTTTAATCACGCCGATGGGGATGTCTGGTCTCTTATCTAATTGGCTATACTACTGTTTCTATTTGATACTGACCCTTTCCTTGCCAGTTCATCTGCTATATCATTACCTTCTTTATTGCTATTTCCAGGAACACAGCAAAGTTTCACTTGGTTAGTGTAGCAAATATTGTTTAGAATGCCTCGGCATTCTGCTACTGCCTTGGATCTTATAGTCTCATTGGCTATTGCTTTGATAGCAGCTTATCTGTCCACGAAAAATGTGCTCTCTGATGCACTCAGTTTTTTGTTGTATACCATTTCTGCCACTTTTTCAATAACGTAAATCTCAGCATGAAAGACAGTTAATGCATCTGCGGGAGTTTATTTGATTCTCTAATACTAAGAGCTTCACAGAACACCCCAGCCCCTGCTTCTTCCATTTTTGACCCATCGATGTAGAAGGGGATATCCTGTTCACTGATTAGTGAGTTGGGTTCCCATCCATGCCTTTTGGGTATTCAAATAGAGAAGTGCTTGTTAAAATCTATAGAAGATGGTAAGTAGTCAGTCATCACATCAAGTCCGGCCACTGTGTCATATCCTTGCAGGATATAGGCGCATGACTATAGGTGCTGTACTTCCAAGAGCCCAGTTCTTTGAGTCGAAGTGCGCTTTTGGCTGCTGTGCATCTAATGTGCTCGTCCTGGACTGGAAGATTAAGAATCATTTCCAACCCTGCTGTGGAAAAAATCTATTTTTTTTTGTTGAAGTGAACCCGGTGGAACTAATAGAAAATAAAAAGACCAACCAACGATTAAATTATAATAGTTTATTTAGTACTTTAGTAGTTCAGGGTTAAATTATGACTGCAGAGTTTATTTAAAAGCAAGTTACTATAAGTCAATATATCATTTATAATAGAGAACAGAATAAGAAAGAGATAGCTGCTATGCATTAGTACATAATTTTTAACACCTGCTTGTGGCGTAGACCTCTGTGCCCCCATTATTCCTATACAGGCTAGTCTCTGTACCTTGTTCTGGTTTTTGAGATACCTAACTTTTTCAACAGCCTTATACTTCACGATAGAGCCATTAGTAAGTATTATATGAACAATCGGCATGTACATTTACTGGATGACTTGCGGTTGCATACGGTGGGTATACCGAAGGTTTTTTAGAAGCCAAAATGCTGTTTTTATTCTGTTCTCTGTGTTACTTTTCCAAGCTAGCTTGGAATCAAGGATTACTCCAAGATATTTAGCTTCTTTGGAAAGTTTCAGAGAAATGTCGTTAAGTTTGGGAGGAGTGAAGTCCTCTAATTTCGTTTTCTTCGTAAACAGAACTAGTTCATTTTTTGTAGGGTTAACCCCGAGACCGTTTTGTGCTGCTCAAGTAGATAATTCTTTGAGTGTGGATTCCATAATATCTTTGATGGTGGAATGATACTTTCCTGACATTAAAATAACAATGTCATCCGAATATTCCACACTTGAAAGTTAGCCTTTTGCACAAAAGGCTCGTTTAAGTCGGTCAATGCTCTTTATTATATGTATGTCTATATAGGGAACATTTTTTCGAATGGCTTAACAAATTCAAATGGTTCTTTTTATGTTGAAATTTGGGCTTTTTCGGTTCACCACTTCACAAACAAAACATATTTGCAAGTTTTCAAAAATGTATTTTTGTTCGTGATTTCTACAAGAATACTCTGAGGTAAGCCCCTGATAATAAACTAGAGATTGCACTCAGAACAACTTGGAAATCCATGAACTGGGTGCAAGAAGAAGGAAAGCACAGAAACTGACTTCTGTTGAGCAAATTGCCAGAATGAAGGTCGTCCTTACATAGAGGAACAAGGAAAAAGGAACAGAGAAAAAGACACGGAAGGATTTTGTGGCCAAATCCGCATGCAGCTTAACGCAGCTTTCAGTCAGCACTTAATGGTGAAAGGAAAGCCAACAATAACTCCCGTAGCACCAAGTGAAGAGCCCTCAAGCACATAGCAATGAAGACAGCATCAGTCGGGACTACTGCAGCCAGAATAGCACCAGCAAAGGTAGGTTTACCCAATGTTAACAAATTCCAGTGAATTTTTGAATCCAACGCTGCCCACGATCATTGAACAAGCCCGGAATGGTGTTCATAAAACTACACAGGGTAGGTATCATATTTCAAATATGCAACTGACACAAATGCGCGACTCTAACGTATAGTGTGCACTCACCATCTTAGGGCCTCTGACCAGTTAGGCCACGCTATCACGATAACGCTAGGAAGAGATGAGACCTTAACATTTATCAAAATCTACTTTAAGTGCAAATCCATTGCAACGAACATCCAAAGTGAGTATGTTCTTAACGGTATTCTGACGTTAAGAACCAATGGATTCATTGGCGGTTACTTCAAAGCGAGATATCAACTGTGGCTGGACATAAAAATTAACAACGAATGCAAGGCAATTGTGGACTGGATGCTAGTAAGCAGTGATTTATATTTCTCTGGTGGTTGTATCTCAATCTTAAACTACCGTTTCCGGAACACTATTGATCATGGCCTTGTTTCTGGACTCTTCGATCCTCGTGCATATTTTCTTCCGAAATACTGAAATATACCTGCATAATAGTGCCCAGCAATTTGGATCACGAAGCTGTTCAACTATCAATTAAATATAGAACCACCAGTGAACTTCATCAACTACTGATGACTGCATTGACTTCATAAAGACATCGAAGACACTATAACGCTTCCACCTTCAAACAGAAACTTGCAGGATAACGAAATCGACACAGCTATAAACGATCTGGAATATGCTTTATCTGAAGCACTCGATAATCAAAAGTCAAGGAATAGGTAAAAGCAACTTCTCCAGTACGTGCAAAATCTGTAAACTCACATAAAACAGCTGAGGAAACGTTGCCAAACGAACCATCAATGAGATTTAAACACGACCAACAATAACTACTGAGGAGTTTGGAGCAAACAGCGATGTGTCTACATAATGTTCCAGAATTCCATAGAACACTACAACAACTGCAAGCGATTAAGCCAGAACCAGAAGCCTTTAAGAACATCAATAGGATTATTGAAAAGCAGCCATCATTCCCGGAAACTATTATCAGCCCACTTAAGCAACATGAACTTAAGAAAAAGGTAAAAAGAAACTTCACACCAAACCCATCTGCTTATCTGACATTTTTGGACGATGTTGAGGCATTCATTCAACAGACTCTTCAACATATTTTTTGACACCAATCGGCCCAATCAACAGCCCACATCTATGAAATCTGAAGAAGGTAGCAGAGATTACTGGTAACTTGAAGCCAAAAAAAAAAAATCAGTGGAAGCCAGAAAATTGGAAAAAGACGGTCAGAATCCATGAGGTTAAGTTAATCACTTTGTATGAGACTAAATAGAAAAACTAAGATCTCTGAAAGCGAAGTATCGGAGTAGTTTTTCTGAATTTATTATTTCATTTATCTTCCTTACAAATCACATCGTCTAGAAGCAGAAAAACTAACATGAGGAGTTATGAAGCTTATGAACTTGTATTAATTCCCAATAATCTGATAAATCTGATAGGTTCCTTGGTTTATTGCAACTTCAACAATCTCAGGTAACTGTTCCAACTAACAATTTAACTTGTATAAGGTTGTATACAAGCTATTTTCAGACTGACATAGAAATAGCAAAAGGTCTTATGCAAGTCATTTTGGCGCATTTACCCAAGCTAATTAACTGCCATAAGACTTTTAATGACAGGTCTTATAGCAGCAAATAGCTTTACATGAACTGATATTAGCTTGGATGAACAAGCTAAAGCTTGCCTTGGATATTTTATATAAGGCCTCCTGAAAGCCATTTTGACAGCTATTGCCATTAGTTTGCCTTGGATGTTTATATAAGGCCCTACTAAAATTATCATCGAGAGAAAAAAATTTTTTTTAGCAAAGCTGATTCTGAAATAAAAAAAAATATATTTTTTTATCGTTTTTTTGTTTTATTTTTCTGATGTTGTATTTTTTATTGCATTTTATTTGATTGTATTTTTTTTCTCCTCAGTCAGCTTCCGAAACCTTTTTTTCTGTATTCTGTAATGATAGATATTAGTTTAGTTATAAAAATGAACAGTTTTTTTTACCTGGGATTTGAACTCGTTCCAGTCTAGCACTCTACCACTATGTCAATTTGCTGTTGAGGAAAACATAATCAAAAGTGAATAAGTTGATACCATATACTTCACGTTCACGCAGAAGGAACAGTCAATAACTGTGCGCATCTCATATCTGTTCCTTGTTCTTCCAAACTTCATGAATGTTCCCTGGCTGTTTTAAGAATTGCTTCTCTGTTTTTTCTCACTTGTCCTTGGTAGGTCCAGATCTTTTAAATTTTTGCCATGAGTTATTCATTTTTAAGTTTTGCTTAAAAGTTCAATGTTCAATGGGTACTTACCGTTCTTATTTATTTTAATCTGATTTTTTATAAGCACAATATTTTATAAGACACATTTGTTGATCTTCACTGATTATTTTAATTTGTACAAGGCCCTTACAAACAAGTCTTATACAAATTGTTTGCAATGATTTGTCGTGGAGAGCCTTATATCAGCTATTATTTTAAACATTTTCAGTTAATTTATAGCTTATATTTACAAGCCTTGTATAGAGCCTGTATAACTCATATTTTAAGGCCTTACAGCAGCTATTTGTGTACATTTTAGGTGGAAAATTCTTGGCTTACTCAAGATTGCCTTATACAAGCTCTATACAAGCTATTACTTGCCAAATTCGAAAAGTTTTACCTTATACAAGCTAAATTGTTAGTTGGGGTTCGTTGTACATTTTATTGTCATTTAAAGGAGTAGCACTGGAACCAGATTATTACCGTTCGTTGGTTGTCTTGCCTATTCGCTCCTTCAACTTGAGCCCAAATGAAGTTGTTTTCCCTCGGATAAGCCCTATGCCTTTGTTCTCAGTTCCTGCTCATTCTGAGTTAGTACGGGGCATTTAGATTTCAATATATGGTGCTGTGGGAAAAAAAACAGGGGTTAAGTTTGACCTCGGAACGGAACGCGAAAGAGAATCAAAATTCGAACCAAAAATCTCATTTTGCACAACTGCACCTGTTGTCATATAGCCACCATCTTGTTTTTAATGGTAATTTGGTTTTAAACTTATAATTGTTGTATCTTTCGTTCTAGAACAAAAAGTTGTACTTATAGCAAATTTATAGCTAATTTAATTATCTACAACTTTTTTCGCTAAGTTTCGTAATTAAAAAGTAACAGAAGGTACAAGGCTTCCGACATAATTTTGCCACAGAATTATAGCTGTTCTATTTCAGTTTGGGCATGCCCTATATTATTCAATAAAATCTAATCAAATCTACTTTTCAGATTATAAGCACTTGCTTTAGAATTATTCAGTTGAGATTTTACGATTTTGAACGTTTTTATTGTATATAATCGAGTTATATAATCCATTTTCCTTTCGAGGTGGGAAAGTACTTATGAAGAGATGAAAACTGTAATCTAGTACTTCCAACTGCAAATGCTCTTATGTGTGAGTAGATACATTTGGCATGGGAGACTACTTTGTTCATTGAAAAAAAACCAGCAAAGAACTTGCAAGTTCTTCGCCACCTCCAAAGGAAAACAGCTATAGTTGGGCCACAAGTTAATCCCTAGTACCAACAACGGCAGTCTCTTGAGTAACATTAGAGAAACTAATTAAATTTGTTTGAACTTTTGTATGTTATTTAATTTATACTTGGAGTTTTATTTGTTTTTTTTTTTTATTTACTTATCTTACCGCTCTTATTTTACAGAGCAATTGATATGATCTACCTAAACGTATTCAGCCATTCAGCCCATACAGATATCAATACAAAAAATATGCCAAATAATTTTTCAACCCCACGGGCCGGATATTTACTGATAAAAGCAGTATTTTCTGAAAATATTTACGCATGTGTACATTGAATTTGTTTTTAGTTTTTTCTTATCTCTGGTACATATATGCCGCCACCACCGCACCAATTCCAAAGGTGACTACTTAAAATTTTAGTTTTTTTAATTTTACCATTTGACTTTACACATCTTTTAATGGGCAGCCGGTTGGGCAATGGATTTTTCGGTGAGTACACTCAGAGAAAAAAGCTGGCATAACTAACCAATTTCTTAGGTTGTTATTTGTCAATTCGGTAGATCAGGTTAATTGCTTAACTAGATGCCGGATCTTAATGTTTTGTTAAATCAATTTAAGTTGCAGGTAATATCTTAATGACATCATGTTAATTTAACACTGCCTTAAAATGTAAATTTTAATTGAAAACCTTGATAATTTTATTTTAATCTAGTTAACTTTACATTTGAATCTAATTGAAAAACATGAATAAAATGTTCAATGTCCTGTAAATTTACCATGAAGATCTAGTTAATTAAACAAAATTCAATGCTAAATCAACCCTGCGTCTAGGTCCCATATCTTACGCTGCCTACCGTCCAATTCATTTTGCATTATTCTGAAAGTATAGAAATTTATTATTATGTGTCTTATTTTATTTTAAAAATACTCTGTGATACTTACTTAGTTTTGAACTGGGAGCTTCACACACATGGAGATAGCAGGCATCTCCTGGGCTACTTTACTGATCCAAAAACTTGAGCCAAACATCGATAATTTGAAACTGATTTTGTTTGAATGGCTTGTGTCTCAGCCCTGGAGGAATGCTACTTAAACGGCCAGACTAAACTCAAATAATTTAATTTGGATGCACTGTATTTGTATGTGCTTTAACACTGGTGTTACGTTGAAATTAACGTTACTCCAATCTGATTTGTAGTAAAATAGAAATTCACAAAATACAGTGTTTAAAAAACATGATCTCAGCTAAAATTAGCAATAGATTCTTGTCAAGCAGTACCTCGTGGCTTAATGGTTAGTGCGTAGGACTGTCATGCCAAAGGTCTGGGTTCGATTCCGGGCCACTGCCACCTAAAAGCAGAAATGTTTTTTCCGAGCTACTGCCTCTTGGGAGGGACTGACAAATCCTCCAAGAGTATACTTGTCAAGAATAAGTGCTTCTCATCCAGCCGTTCGGACTCGGCAAAAAATTGTAGATCCCCTCTATTCCTGCCAACAACAGGCATACAGGAATGGCTGAGAGTTGGTAGTCACAAGCCCTGGTTCTCCATGAGCTGTTGCGCCACTAAATTTATTTTATTTTATTTTTAGATTCTTGACAAAATGTCTTGTTTTCCGGAATCAACTTAAATATGGTAATATAAGCCACCAGGCCGATAAAGCACTGAATATAAAATCAGGTAAATTTCTGAAATGTCTGTAACTTTATATGGGATTTGGTACCTTGTTAATTTAACAGGGCCCAGGTTAATCATTTACCTGGGGTAAAATTGCTCAGATGAATTGTAATTGTTGGTAGTCATAGCACAATAGAAATGCATTGGCTTTGTGACTGTCAATTATCACAAATCATCTTAGTAGATTCGACCCCTGAGTTTTTTCTCTGAGTGTAGAGTTTTTTAGTCCATCGACTTCGTAGCCATCTTTCAATGCGACTCGACAGTAGATGACTTAACAGATGGGGGACAAACTATATTTTTACTAAAAAAGTGTATTTTGATCCAAATGTCTCCCAATTGCCCTAAAATCTCCTTTTTCCGGGCAGTTAAAAAAACTTAAAAAAATTTAGATTTTTTAAAAGTTTATTTTTAATTCATTCACAATGTATTGGTTGATAACACTTTACATCCAGTGTCGTTAAGGTAATTGTCAACGTACAAAATTATTCAATTTTGCTCTTGTCAACTTCATGTTAATGTTCAAAGTGTTTGGATCTGGTCAAGTAGTGTAATCGTCAACGTTTCACGTGACAATACATCGACACCAAAGTCTATCAACCGCGTTGACACGCAGATAACACGTCAACGCATTTTCGGACAATATTGACTCAGTGCCATAATTCGTGTTATCATCAACGTTTCATGCGTTGGCAAAGTCTACGTTGACATTAAGTTGACAATGTTTCTGATGACGTCAAGGAGTCAATGTGTTAGGCTTAACTTATGTAAAATTCCCAAATTGTTATACTTTTTAAATTAACTTATCTGATATGCCGATGCAAGTCAATTCAGTAGAAAAAACAAGTTTTTTACCTAAAGTTGTGTCAGAAAAAAAGGGCCCCTAAAAATATTTGATACGGGGCTCCTCAAGTGCTCGCTATGCCTCTGCTGTAATCGCAATTTGAACATTAATAGAATATTTTGTATTCTTTACATTTATAGAAATTACCTGCTTGAGAGTGCCAAAAGCTGTTTAATTATTTTAATTTACCTAATAATTTTACCTTCTATCCTTATGTGGGCAGCGTTTATTTAAATTATTATCAAAATGATTGCATACAAGAAGATACCCTTGCAAACACCAAATTTTTGTCACCCGTGCGGGTGTGAATATAATTTCATCAAGTAACGTTCACCAAGTAAGTACAAAAAAAAATAATACTGAATTTGATTTTAAGGACATGCACTTCATTTTTAATTTTGTTTTGCTGTGCCGAAAAATTAAATTCATTTTAATTCAACCCATGACGAAATCCTTATAAGGACATCAAAAAAGAAATCTTGTTTTGACACTTTTTCGCTTCAAGGATTCTCAATTGGTAAACCAATCATCATTTAAACTGACGAACACAACCAAATGATTTCATATTCAATTGTTGCAGAAGAAATCATCAAAATTGTGTTTGGGGAATGAAAAGAAAAACTCATTGGTATCATAAACATGTGTCCTTTTTACAAATACAAAATCAACTCAAATCGATATGGAAAATCTTTTCAAAGATAAAAATTAATCAAGCGACTAACCGCTCGAAAAAAAAAAAAAATAATAATTCCAATTACTGATTAAGTCGTGCTTGCATACATGAGAGTTTCATAAGTGCCATATACCAAAAAGGATATGCCATCATTCGTCATTGTGTGTTCTACGTTGTTTGACGATGAGAATCCTTTTCTCTGAGTTGCAGAGATACAAAGATCTCCCTTTGGAAAATGGATTGATATCACGTCCTCATAAAAAACATTTATTTATTTATTTAATACAAATCACCCCCCGAGGAATGTAAAGTAGTGTATCTGATGAATATGGTCCTGGGGCATGAGAATTTTCGACCTTTATATTATTTCTGAGGTCGTTTGGTTTGAAAATCTTGTGATAAAAATTCTCTGATACGATTGAGGATCTCTCAAGTGAGGTCGATGTCGAATAATAGGTCTTACAATAAATATACAATTTGGCCAGTAGCAATTGAAAAGGATATGTGTACCTATTTTCTTCGTCAATAAAAGTATTATCTCCTTTTTGTGGATTCAATAGACCACAACTATAAAGTTGTATATTTTGGAGCGGGTGAAAAAAATTCGATTCCGGAGACGGTACAACCATGAGTTGTACGCAATCTACCTTGAAGCAGACATAGTGACAAAAATTAAGCTCGGTAGACTCCGGTGGGCAGGGCACCTAGCTCGAATGAGCGAAGAGGAACCTGCTCGGAAAGTCTTTTGTGGTACATTCTATGGTAGACGGCAGCGTGGTAGACCATGCTTGCGCTGGAGAGATGGCGTAGACCAGGACGCCCGAAGCCTTGGGGTGCGCAACTGGATGGCGTCGGCTCGAGACCGGGATAGGTGGAGAGACTTGTTGAAAGAGGCCAGGACCGGACCCCGGTTGTCGAGCCGATGATGATGATGATGGGTGAAAAAAATACCAACAAATATTGCACTTGTATGTGGATAAGTTTCCACTTGAGTGGATAGCCTGCGAAGCGTTTTGATTTTTTCGACCCCATCATCTATTGGGAATCATCGTTTTAAAGGAGTGGATGTTGTCTTCTTTTGGGTTGGTAAAGATACTTGAGAAATGAACTGAGGGCGAAGTTGCCTTTTTGGCAATAAAACGATGATTGCAAACAATTAAAATTTAATTCGACTGTATTTCTTTTTTTTCACATTTTGTTCAAGAAAAAGAAAAGTGGTTTTTGCAACATGGGTGGTATACATGTACTTAGGTAGGTATAATTTGGGGAAAATATTTTTCTTAAAGATAATCGAAAGGCTTGCAAACTATAGAAAAACTAGACTTATTTTTGGAAGGCTTTCCCACATTTTTTTTGGGAAATATTAGGTGTTCCACAGGGATATATTCTCAGTCGTTTTTATGTACATGGTAAAGATTTGTTCTTCTGTGTAAAATGTTATTTTTAAAGTTTGAATGTTCTATTCACTGAGTACAGTTCATATGTACATGATTAGACATAGGACCCGCAGGATTTTTTGAGAGATGAAAGAAAATCTTCAGGGGGCTGAACTTTAACAGAAAAAAGATTATACTTGGCTATGATACAAAATTATAAATAATTTTGTGGGACGGAATATTGCATGATATCTAAAGGGGTTACAAATGCCACCTCTTGGCCTTTCTTCCGGGTATCCAAAAGAGGCACTATGAACTGAGTCCCAAATGAATTAGCTCCAACTCGTCTAAATCAACTAACTCCCAACAAATTTCATGGTGGGACTAAGTTCATAAAGTCGGAAGTTAATTCAGATGGGACTGAGTTCAATATGAACAAAGTCCCAATGAACTAAGTCCCATCTTCAAAAAAGTGGGAGTTATAGTGTTGGGTGTTGGGATTTGGGTCATTTGGGAGTTAGTTCCTAGTTAGTTAATACAAAATAGCTATGGACCAGGTACAACGAAATTTTTAGTTTAGTTTAATTTTTTATTCATCAATCAGAGCATATTGTACTCTTACAGACTAAGATACATACATAAGTAAACATTTAGTAACAAATTTGTAGGTGGGTATATACAATTCAAATTACATTTAATTGATTTACATATAGTTAATCTATTATTAATTAATAAAAAATGGTATACATATGTATAATAAATACCTACATATATTTAAATTTTGTTTAAAACTATTGATTTAAAAGTTTCTCTGGTGCAATCCATATTAAAGTTAATCCCAGAGCAAACTAAATTGCTTTCTCTGATGCAACGAGAAATGGGTTCATTGCGACCGTAGTTTGTGCGGTGAAACTGCTCATAAATTAGAAACCGTTCTCGTGTAATTCTTAGAGGAGCATTACCCTCATGGATTAGAGCTGCTAGAGGTGGACAATTAACATGATTTGTAATGATATCCCGAACAAACATAATTGAAAAGTATTTACGACGAGCTTTTAGCGTTTTTATTCCAAACAAAAGGCATCTGGTTTCATAGGAAGGTGTTACTATTCTCCAATTTAACTTGAAAAAAGCATACCGTGTAAAATTTCTTTGAATTTTTTCAATTCTTTCTGATGTATTTGCATAGTAAGGATTCCAAACTGTACAGCAATACTCAAGTACTGATCTTACCAGAGAGTTATAAAGAGATAGTAAAGTGAATGAATCAGTAAATTCTCTAGAATTTCTTTTTATAAAACCCAGCATCTGATTCGCTTTATTGATCAAGTAATCATAATGAGGAAGGAACGACAGATTAACATCTAGGATTACTCCCAAGTCTTTTTTTTGATTTACCCTTGTTAGAATTATGTTGTTGATATTGAAATCAAAGATAATTGGATTAAGAATCCTGAAACACGATAGTATTTGACATTTTTCTACGTTCAAATGAAGGTTATTTATCCTGCACCAACCGACCAATCTCACCAGGTCTTCTAGCAGAAGGCTACAATCCGATATGCAGGTAATCCTACGGTAGATCTTGAGATCATCGGCAAAAAGGAGACAGTCAGAATTTTTAAAAATTGTTGGAATATCATTCACAAATATAAGAAAAAGTAAAGGTCCTAAATGGCTACATTGTGGAACGCCTGATGGGACATAAATATCATTAGAATAAGAGTTTTTAATTTTAACAATTTGTACTCTTCCAGTCAAGTAAGACTCAAACCAGTTTAAAAGAGACGAACTTATACCAAAGGAAAGTAATTTGTGGAGTAGAATTTTGTGATTGACTCTGTCAAATGCTTTGGCAAAGTCGGTAAAAATTATAAAGATTATATAAATATTTCGAACCTACCACTTTCTACCACCATATGAAAAGAAAATATGCATTAATCAAAGCAAATTATGTAATGGATACAAGCAATATGCAATAATTCCATACAAAATATGTTGAGTACCTACGGTTTACAGTTCTATATAAACTACGAGCCACTTGAATAGAAACAAATCTTGGATCTAAAGAAAGATGTTTTAAGTAATCAGCAGAGCCATAAAAGCGATATTTTAAATGTTTAAAAATAGAAAACATACAAATATAAGGCAGGTAAGTAGTTAAAAGAGCGGTCCCAACATCATCCAATATCATAAGGCTTTAAGTATAGGTAAGCAGTACATTTCATTCAAATTACACTTTAAATTTTGTACAAGCTACATAGTTATGTAATCACAATATAGTCATTTTTATACTTATCACAGACAAATGACGCATAATTACTAGGAGACACGCGTTGTCCTCACAAATCTCAATTGGACTAAATACCCAACAAAAATGAAATCCAACTAGAAGAAATCCCCATGGGGTATGAACCAAATCCCCACTAAATATTTTGTTTGGAAAAAAATTCAAAATCTTAATAAAATCGCCAGTAAACCCCAAAATTGTTTTTGCGAGTATCATACACCATGTCTTTTTGTTGAACTTGCTATAGACTGAACGAACTAAGTGTTCGATTTTTGAAACTTTAAGTTTCGGATGTATGTATGTAGGTACTTGTACATTGTACGCCCATTTGTTACAAGATCAACTCAAAAATTGTTGTTTTCGATAAAAAAAATGCCATTCAAAATTTCGTTTTTATGAAAAATATAATGAAACAATACTGTACTGTATAAAAGAAAGAAAAAAACATCATAGCTGTGCTCGAAATTGAAAAATATTTGAGATGCAGTAAAATGTAAAAAACCACTACCTGAAAAGAGCCACTCCAGTGCAAGAAAATTGATGACCCGTACCGTGAGGGAGCTAAAATCCTTGCAATCATCGAAACGGCCCACCCAAAGCTAATCTTGTTCAAGGAAACTAATAACATATTTAATTTACTTTATCTGGTACTGATAGATAGTTTTAAGTAGAGCCATAACCCTAGTTTCTAGTTTTGATTGTTTCTGTGATCATGACTCGCAATGAAATAATTTGTTTGTTTTCAATGACCCTTTTTGGAGCTTTCTATCTATTTGCTATTCAATATAAAAGTTAAATGAATCTCTTAAATTTTTCTTTATTTCATTAAATAGAAACTCCATAAATACTTATTATAACTGGGCAAATATCATTAACCCATAATTATTATGAATTGAGACCATGGAATAATGCTGTACTCCCTACTTTATCCTAAATTCACCACAAATAACTTATCGATATTTATTTGATTAGTAAAAAAAAAATATATTTATGTAATGAGTAAATGGCATATGAACTTAATCTGTACTTGCTACAAAATAATATCAGGGTCGCAGATTATTGTAATGAATCCATTGAATATTAATACTTGTGAAGTATGCATACTACAAATTCATGATTTGGTCACCGATAAGCGATACATACATATTGATTTGTGAAATGAGTTTACAGAATTATTTATTGGTAACATCACTGCTTATGCATTTATTGAGTCAATATAGATTTCATCATGTAAAGAGTACAAAATGTTTTCTTGTTGAAACAACATCCCAGACTTTCTTAAGCTGGACATGACCGAGCCATCCGATCCATTTTGCTCGGTTGTTTTTAAGTTTGGATGAAAATCCAAATAATAGATCGGCGCCCAATCCACCCCACACACCAATTTTGGATAGCCACCAGGCCATTTTGTCACGTGAACTCTTTCATGTTCTACAAGAGAGCGTTTTTTCGACTCCAAATGCAATCACATTTTTTTTTTACTTTTTTAAAATTTGGATATTTGTCCATCTCACCAAATCACTGTTTTTTTTTTTTTTAATTTGTTTGAACATTGATTAAAAAAGGAGCAAAATGGATATAGAACACCTTTCTATACGTATGCAAAACTTAAAAAAGTGAATTAAAGATTCTTGGCCTATCTCCAAATTCTATAAGAATTCGTATTGGATATAAGACAGAATAAAACGCAAAAATTCAAAAAATAAATAACGGAAGTAAGTGAAATGACCTATAATTTCACATTTCAAGTTCAGTTTCTAAATACACGACATTATTTACTGTGAAAATTAGTTTCCTGCTTTTTAAAACTTTAAACTTAAACGCCATTAGATTTCAAACCAGCGCGGTGGCACGATTTTGATACCATAACTCGTTTTACCTATGGAAAAAATTGGATTTTATTTGTAGTATAGTACATCTGTTTGAAGAATTTTTGGAAGATGGATCTAAGCCCTCGCTAATTTGGATTGCAGTTAATTAACGAAAACATCTACAATTTATCAAATTAGGCAACTCGCAACTGGCATATCGCTGATAGAATCAGAATAGTGTATGAAGCGCAGTCAGTCCAACTATATTTTCATCCGTTCACTGTTCAGTTTAATACGAAATTCCTTAAAAACGGTTGTCTGCTTGTTCGTGGTCTAAGGACATTGTCGGATAACGCTATTTAGAAATGACTAAAAATGTTCGTTAAGGTGCCAGTTATAGCTATCATTGAAACTCATAATTGAAGACTTTAATGATTGATTTTGAGACATTTTGAATTTAAAATCAATTATTTTGATGGACAAATAAAGCTCAAGACTTAGTTAATATTTCTAGTCAAAAAAAAATTCCAATAGGCCCAACTTTTCACACAAAATGACTTCTAAGATTCCATTGATCATTGGTGATGTAGTTCAATCATTGAGAAAAAAAAGTCTTTTTATGTGGAAAGTTGGGCCTATTTGAAAATTTTTTTTGACTAAAAATATTAATTTAGTCAAGACCTTTATTTTTTCATCTAAAAAATAAATGATTTTGCTGTCTAAATGTCTCAAAATCAATTATTAAAGTTTTCAATGATCAGTTTCAATGAGAGATAAATTTTTTGATCTTCAGTTTGTAAAATTTGTTAAAATTTAAAAAAAAAAAAGGAGTTTCAAGAAGTTCTTCTGCCAGACACCGGCCAGTGTTCAGTACAAGTTGCAATGACCCTGATGGCCATGTCTTGTGTGTGTCTGCATATAAGATCAATTTATCGGGATATAATTGGCAGCCCAAATTTTTCTGGATACAGTCAAGTTGGTTAAACTGTTCTGTAGAAATATGGCCATCACAACTATAAACTCTTTTCAAATGAAAATGAGTTATGAAGGGCTGATTCTTGCCTGACCAGTTCGTCCTACCTTTCATTTCCCTCAATGGGACTGTCATCAGATACCCAGATAAGAGTGAGCTTGCGGTATATATTCAGACTTGCGAGCTTACATGCATAATTTCTGGATGTATTAAGAGGAAGTCTGGTAAGATAGCTGTATTTTGATTCTGGTATATAGGTCTTGTTTTATTACTCGTAATTTGCGTACGTCTCAAATTTCCAGTAATTCAGCTTTAAATACACAAGTGAAACTGGGTAGCTTATAAAGGACACAGAAATGTAAGGAGAGTAAGAAAAGATTAGTTCCTGAACCAATATCGTATACCATATTTGAGCCAAAAGTAAAATGATTTGTCTCAAATCTCTCGTCACAGCGCCACTACCCCAACTTTTTTAAAGATCCCTACTGAGACTCATTGTAGGAGTAAATTAGTTATTGGAACTCGGAAACATTTTAGTGGAGATCTGTTTTATTCTATTGGTTTTATAGCCCTGCAATAAACTAGAATTTGAAAATTTAGGGAGGAAATGTGCCGAGCGTTTTAATGCCATCAGTTCCAGATATATTATGTATTTTTATAAGTTGGTAGAGAATAGGACAAAAAAGATTGGGGCTAAAAAATGTGTAAGTTATTTGTGTTTTTCAAAGTCCTAAGAAAATTATACTATTAGTTGTGGCCGACAAATTTGTTTGTTTTTTCTAATCCCCAAGGGAATTGGAAGAAAAAACAAAGATGAGACTAAGCAATTTGAATGTACGTAGACTTTATTTATTCCAAGTCCTAAAAGAAGGACGAAAAATAAAAGTTGGTGCTAAGAAATTTACACCTTAAATGTATTTTCCAAGCCCTAAGGGAATTAGATAGCAAAATGAGAATTGGGTTAACAAATTTGTATGTTGTCTATATTGTTTCCCAAGCCTAATGGAAATTTTACGAAAAAAAAAACGAGGCTGGTGCTAAACAATCTACAAAACTTAAAAGATGTTGTTTTCCCAATTTTCAAGGAAATGGAACAAAAAAAAAAAACAATGTTGGGAATTTAAAACTTTCATGTTCCTAAATTATGTTTTTTCCAAGCCTTTAGAAAATTGTACAAAAAAGCAAGGTAGATGAAAAAAATGCAACAAATGCAAATGCAATTTTTGTCTAAGCCCTTAGAGCATTGGGCAAAACAAATGAGGTTAGTTCAGTTTAGTTAAATTTTGAATGCAACTGAGGAGCTGAAGAATAAAAACACCTGATATTTTCATTTTATAATTTTGCCTTTAAAAAATTCCTTTTCTGGTTAATTTTTCAGTAATGAATGCTATTAGACCAAAAGCCTTCAGCAGACTCTGGGTGTAAATGATAGCAAAAAAGGAGTATAGTCGTCGAAAGCATCATTGAAAGTTATCTAAAAAATCGAAGTCTAGCAGTCTACAACTGGGGTCTTTGTAAATAAACAGTGCATCAAAAAAATATGAATTCAACTTCCAGGGTAATCGAATCGAAGCTGTCAAAATTGTTTGTTTCGAATTTCGTGACATGTGATCCGAAAAGCTTGTCTAGGAAGAGGTTAAAACCAATTTTGGCTAACTCGATTAAATTCGAAGTTGCACTCAAATTTTTCTTGTATGTACTGCTTAATCACAAAAACCCCAGTTGTGTACTGCAAGACTTCGATTTTTTGAATAGCTTTTAAGGAAGCTTTCGGCGCCTATACTTCTTTTTTAGCTTTGATTCACACTCAAAATCTGCTGTCAGCTCTAAGTCTGTATTTTTTTAGCGAAATGATTTGAATTTGATCACAAGAGAAAATATAATTCTTTTTTTCAAAGCTCGTCTGTTGATATCTTTCGGGTTTACCTGGGCCCAAAGGACTTTTTGAATTTATAAATGTAAGAACTGTGTTTCCGGCATCTAAAAATCTTTGGTAGGTATTTATAGTTTGCATGAACGTTTTTTCGAGCAACCGGATCCAATAATTTTTGTTTAGTAAGATCAGCATCTCCGAAATTGAATCCAAAGTCTTTGATTCCGGCTGTAGCTCAAAGGTATTTTGATGATTTCATTGACCACTTTCACACGATGCGATTTTTAATCTCTTTTGGTTTTCTTCAAAATAATAAATTAATAAATTGATAAATATTCATTAAATATTTATGATTACAAATGGTAGGATCATTCAAACGAAATGCCGTTGGTGTAAATGGTTGTTTCAGCCACCATCCCGAAAAATTAACGTGTCAAAACCAATATCTATGGATCGCGCTAAAATTTTGATCACAATCACAAACAAAATTCTCTCCAAGATTTGGTAGCATTTAAGCCGAGCTAACGCAACGGCAGCTAAAATATTAAATTTATGTTTGCAACTGTAGGTAAATCATATACACATCTGTTAAAATTTAGTACACGAAATTCGCTCGCTATACATTATTCTCGAGCTCATTTATTATTAATTCATGAGATTTTGAAATTTTGTGTTTTAAGAATTTGATAAGATCATGAGTTTCTTAGGGCGAGTTTTTCTGTTCAGGGTTTAGTCTGAGTTAAGAGTTAGCTAATCCTAAAAATCAATTAATCCCAAGTTAGGTCAGAAAAAGTTTTTTAGTTCAGGATTAACTTTATATTTAAGCTGTCAAAAATCTTGGGCTATCGATGTGTGACACTATGGATATTGAGACTTGGATGATCTTGCACTGAAAAACTGGCCCTTAGTATTTCAATAAATAATTCAAGCTTGGGAAAGACAAATCGACGGTCAAAGAATTTCTTCCTTTAAATTAGGATGTAGTACGATACACATTTTATAACTTCGGATTCCTACTGTGCCCCCCTAATCTAAATGCTTCGTCACTCTTATAATAATGTTTTCTAAAAATCAATGCCTGCATAAGAATTTGAAGTGTGGGCTTATCATATTTTGAAACTGGCATTGATCGAAATTTTTCTAAAAAAAAAACCAAAACAAGAAATTCAAATAGGAATAGGAATATACAACTTATAGTTTGAAGAGGATTTACCGATTTGCCAAATTGAGCATAGAGTATTTTCCAATCACAAAAATCAAGACTTTTTTTTCGAAGAAAACAAAAACAAAAACCCTAGAGAGAATGAGTTAGAAAAACAATCTACCAGGTTGGCAAAAGTCATCAGCCCTAAACAAATGAAATACATCAATCATAACTTCGATGACTCTATCAGGGGATTTGTCCCTTCTATATGTAAACTGAACCAAAACCATCACACATCGAATAGCTCTAAACAATATCCCTCGGATCAAAACTGATTGCGAGAGATTAATTTTTCTCACCCACACCACACTTGGAAACAACAACTATATGAACGAGGAGCAGTTCGAGGATGCTAAAAACCAAAACAAAGAAAATACAACGAAAAAAAAAACAAGAACCTCTAAAAAGATTTATTCGGATTCGATTCTGTGCTGGAAAGCTTACGATTTGCCAGATTTTTTTATTGCTCCTGCTATGCTGGTTGCCTCTTACTACTGGAACTGGAGATTTCTAGCATTGAATAGTTTTTGCACCGATTTGCTAGCAAAGGTCTCTCAAGGATATATCTAAAATCTACATACATATCTACATGCATGTGATTTGTTGTGTTCTCTACCGGAGCGTACTTAACAAATTGATTTGGATCCTTTTAATGGTTCGACGACACTGTGTATGAGTGTTGTAGATGATGGTGGTGGAACTACATATAGGCAGGTACCTTTTGCGTCTTGCTACCTCGAAGCCGATTAATACTGAATGACAAATGGATTTGCAGAGCTGGATGTGGCACCGGTTTTCCATTCAAAAAATTAAGAGTTCAAAATAATTCAATCGCTTGTGTCAAGTGTTTGCATTTTGTCCTTAGTGTGGGTGCGCATATGCATATATCCTTGCACCTGAGCAAAATGAATTTAATTTTTTTTTTTTTTAGATACACGGATGACTTGAGGTTTTCATTATTTTTGAAATGAAATAGAAATGTAAAATTAATGACTCGAACATTTTGGTAAAGAGCCCAGGTGTAAGGATTGACGCTATGTACCTATATAGTAGGCTTTTCAATTCAGCAATTTACGCATCAACTCCCAATTCGATTGTGTCTTGGATTAATATGCGTTCCTTTTGTATAATTGCTGTTGCGAACCTCATCAGGATCGAATTACAACTTCGGAAGTAATTTTCGGATTTTATTTTTATTTCACTCTATACAAAGTGATGGGCTGATGTGTTTCAATTAATAATGATGGAAACGCCCTTCCGGTCTGGATATAAGATCAATTACTTAATACAAAGATTAACAATGGAAGACAATGATCAGAGCAAGAGCAATCAGTAATGGCTGGATGCTTACAAGACAAATACAAACATAAGACTGCTCGTAATTGTAATCTTATTGACAATTTGGTGAGATTGTTTGTGGTCATTTTTTGAAAATATCAAATAACACTGTTGCACTGCGGGCTGTTCTTAGACAATGGAAGTGCATTATCTATGTAGGTACATTGTCGTTGTCAATATAAAATAGTTTACCAAAACAATGTATAAAATATGTTAATGAATTTGGTGCTGCGACAGCTTCTGGGGAATCAGTGTTACATCTAACTTTCAACAATAACTGATAGCCCATAGAAATGGAGTGGAACTACAATTTCCCACATGTCTGTGAAGTTAGCAGAACAGTTTTAAGCTGAACCGATAGGACCACGGCTGGAATTTTCAGTTTTTTTTACATTTTTTATGTATTTCTGTTCCGGATTTTGCAGTTCAACAAATGGTGGATGTAGCCCACTGCACTGCTAGCTTCGGTTTCTTCTCAGAAACCGAGCTAGCTATGATTCTGAAATGAGGCTCTGAATTTGCAGTTTAATTTGCATTTCAGAAAAAGGAAAACCCACTATTTTGAAGCTCTTACATACAAAAAATTTCATACTGCACTGCTTACTTCACTGTGAAGTTAGCAGAATAGTTCTTTCTCAACAACAGAGCTAGATAGAAATTTGCAATGAGGCTCCAAATTTCCATTTTTATATGCTTCAAAAAAAAATTCAGTTAAAATTTTTTTTTTTGACAAAAAATCGAAAAATTAATTTTGCACTGTTAACTTCCCTGTGAGGTTAACAGTACATGTCTTTTTTCAGAAAATGTGTTAGCTTAGAAATTGCAGTTTTATATTAAATTAGCAGTTTTTTATGTACTTAAAGTCCAAGTTCAACACAAAAAAATCGAAAAATTTATTTTGTCCAGTTAACTTTACTGTGAATTTAGCAGAACAGTCTTTCTCTAGGTAATTAGTGAGGTTCCAAACTTGCAGTTTTTATGTATTTCAAGGAAAAACTCAGTTCAAATTTTGAAGTCCAAATTTGGCAAAAACAAATAGAAAAATCACTTTGGTACTTTTAACTTCACAGTGAAGATAACATTGATTTTTCGATTTTTTGTCAAAATTGGATTTCAAAATTTGAACTGAATTTTTTCTTCAAAAAAACTGCAAATTAAGAACCTGACAGCAATTTTCTAGCTAACTCATTTGCTGAAAAAGGACATGTACTGCCAACTTCACAGTGGAGTTAGCAGTGCAGAGGTTTACATCTACTAATAGGTGAACTGCCTAAAATGTGCACACAACTCTACCGATGAAGCTGAGGAGTCTAACAAGGAGGAGTTTTATGACGTCCTGGATGGAGCCTATCTGAAGTACAATATTAAATCAAATCGTGCACGGAGACTTCAATGCTAAAATCGGGAAGGAAAATATATGGCGGATTAGTTGGAAAGCACAGCCTAAACGAAACGACAAAAGACAACGGCTTTCGACTAGTCGATTTTGCTGCAGCTCGTAATACGGTGATAAATAGCACTAGGTTCCCCAGGTGAAGGATACACACAGCAACCTGGTGATCTCCAGATGGTCGAACCGCCAACCAAATCGACCATGTGCTAGTTAGGGCAAGGCACGCATCGAACATCTTGGACATACAAACTTTCCAGGTGCAAATGTGGACTCTGACCACTTTCTAGCTATGACAAAGTTCAGAGCCCAACTGTCCAACGAAAGAAAGCAAAGACCGCCCAAAGAAATTCAACGTAGCATGCCTTAGCACACCTGAAAAAGCCCAAGAATAAAGTGAGCAATTAACCGGGAAACTCTTTGTCGTACCCCCAGCTACAAGCGTCAACAACCAAAGGAACTTGTATTGCAACATCATTAAGGAGACAGCTGAAACCACCATATAGGCTATCAACCACCCAGAAAAAAGAACCCGTGGTATGATAAGGAATGCGCGGTATTGAAGCAGGAGACGGAGGCTGCACGAATGCAAATGCTGCAACGGAAAACAAGAGCAGCAAGAGAAGAGTACCGTGAAAAGAGAAGGAAAGAGAAAAAACCCTGCGTAGAAAGAAAAGAGCATCCGCAGTCTCTCAGCTCAGGTATCTCGAGGAGTCTAGCACCGCCACCAACACCCGCTGGTTCTAAAAAACATCCAAGCAACTGGCATGTGGTTACAAAACCAGCACGCAAGCTCTTCGAAACAGCCAAGGGAACCTAGTAATTGAAGCACAGGGAATTGTAGACGTGTTTAAGCAGTCAATGTACATTCTATAGAGGAAGTGACAGGAGAACAAAGACTGAGACCAGCCAATGAGGATCCAGTCCCAGCGCCCAGTACTGAAGAGATTTAGAAAGCCATCCACAAGCTTAAGAACAACAAAACCGCCGTCTCAGATGGCCTACCTGCGGAACTCTTCAAGTAAGGAGGAGTGCCTGACGACTGGGCAGTTAGCTCCATATACCCAATCTACTAAAATGGCGATCCCATGTCTTACAAAAACTACATAGTTATATCCCTGCTTAATGTTGCATAAAAGATCCTATCCAACGTTCCATGTGAGCATCTTGAAACTTTCTTCACACGTTCCAGTGTGGCTTCAGGCCAGGCAGATCAACGATAGACCAAATCTATACATTGGGGCGAATCCTGGAAAAGACCAACGAATTTCAAGTCGAGGCCCACCATCTTTTCATCGACTTCAAAGCCGCATATGATAGCATTAGTCGCCAAGAGCTTCTATTGGCGATTTCAAAACTCGGGATCCCGAAAAAACTGATACAGCTATGCCGTATGACGTTACAAAAAACGCGGTGCAACGTTCAAATGGGTATTAGCTCATTCCAGCTATTCCAGACATGAATAGGGTTCAGAGAAGGAGATGTCCTATCATGTGACTTCTTCAACCTAGTCCTGGAGCAGATAGTTCGCAAGAGTGGTGTTTACCTGGAAGGCACTATCTTCAACAGGTCTTCGCAGTTGCTTGGTTATGTGGACGACATCGCCATCATCAGCTGCTACAAGCGAGCTATACTAGAAGCATTCACAGCTATTGATGGATAGGGGAAATGCGTTGGTCTTGAAGTGAATGAGGACAAAACAAAGTATATGCTATCAACAAACAAAGCTTCATGTGTCTTTCACCTAGGACAAGACGTCTCTGTTGGTAGCAGAGATCGTCTCGGAACAAACATCAATCCCACGAATGACAAGTTAGCGGAAATCCGACGAAGAATTACCCTAGCGAACCGCTGCTACTTCGGTTTGGCCAAAAAAAAGGGGTCCAAAACTCCTTTTCCGAAAGACAAAATGCACACTATACAAAACGTTTATTTTACCAGTTCTACTCTTCGGACCCGAATGCTGGACGATAAGTAAAAAAGGGGAAGTGATATTGGGCACTTTCGAGAGAAAAATTCTTCGGTGGATATTTGGTCCAATATGCGAGGAGGGCGAATGGAGGAGAAGATTCAATTGTGAATTATATGAGCTGTACGAAGATGTAGCCCAAAGAGCCAAAACACGTCGACTCCACTGGCTCGGCCACATCGAGCGATCGGACGACAACGCTCCAGCCAAGCAAATCTTCGAACCCCAGCCCCCAGGTTTGAGACGACCAGGAAGACCGAACCTCCACTACAGGGATCAGGCGGTTTCCGACCCCAGAACGCTTGGTCTCTATGACTAGAGGAAGGCAGAGACCCTCCATGGATCGGGAGCCGGATAAGTAAGTAAGTAAGTAAGTATATATATAGGAGGATCATTCGCCTCTAGTCTTACATGGCTACATAATGACTTTTTCCTTTTTATTTCTTAAACAGGTACCATCAAAATTTTTAAACTCTATCGATTTTTTTTCATTTTCAAGTAAAACATTTCATTTCCACCATCACCAATTTTATTGCTTATTTTTATTTATTCAAATTATTCATGTTTGCACTATGCACTAGTTTATCATTATGCTTAATTTTCTGTTAAAATATTATTCAAAACTTCACCAACATTTCCACCATGTGTGATGCAATTCACCGTTTTGTAAAGCCAAATATCAGTATTTTCCATTCTCGAATCTTCATTGCATTGTCTAATAAAATATATAATATTGGCACGGTTTCTTTGGTCTGACATAATGTCATGAATCTTATCATCTCGAATGCCTTCAGCTTCATTCCATAATTCAAGATCTTCGAATATACATTTCATAAAACGATATGTTTCTTGATTATCAGGAAAATCGGAGCTTTGAATTCTTTTTTTATTTTCCTCCGATATGCCACTAGACTGAAAGCACAAGTTACGGGTTATATTTACTTGTTGATCTATGGGAATGGCCCATCCCAAATCCTGTAACAAAACAGCAAGTTATCAGATTTAAAATACAAACAATTAAAAGAATTCTGTGGAATGTACTTGTATAATAGCCATGGTTATCAAAAAAATCAAGAACTTCATTTTGTGAAAGCTTGAGATCAACTACTGACTTAAACATTTGACTTGTGAACCTTTATAGAAGACAAACAGAGGAAGTTAAAATTAATTGGAACAGCAGAAGAAATACCTATAAATTTGAAAACTTACCGCGTCCCCATAAATGTCATCATTTCGACGACACTAAATGTTTAACTATTTTCCTACGATGGAATTCTTAAAGATAAGATTAAATTAATCTAAGTTTTTCGATATAGTTTTCACCATGGAATGCTTAACAGAAATGTAGGTACACATGAAACCTAATTTATGGATGACAGTAACTGACAGGTATTTTGTGAAAAATAGGAGGCACATATATTTGATTTATCTTTCTGCACTGCGGTAACAGTAAATTTAAAATTGGAACTGAAACGTTGACGTTAATATCTAAATCGTCTGTTAAATTCTAATAAACCGATATTTAATCTAATTTGCACTTTGCATATGAACTTGCTTTGGGGTTCAAGGCAACAAGACAATGATGCAAAATTCTTTCAATAATGGATGAACTCTTTAATTAAAAAGAATGTGATATTGTAATATTTAATGCAGAATCAATTACGGACACTCACCTATTTTCAGAAAAATTATAGTCCAAGGTCTTAATTCTTTAAAAAGCTATGAACGTAATTGATAAATTTGGATTGCTGTGCTCCATTGCTATATGTTTAAGAAAACGTCAATGCAGAGGGATATGTTTTATGTTTGAAGAAAAATGATAGTAGCAAAAAAAAAATTGTTGTTTCAGAAGAATTCTGGTAGGTACGTACCTCAAATACTGATTTTTTGCATTTTTAACCGAAAATGAATGAAGGCAATACCAAAGGAAGGCTTTTCATATCGTTCACTAAGTTCTATTAAGAAAACTTTTTTCAATAGGAAGAAGAAGTATTTCATGGTAATATTCTAATAACTCGATACGAAATGAAAGTTTTAAAGTCATGTTAACGACCTTAAAATCAGCTAACAAATATTTGACTTTTCTTATAAAACCTACGATCTACGGATAATTGCTTCTATTGCAATAATCTTTGATCTCCAGCAGCTGGGAGACTGAGTTTCTCTGTCTTATCCCCTATTCTCCTTGTTCGATACTCCTTCAGCTCACTGCTTGGTTTTTTATTAAAGGTGGTTGGTAGCCTTTTGTTTGTGGTTTGGGCTCCTTCTAACTGTTTTCATCCTTCCTTCCTTCGCTGCCTGAGAGGCTTCTATCCTCTACAATCCCAAGCACACTGCTTCTAGTCATTAAGACCAAGCTTTCTAGCATCTGTGATGGCTTGGTCCTAAAATCGAAGGTTCGAATTTCTTCGTTCTTTCAAATCTGATGGCTGAGATCAGAGAATCCTTAGGCTGAAATGTAATTGTCAATTTGCTCTATGTCGACGAGCCAATGTCAGCGAAGTGTTTTGATTTTTTAAACTAAAGGGTGTTTTTGTTTTTTAAGACGTATGGTTTTCAATCTGGCAATACTTTTTTCAGAGTTGGTTTTTTTTACAGCTGTCACTTGATTTATGCTCAGTTTGGTTTGTCATTTCATAATAAATAGACTTATACTCCTGAACAACGTTTGCAAATATATATATTTCATATTCGGAGCTCAGAGTTATAAGGAGTGTTTAATCAGACTCACAGCACTTGAAGTCAGTCATACTTAGGGTGTGGTCCTCAATGTTGGGGGTAGTGCTGTCGGGGTGATTTCCCGGCCACGTAGATGAAGAAGCCTCGGATACTGAGGAATTTACTGTTGACAAACCTAGCAAACTAATTTCGGATCTGCACGTGGAATGTTATGTTTTTCATTGACCCTGTTTAGATTGGGAAGACTGTGAAACTGCCGTTAGACGGGTCTTAATCTTCCCAATCTAAACAGCGTCTTCAAACCACGTGCAGCCAGACATATTAGCTTCATACAATATTTTTTTTTTGTGGTTATTTTCCCGTGGGTAGGTGCAAAACCTACCGAAAAACGCGTGCTCATAGGTGTGTGAGATTCTTACTACACTAAAACCACCTCCACTTCCCGATTGTAACTAAGTTGAAACTTATCTAGCAATTTATTTTTAACGAAGTTAAGTAACGTGTTGCAGGTTACTTTCCGGTGAAAGTTCCTGCTTAATCCGCGATTTTCTGTTCACCGCACCAAGTCGGAAGGTTTTGTTCTTCGCAGACGGCGTACTAAATTCGACTCGTCAAGAATGTCAATAATCGTTGAATTAGCGTGTTCTAATAGTCGATTTCTATGTTTTCACGCGAAGCTTTTTATTTCGTCCCGGACCGTAGGAATCCCGAGATCCCTCTGAAGATCTTCGTTTCTTATATACCACGGAGCATTAACAAATGACCTTAGTAATTTATTTTCAAACGTTAGCAAGTTATTTAAGTTTGTATCGCAGGTATAACCCCAAATCTTTATACCATAAGTCCAAACAGGTCTAAGTACTTGTCTGTACAAAAATAGTTTATTTTTAATACTAAGCTTTGAATATTTACCGAGTAACCAGTTCATATCTCTTAATTTACTTTTTAGTTCTTCGCATTTCTTTTTCACATGCGGCTTCCATTTTAATTTCGCGTCTAGAGTCATTCCCAGATACTTTGCCTCATTTGCAAATGGAACACGAGCGGTATTAAGAAAGATGGGTAATCTATTTATTTTTATATACGTTAAGTCCACGTGGACTGACTTTTGTTCATTGAGCGCTATTTGTCATGTTTTCGTCCACTCATTCACATTATTAAGAGCATTTTGTAATTTAATTGTAGCTTCGCTAATCGTTTTGCCTACTGCTAGTATTGCAGTATCATCAGCAAACGTGGCAACAATAGTGTCATTTGTTTGAGGTATATCGCGTGTAAATAAAAGGTACAGAACTGGACCTAATACACTTCCTTGTGGTACCCCAGCCACTATTTCATTGAAATCAAAATAGTCATTTCCGTGTCTTACACGAAAAAGTCTTTCATTTAGATATCCGCTTAGAATGTTGTAAAGTCCTTCAGGCAGAACTTGTCTTAATTTGAATTTGAGGCCTTCGTGCCACATCTTGTCAAACGCCTGCGACACGTCCAAAAAGACAGTTGAACTGATTTTCTTTTCTTCAAGAGCTCTCTCAATTACGTCAGTAATTCTATGCACTTGATCAATTGTCGAGTGCTTGCTTCTAAATTCGAACTGATGTTCAGGTATTAATTCTTTCTCTTCTATTATCGGTTGCAGGCGCAGGAGTAGTATTTTTTCAAATACTTTTGATATTATAGGAAGAAGCGAAATCGGCCTGTAGTATTTTCGTGAGATGGTTTGCCAGGTTTCAAAACCATTATGACTTCCGCAACTTTCCATTGGCTCGGAACATATTCTAACCTTAGAGCGGCATTTATTATGTAAAGGAGGTTATTAAACCCTTTACGAGGGAGCATTTTTAAAATTTCTGCCGTAATTCAGTCATATCCTGGAGCTTTTTTGGACTTAAGCTTCCTTATTTTTCTTTTTAATTCAGCAAGTGTAGCATTTCTCGTTATGTAGCTTTCATTTGAGGCAAAATTCATATTAATATTTTCGTTGAGTTCTTGCCCATCGAACCCCTTAAATGTTTCTTCTAAGTTATAGGCGAATACCATCGCTTTTTCTTTGTCACTTTTAGCCCATTCATTTTGGCTTTTCTTAATCAGGGGCACTGAAGCTTTGGGTTTTTCGTTGTTTCTATAGCTTTCCAAAGTGAGTAGTTGGATTCTTTCCCCGCTATCAAGCCTTCAAGGTAATTTTCAACTTCAAGGTTTTTTAAATCTGATATCGCCGTTTTTAGCATATTACTCAAGCGATTTAAATGAGCTTTGTGTTGAGGAGCACGGGTTTGCTGCCATTTTTTACGTGCTTTTCGTTTCTCTTTCACTAAATCTTTTATTTCTTGCGGATATTTTATATCTTTAAAGCGAGGCATTAGCCTTTTATAAGGTGTGTTATCCCAAGCTGCTTTTTGTATTATATGAACAAAGGTATCTACTGCGTCTTCAAGCTCAAGAGGCGTTTGTAATGATATCCTTAACTCAACGTTGTCCTCGATATCTTTTTTAAATCCATCCCAGTTGGTTTTACTGTTTGTTAACCTGGGTGATTTTTCAATTTTAACACGGCTTTCGCTCATAATGAGTACGACGGCAGAATGATCTGAGAAGAGGTCATAGCCCTCTGAAATTTCTATACGGTTAGAGGGTATGCCTTCCACCATGAATAAATCGATTAGGTCAGGTATTTTCGACGGATCAGTTGGCCAGTAAGTTGGCTTGCCAGTCGAATGAAAGTCACAATTATTTTCCATTCCTGCTTCATATAGCATGCGACCTTTTTGAGATATGCATCGTGAGGCCCAGAAGGTGTGGAGTGGCCGATGGGATGCCCCACAAAAAAGGATAACGAAAGACTCCTGCTGCTACAGAAGCCGACAAGAAAGGAAGCACTTTTTTGGATGTGGAATTGTCATAAGAGGCAGACCTAGGCAAGAGATCATGATTTTCAACTATGTGGACGAGTGCCTCACGATAATTTACATCAAGGTCAAATTTGCATGTCCCTACAATATAGGAGAAAATGATGACACCAAGGACAAGTTCTACGAGCTCCTGGGCAGTACATAATGGGCAATGCCCAATGACGTAGCTTTTTGATTTGAATGCACAATTAGAAGGTTCAACGTCAGACAGCTACAATCACTTGAAATCACCAGTTCATTTTCCAATCGAGACTCTCGTGCCCTTTTAAAAAGTCCTTGGCGCCAACTTCAAATATGAAAAACCATAAGAAGAAATACTTAATGCCTGGAAGGTATATCAGAAATACCGTTCTGGGTCTAGCACGACCACTACTGTGAAATCCCTGGTTCGATGAAAAATGCCGGTAAGTACATTCAGCCAAACAGCAGGCATACAAGACGGCGCTGAACACAAGGACCAGAACTCCTCGAGAGCTTTATTAACGCGGAGAGAGTAGCGCCGTCTTCTCAAAAGGGAACAAAATAGAGCGTGAGAATCCCGCGATCGGGGATACAGAGGTAGAGGCATCAACCATCTACATAGCGTACAAGATCATCTCGGCCGTACTTTGTGAATACCTGAAGCTATTCGCCAACAACATGATAGGTCCATATAAGTGTGGTCTTAGCCCAGAAGAGTCCACTGTTGACCATTTCGCACTACTGCAGATCATGAAAAAAAAACCAGAGTTTCAAATCAATACCCATCACCTTTCATCGATCATAAGGCCACGTTTGACAGTATCTATGGAGACAAGATACATGTATAGGGATCAATGCCTACAATTTGACATCCCTCCCAAACAAGTCCGTTGTGCAGGTTGTAGGATGACGATAGAGAGTTGCATGCTACTCCATCAAAGTCAGCGAATACCTCACCAATACTTTCGGTGTAAAAAAGGTCTTAGGGAAGGCGACTTCTTGAACATGGTTCTTGAAAGTAAAATGCAAATTTTCACGTCAAGACTAGAAGCACAATCTTTCAAGAGTCCGTCCAATTACTCGCTTACGTTAGTGGGATTGACATAATCGGATGATTACAGCAGAAAGCTATAATGTTGAGATTTTCAGCGAATTGGTCTACCTAAGACACCCCTGCTGAGATCAAATGAAGAATTAATTTTGCCAATCACTGTTTCTCTTAGACTAAGAATGAAATTGAGAAGCAACAAGCCCTCTCTCGAGAAACAAAAATATCCCTGTAAAAGACGCTTATTTTCCCGATCCTGATGTATGGTGCGGAGGCGTAGACACTTTTATCGGTGGATGCATATATGGGGAATAAAGAAGCGACACCGACAACCTAGCCACAAAAGAGAAAAGCCACCGACTTAAATTGCTGAATCACCTAGAGCGAAGAAACATTAATGTTCTAGTCTGGAAATTCTTTGAATCCAATCCCGTGGAACGGTAAAAAAGAGGAGGACAGCGTAATAGGTGGTGAATGCAAGTAAAACAGGACCTCAATAAACTTGGCGTGTGAAACTTTAGGCAGATAGCTAGAAATCAAGCCAGCCGAAAGAAACTTGTTGGCCCTGGTCCATCCCGGACTGTATTGTCACCTTAAGTAAATATATAAAGTATTAGCACTCCCTTTTTGCTTATCAACCAATACTAGGTGGTATAAAGCAGGACTGGATTTTATAGACGGTACACTTCATTTTTTGTCTGAAGAGTTTTGAATACATCTGTTACGCTTTTGCTGGGCTAATTCTTAGTTGGATCTCCACTAAGATGTCGTTCGTGGGATAACTGCTTACTCCGAGGCACAAGAGCTCCTTGACTACTTCGAATCTGTTATTATCAACAGCGGCGTTTTGTTCTAGTTAGTTGAAAGATCTTTCAGTTTTTGATAAAAACTTATATTTGGTCTTCTCTTCGTTAACTTGAAGTTGAAGACAAACGTGCTTCGCTTGTTCTTCAATTACTGTGAAAAACTCTATAACCCGAGCAACCAATGACTTAGTTATTATCGGAATAACCTCAAACTAGAACACATCTGTTGAAAATGATTTCTTCAGTGTTAACAACTACCATACGCACTACTTGCTCTAGAACGAAATTGAAGAAATCACATGATAACCCATGTATTGTCAATACCCTGTGCATGTTTAGAATATCTAGTTGAAAAGAGTTTTTCCCTAGTTCTGGATTGAATTACAACATATTTTCCAATGTCACCTGACCCAACTGGATTAGATTTTCTGGGATACCAGGTTCAGCAACCACCATATAGAGCTCCTGATGAATAATGCTATAATATGCGGCTTTAAAGTCGATAAACTTAACTTGATTTCATTGGTCTTTTCCAAGATTTAAATGAGAGTGGATATTTGGTCCTTGGTCCACTAGCTTCCCTGAAGGCACCCTGGTACTTGACGATTATAGTGTTGTCTTGTATGCAACGCTAATGACGCATATGCCTCAATATAGATCTTGCAGGACACAGGATGACCTATTTTGAAGATGGAACATATGAAATTGATAGACCAGTTATGGGGCATGCTTCCAAACTTGGTTGATGAGTTGTTGCATGTATCTTTTTAACATACATCCTCCGTGTTTGAAGAGCTCCGGTGGTAAGCCATTAGATCTTGCAGCCTTGTTTTTTTCTGTGGGTTCTCTTCTTGTCCTATTTCTCGCACTAGGCCATATTAAGGAGCTGCTGGAAATACTGCTTGAATACATTTACTGTTCCCTTTGCTTTGAAGGACCTGTCGGAGGTTGTTGTCATCAGTGGTAGGTAAATGACCAGCGGAGATCAGGTAATCTCTGTTTTTACTTGCTCATTCCAATGATGAGTTCTTAAATTTGCTCCAACAAAGCTCACATCAGCTCAAAGTATTTCAAAGTCAAAGTACCTTACTGAGGAATTCACACAAAGGACTGCTTCGCTATGTTGTCATTTAGTTTCCTCAAAGTATGGACAACCAATTGTCATTTTCACTGCCTGGCATTAAAATCCGCACTCTTCTCTGATGAGTTCTATTCCATAGCTAAACGTTACTTTTGGTTTGTGGCCAAAGAATCCCTAGAATGTATAGAATGTATCGAAGACAAGTCTGCTGTAGTCTGCTCGGGATATCAGCAGTTTCGGAGGGGAACAGAATAGCGGATTTTACGTTGGACTCGAAGAGTTTCAGCTTTGGGCGTAGCGTGAATATGCAGGAGCTCCACACTGGAGTAAGCACTCTACGAGTTTTGCTAATCCTATTGACAGCACCAAAGTCCTACTTATCTAGATAGTTGAATTGTGTGACTTTTTCAATAACTTCCTGCCTCAGAATACTATGCTGTTGTGTGTTGCTACCGGTCTAGAGCATTTTTGTCTTTTTTGCCGTTGATCGTTAAGCAAGCCAGCTCTCCGTGCCCTTGTAGCAATTGCCACATTTGGTCGAATCCATCCACAGTGTTTGACATGAAATGTTAACCACCGGCGCGGCGCAGCGTTAGCTTCTCAAAGTTTCCAAGGACCACTCAGGTAAAAGACATGAAACTTCACTGTTCTCTATATTCTTAGGGACAAACTATATAGAGGTTGACCTATGACTCTTATTGTTCACTGTTGCAAGTTAGGTATTTCCTGTATGCAATTCAAATAAATGGTTGTAAGATATGCACGTCAAATCTTACAACTTTTCTGCACGTATATAGGTAGGCAGACAAGCGGTTCTTAGTTCCACCACCTCAAAGGCTATTCATTGGTTATTGGGGTGAGGTTTTACTATTATAAGTTTCAGGTCTCCCGGTCCACTTGTTTGTTTCAAGTCTGTTTGCTTGTGGTTAAATTATAAAACTGATTTTGATAAAATTTTTTACGTAATCAGAGGTTATATGAATACCCAATGACGTCATTTATCCCTAACATAAGAATACCTAAGATTAATAACTTGTCAACAAATGCGTCAGCCACCACATGTGGCTAATCTCACACTTACTTGGTAACTCATTATAATTGACAGAAGCTTTTACATATTTCAAATAATATTATGTACATAAATGTATGAAGGTGTGTGTTAAAAAAAAAACTTGCAAAATATTTTCACTTCAGTTCTTTTTAATTATTTCCAGGCACAAAAAAAAAAAAAACAAAAAAAATTTCGTTCATTTAACAAACTCCTTTCATCAGTAACAAAAAATCCAATTTAAATTTATACTTTTTAAAATGCATTTTTATAACATTTTTGCAATCTACACAACACAAAAGAAAATTCGCATTTATTCACATTTATTTCAAAATCTCAATAATATATAGAAAAAGAAACCATAGTAGCAGAGTGTGGGTGGCACACTTCTAAAATGGTTCATTTGGAAAAATGTTATCGAATGCGGATATGAACAAACAAACAAAAAAAAAAACAAAATCCAGAATCCCATTTAAAAAACCTCAATGGGCAGTGTTTTTCTCATTCAAGTGGCCAATTCAAACAGTTTTCATATTTTGCACACAATGTTCATGGCCGAGAGTATATGAAATTATATATTCTGACTGATTCTTTTTCATGCCATAACAATTTTTTTTATATGGTGTATGGTCATTTAAAACATAGCTCTCTCTCTGTCTCTCCCTCTTTGGTTATAAATCGTTCACCCTCCTCCATTTATGCTCCCAATACGGCCTCGAAATTTAAATTCAAGTCCTTACAAAAGTTATTAAAAAAATATGAAAAAAAAAGTTTTTAAAATCCAAGAGCGGTTACCAACAAAAACTCACAATTCAACAGAAAATTGGTTTCACTTGAAATAATATTTTTTTAATTCAATTTTTAAGCACTGTTTTTATTTTTGACGTAAGTAGAAAGGTAGATAGGTAAGGTGGAGGTACTCTTGTACCAAACTGACCAACGTATTTTCCGCTTTCATAAATAAAACGAAATTGTAAAATTGAAGCGCTGCCCTCTTAACAAGTAAATACATGGGCGAATTAATTTAAGGAAGAGTAGTTGATAGGCCCTTATAGGCTCACAGCTATGTTTTTTAAGGGCCCTCAGAAATATTGACTTTTACCTATTATATTCTCTTTGATTGAATTGTAAGACCGTTAAAAAAACCGTTTTGTGAATTTTTGAAATCTAACAATTTTGTAAAAACTAAAATTGTGCTGATTTGTGCTCAGCTTGTGCTGCCAAAAGAGATACAAAAAAAGTACATATTTGCAGCTTTAACGGCCAAAAACGACTTTGCAGAGCACCACCATTTTTATAAAAAAAAATCGCGTTGTATACTGAAAAAAATTTTTCAGAGTTTCGGCGTTAAATTCTATTACAAGTATGATCAATTTTTTTTTATTGAAAAATTTTAAGATTTTTGAAAAGCTGCTTTTAACTCAATTTTTTACTTTGAGTAGTGTCATAAGAGCCTGCTTAGGAGTACTTTTTAATCTTTAAACATTTCTGAAATATTTAGTAAAAACTCCAGATGCAACTTTTTACATATTTGAGATTTAGAGAGATTTTATTAAATTTTTGTTTTTTTTTATTAAGTCCTTAAAAATGCAAGTGGTCATAAAAACATTTACCAAGAAACAGAAACTGATCAATGCTTCTTTAGGCTAGTTGCGAACATGCAATTTTCAGTTTCGAAACTGTTTGGTTGCAAAATTGAGTCCTATGGACTGGAAGACTGGAAGATTGTCCGAAATCAGTTTTTTAGTTTGTGTCATATGGAATAATATGTAACTGCGCGGACATTCAACCAAATAGTTGCGGATATTCAACCACATCGTTGAATTTTGTTCTTTCCAAAGTGCGTTATGTTCTCTGCGCTAAAGAGAACAAATATATCTTTTCTTTAATTTGCTGAGCAAAAGAATAGGACGAAGGCGATAATATTTTCTTGGAATGTATGAGATAGAAAAACTGAATAAACATTGTCTGTGTGTTGGTTAGGTTCGTTGCGATTGCTTGTGGAGTTGATCATGTGCGCATTTGCCCTCCTCAAAGAGATCCTAAAAAGTATGAAAGTACAAATGCCTTAGCCTTGTTTATGGATCTGGGGCTAACAAAAGAATGTGCCACTAAATATAAAAAACAAAACTTTTTGTAAAACAAACAAAATTTAAATGGTTCCTTTTTGTTCCTCTACTGTTTCACTTAAACTAGTTTTTAAATATTCTGCAATCACTGCAAACATTACCATTTGAGTTTTATTTAAAAGGAAAATACTACTTTTAGGTTTTAGGATACAAATATTTTTTTTAACAGAAAATTCTGGAATACCCTGTAAAGCATTTTCTTAAATTTTATTATTTATTATTTTTAAAATTTACCACTGAAGTAGTATATTTTCACTCTAATGAGCAGCAACATAATAAAAAAAGGCATTTAATACACATGCATGTATTTAAAAATTTATTGTTTGTTTACTTTTATGCACCCAGGCACGGATACAAGGGGAGGGCAATGGGTGCAATCGCCCCCCCTCCCCTGAGCAGGAACGAACAAGCATAAAATATATATTCATTAAAATGTCATACAAAAATGCTTTTTCGTTTACGTTTATAAAATTTTTCCTTGGCACTGAAAAGAAGACTATACGCTTTTATTTTTCTGATTTTTCATTTCACGAAATTATTCAAATTTAAAGATAATAAAACAAACGATTTATCTCGCCTCTCCCAGATGTGAAGTGGGGAAAAATTCCGATATCCAAAAACAACATTCAAATCGAGCGATTATAAAGCTTATAACGTCAAGTCCAACAATCTCCAAATTTGAGGTCCTTAAGTAAAAAATAAATGTCAGGCTATGTTCCTATGTAATATATTTTTGAGAATAATCAAATTATTTCCTACTAGAGAGCAGATTGAATCCCACATTGATCTGATTTCAATTTTCAAAATGCAAATGTGAATGAAAAATGACACTTGATACAGTTTCGAAAAATAATGTTCCAGAATGTTCATCCTCCACAAATATGTAAGTGTTTTTTTATAGTTAAATGTACCGTAGAAGGCAGCAGTGGCACTAATCTACATTTTCAAAAAAAAGGTCAATTTAATTAGTTTTAAGAATTCTTACTTTGCTTCAAATGCTCAGATGAACAAGATTAAGATATTTAAATAAATTTAAAATGACAAACTACTTTTCAGTACACAAATTATTGAGATATAAGTATCTACCACAAAATTTCATACTAAAAAGATGCGTATCCATTTGACAGTACTTTCACTAGAAAACTCTCGAGAGTAACTTTTGTATATCTCTCCCTCTGGTGAGCTAATTTCATGATTCTGTCCACTTGCGAGTTTAACGCTCTAGTGGTTGTCCCCATCTTTTAACTCGCTTATGTATTTAGTGCAGTTGAGTATGGAACTATGTTGCACATCTTTTTAAGTTATAACATACGTTTCTGATGGTAAACAGTAGACAGTAGATGGTACAGTAATAAAAACCAGGCCTTTTCAGTATTCATTCTTTCGAGATTGTTCATACTTTTCAAGCTTTTAAAGGTGTTCTAAAGATGAATTTGATCCAAAATGCAAATTTTGTTTTGAATGGTTCTTATATTTATAGGTTAAAAAAACCGAAACAATTCCCAGTTGTCTCAAGTAGTGTTAAATGCTTGCGAGTTATTTTTACAAAAAAATCCAATTTTATAGAAAATTTCGTGTGTTTCGAGATTCTACTGAGCGTCTACTGTATTCGTGAAGATTTTTTTCACTTTCAAGGATGAGTTTTAGAAATTTCCGTACCATTCATCCACAAATCAAAACAAATTCACTTCATCGAATATTTTAGAAACTTTCGGTTTTTGCCCATACTTGGTTTCATGTTAATTTTTTTGTTGTCTCTGTTTGATTGTTAAGGATACGGTACCGGTCAATTTTGCTTGCAAACACATTTGACGTTAACGCACACATTCTCTGGCTTCTGAATACTTATTTGTTCCGTCAACTCGATTTTCTTACAATTGCATTGTAGATGATATTTTCAAACATGTGACTTGAGGAAACTGCATTATCGAAGACAGAGCTATTGCAGTAAAACATTTATTCGCTTTTTGGAACAGAACACTTTTTCAGGGAATATTCTGCAGATGCATTTCTGACTCAGACTTTAAATTGTCTTTGACCACAGAATCTTATCCCAGCAGTGGCTGAAACTTTTGCTCGAACTCGAACTTAACGTGTGGGAAAAGGAACATACCGATGTGCTATTATTCTTTCCAAAATTCTAAGTGGTGCTACGAAGATCTAGGGGGAATTCAAAAATGCTGCTAAGACACCCTGTTTCTGCCACAAACTGCATAACTTCAATTCACGAAGTTCCAAAGTACCCGTTGCTCGAGGCACTGTGATATAGAAGAGGTGATTGCGTTCTTCAAATTTTGAGTAGCATGAAAAGTACTCCAATTGTCTGTAGATCTTATCAAGATTAAGGAAACTCTGGAAACAATTTCGCATTGGTGTGACCAACAAAAAAAAACAAATTTGCCTCCCCCTGAACGAAATTCTGGATCCGCGCTTGATCCATGTTTGTTGGTTCAAGAACAACTTGGATAGCCTAATTTTAGAATTCTTGCAGCCCAAAATTGCTGCTCTTAATTAAGCTCAATCTCATTTAGAAAATCTAAAATGTCTTATATATTGCACGTTCTTCTTGTTTTTTATCCCAGGAAAATTAGACAAAAAAATGGCAAAACTACGAAAAAATTTCGACAAAGCCGAATTTTTCTGGAGAACTTTGTTTTGACGTCTAAAGCATTTCCTAAAAAGTTCCGTAAATTTTGGCCGTGGCTGAATTTTAAGGTGGATTAGATAAAGCGGGGGGGGGGGGGTGTGTGGTAAGAATTGTAACTTATGTAATTCTACACCCGTGCTCGTTTTCTCAAAATCTGTTATTTTTTTTGAGTAGAATTTGTACCTTCACATTTTTTTTAATAAAACTGATGGCTTTCGAGAAGATAAGAAAATACTGAAATTTGCCCCCTTTTACCTTACCCTCCCCACAGAACATTTTAACACCGGCTCAAGTTCACTGAACTTTTTAGGAAATACTTAAGACGTCTAAACAAAGCTCTCCTCCAAAATTCAGATTTGCTTGAATTTTTTCGAAGTGAAAATCTGTACGAATTTGTATGTATTGTTGGACTTGAAATACGAATTTTCTTAAAAATAATAAGAAGTATAGTACCTAGGGATGTGCTAAAAAGCGATTTTCAATGAGCAGCTTTAAATATAAATAGCAGCTATTTGATCACTCTTTAGATAGCAGTTAAGGTCGACAAATTCAATTACACTTTAGGTTTTCCTGATTTGAAATCTTTTTCCAGTCTTACTTTTTTGGTTGAGTTCCTTAATAGAAGAATTTTCTGTTTAATTACAAAAAATCAGGAACAATTTGAAGGTTTTAATTGTCTTCACCTGATAGGGCTGTAAAAGTAACCATAACGTTTCTTTTGGTTTGAGTATTCGTTTCTAAAATATCGTTACTCGTTACTCTTGTTACTATTGTTACAAACAGAAATTTTTTTTCTCTATTTTATAATTTTTCCAAACTAATTGTATGTACCAGCACAATGCGATTTTAGGAGCTTAGGGTGACATTTTGGATCAAAATTTCATTTTTTTCCCTAAAATATAGTTTAACGCCCATCTGTCAAGCCATCAACTGTCAAATTCCATTGAAAAATGGTTGCCATTTTTGTTCTGAAAAATCGAAATTTTTCAGAATTAATCGTAGATAAATGCGGATAAATGCAATTTTAGGGCCTTAGGGTGACATTTGGAAATTAATATTATTTTCCCTAAAATACAGTTTGTTGTTCATCTGTCAAGCTATCAACTGTCAAATTCCATTAAAGGATGGCTACGATGTCGATGGATTAAAAACCTCTAAGGAATACGAAATTTTGAAAGTTTTTTCACTTCTCCGGAAAAAGGTAATTTAAGAGCAATTAATTGGTAAGCATTTGGATCAAAATACACCTTTTCAGTAAAAATATAGTTTGCCTCTCATCTATCAAGCCATAAACTGTCAAATTCCTTTGAAGGATGGCTACGATGTCGATGTTGTAAGAACCCTCTAAAAACCGGCCTTTTCACCATAAATATATTGTTAAATACAATTTTTTCATGAACCACTTCACTAAAATACCTAACGCTATTTCAATCTGCTCTCTGTCTCTGTTCAGATTTTCAAAATATACTTTGCTTCATCATTTCATTGCATGTGATGAGCATTATTGTTAAAAAAGCATTGAGTAGATTAAAAGCTGGAGAACTTATGGTTATCCACTGCTCATCTAATCACTGCTCACCTGATCGCTACTGGCTATTGAAGTTTCAGGAACAGAGAAAATAAATTGATTTTTAGTATTATCTCTGATCACTGTAGTGTTCGTTTCGTTTCTTTTCTCGGCAGCAGAACGGAAAAAGGTTGAAACAGAAAATAGAAATAAATGAAGAATAGGAAGGGTTTACATGGATCAATATATCGTTCAACATTTTTGGCAACCACCGATGTAAGATCATTTAAACGCAAACAAAAACATATATGAAATAGCAAAGTTATTAAAAGCAGCTATCGCAAAAGCAGCTGCACCAATAGTTATATCAAATTGGGCAACTTTCATTCAAATTCTTGTCAAAAATTTGGTAAAAAATAGCCCAATTTATGACGACGATGAAGTTCAAAAATTTTTCATAAAGGGAGCAACTAAAAGTTGATCGCGAATTATATAGTTACTTAGTGGGCGCAGGGCCTTGGCATTGGAATCTTGGCACCCCATTTGCGGGATATTTGCAAAAATAAAGTATGCCAGGTTTATGGCTAGTTACAGGTCTGAAAAGTTCAATTAGTTTCAGAAAATGAATTTGTCGCGATTAAATATTTTAAATTTGGTTCCTTTCGCAAGCTATTGAGTAGAAACTTTCCGCCCACATCATCAGTGGTGTTTTTAATGGCAAGATTTCATCAAGCATGATTTTAATTGCAGAAAAGAGTGATAAAAGGTTAACTAGCTTCTGGTCACAAACTTATTGTTTAAAGAATTTTAAAGTTTTTTGTTCAAAGTCACTCTAAGTGACTTGGGCCTCTTTATGTCAAATTTCGCTCCTGAGTGAAAAAAGGATTCTCGGTGTGGGTTGTGTTTAATTTGTTTTTTTTTTTTCGTGCTGAATACGAAGTGAGTTGAAAGTTAATAAGTATATTTTATTATTATTTTTTTTTTTAATTTAAACTCGAGTCTTTGCCACCCAAACACACGCATAGTATTTTCGTTGAGTGGATGAAAAAAAAAAAAAATTGAAAAACTACAAAAAATAAACTAGAACACGTATAGGTAGGTATATGTTTTAAGGACCACCAAGCACTCTGCGGTTTATTACAAAGTGACCACTTCATGTAAAAAAAACCTGAAGAAAGAAACGCTCCACCTTTTTAAATAGCAATGGAGAGAGTTTTCCCCCTTGGAGATTTCTTTTTATTGCTTTTTTTCTAGGTGAAGTAAATAACTGGCGCGCACCCCTCGTTTAAGGACTAATTGATATTAATTAAGACTGGTTTTTCTTTATTCTTGAATTCTGCGAGGGTGGATTCACTTGGGGTTAAACAAAATAAAATAAAAAAACAGTACTGAGGGAGAAGTTGTTATACGCAAAACAACGAACCAAGAAATAAGTGGTGAACTGGGGATGCTGGGTTATTAAGACCACAAGCAGGAGGTATTTAATGAATGATGGGGAAATGGGTTGATATCTCGAATGGAATGTCCAGGATTTTTTTGTATTAAAAAGTTTAAACGTTTTTCTATTATAGTTAAATAAGTAATTTATAAAAAGATGAAATAAAATTCAAATTTAGTAAGAAGTGTTTGATCTGTGCGTCAATGGAAAGCTTTCTACAATTTGGTTTTAAAATCATGATGAACTGCATTTAGTACTCGAGCTGAAACTGGCTCCAACTATAATCTTGTTCGAATAATATCAATATTATGTCACTGTCGGTCCTTGTTTCGTAAAATTAAGTCTCGACTTGAATCACTTTCAGTATCGCCTTGGTCACGTCATGTGTGTTTTTTTTTTTTTTTTTGGGACAAATATTGACCTAGAGTTTGAAACCAGAAGTTTCCAACGAGAACGAAGAGACTGTTGGAAAATCTCAGTCCTAACGATCCGAGAAGAGACCGTTTCTTTTCTACTTACCTCGTGATTAGCCTCATAGTTGGCACTGTGTAAGGAATAGTAACAGATCAATTGAAAACAAAATTCGAGTTTCAAAATCAAGCTTTCCATTCCAAGGCTAAGGCTCTCATGTTTAATCTTCTGTTTGGATAAATAAAATCAAAGCAAACTGTACCCCTCTTAGATGCACAAGGTCCAATCCTCTAGATTGCAAAGAAACAAAATTTTCCCAAATACATCCCCAAAAGCACATATTTCTGAAATATTTAAAAATCTTGAAGGTCTTAAAAATTTATAGCAACCGGTTTTAAAATGACAAGGATATTTCAACTTTAAATTACTTTACTTCTAGAGGCTGAACTCAAACCCGTCAATAGTTTTTAGCCATTACCTTGGGTTTTCGAAACAGTCCCATTCGAATATGAAATATGAAAATAAAGTGTTTTTACACTTTATGATGTTATGTAACAAAAAATGTGGGATAGTTTTTTCTTTTACAAAATAAGAAAAAGATTCCTAATTTCTTTCTTCAAAATTTTTGTGGAATAATAGAAAAATTAATATTAAGCTCGTGAATAAGTGAAAAACTGGAACGAAGATCACTTTTACCAATCATGGCAAAAGTTTTGAAAAACTGCTCTTGAAAAGGCTTTGAAAACAAAAAAATATTAACTATTTTCGAAACAATACAGCAGTACCTGACTCCAATATTGACAAATACCTTGCAATGACTCACCTATTTACTGTGTCAAGCTATAGGCAGCTCGCAGCTAGCAGAATGGTATCAAAGGGCAATCTCTTGAGCAGTGTGATCCTACGGTCACTGAACTCCATGAAAAAATTCCAATACATTGTGTTTGTGCTCTCATTTTGGACCAGAGCAGGAAATTTATAAAGGAATAAGGAAATAAGTTGCTGTTTACTTTTCTTGCTTTCCGTGTCCAGTATAATTGCAATGACCCTAGCTAGCTGTCTTGAAGGCATCACACTCTGAGCTCATTTACCAACAGCTTTTGTTGTGCCGACATCAACATTTTTCCTCAGGAAATCTCTGAGATTATTTGAAGCACATAAATTTAGAGTGCTCTTAGCACGTTTTGGATTATTTTCCGATTCTGCATAGTCAGAGCCCGGCAGCCTGGCAGTCCGGCACCCCGGCACGGTAGCTAACTAGTTACTAAAAATCTCCATTCCACCAATATCGAGTCAATCTCATTGGGTGCTGCTCCCTGACTAGGTATGAAAAATCTTCACTTTTGCATTTCTTATGCCTAGTTATGAAGAGATCCATACTGTTCTTCTTCATCAGTCTCTCTGTCTTGAAGATAGAAAGAAGCCTCTGAAGACCACAGATCAGCTCCTGACCACTTGGTTTCATACCCATGGGGCGTAGACAAATGCAAGCTAGTTGCCTAAACTCGTCTTCATACGAATATTTGACTAACTTATATCCTCACAGTATTTCACCAAAGTCAAATATCGGGTGGGGAGGAGCATCTTCATTTATCAACAGTACGTATAAAACCACCATCTCGAAGAGTTTGGCGGCAATATAATTAGACACACCTTGTTTTGGTTTTGTTTATGTTTTTTTTTGTTTTTGGGTTTTAATGGTTGTCAAGTTAAGGGTCGACTTAAGCAATATTCGGAAGCTTAGAAAGAATTTTTACGCTGCAAAAGTCCATACTGCGTTTTTTTGATTTGGCACTTAGCTAAACCTTACCCAGGTAGGTGAAGATTTAGACCACCTACATGGTTATAGCTTAGTGCTTCTATTTTTTCCTCGACATGGTCTCGCCGTATATATCGTAGTGACCTCGCTTATCAGCTTCAACCACAATTTGGGTCTTGTTTGAATACAAGCTTCAATTTTTTGCATCACCTCACCGTTAAAAAGCTCATTATCCATACATTCATTGTTTATAGTAGCCCTTGTTTAGATAGTAATTGAAACTCCTTATGAATCGATGCCCTATCTGACTTCATTCAGACAAATGTTTCTCTTTATCCGCACAGTGAAATCATTCTTTGTGGCTATACTATTCTGGCCAGTCAACACATAAAAGGGGGGTATGCCGAGATTTTCGCTGAGTTAAATCATCTGACTCAGCTTGTTGACAAACCAACTCGAGTTCCTGTTGTTGCAGGTCAATCCGCAAATACTCTAGACTTGTTTCTTAAATCAGACCCTGATAATTACACTATTAATGTGGTATCACCTCAAGGCACATCAGACCTTTGTTTCAAATCAGCGAGTTTCTCGTGCCGACAAAATTCAATTAAAAAATCCTCTAAGAGAACCGTTTGGTAGTACGAGAAAGCCAACTGGGACGGTCTCAATGATTTCTTCAGGAACTTAAACTGGTCACTATACTTCATCGATAGTGACGTAGACTCCAGTGCAGATATAACTACAAATTGAATTCTTTACGGTATGAGTTTGATTTGAGATGTAAAGAGGTTATCAGGGGTAGAGAAGTAAGCTTCCGATGTCATAAAGCCAATCCCTTGAGAAAAACCGGAAAAAGTTCAAGCAAGCTGGAGAGACTTGTTATGGTCATATTTGATGATCCAAATTTTTACATTACAAGAAATTGAGGCAGCAAAAAATACAATGTCCCAAAGGTATAGTTGGTCATTTGAAAAATACGTACATAATTCTACCTCGTCTTTGGTTCTAACGCTTGTCGTTGGTTCTAACGCTTGTCTTCAATGACACTCCCTATGTCAGCTGACTAGATAAAGCCAATTTGCTTGCAGCAAGGTATGCTGTTAATTCGTGTTATAGATGTTATGACTCCTGTACTTGACAGCGCCAACGTTTCTATAGGGCAAATCTTCTTTTGCACTATAATACTGTTGCAAGAGTTCTTAAAGAGGTCGATATATACAAATCCCTTCCGTTCTTCTGAAGAGGTGTCCATCAACGCTGGCAAAACCACTGTGTAAGTTTTTTCCATCTGTCCTACTCTACTGGTCTCTCTCTTTGAGTGGATGGAAAACAGCATTTGTCCAGCCTGTCCCTAAGAAAGACTAATCTTCTTCGCCCTCTAACTATCGTCCAATTTCGCTTACTTCCCTCCTTTCCTAGGTCATGAAAACACTGATAAATTATCAGCTAAATAAATATCTCGAAGAACGAAGGCTTCTCAATGACCGGCAGCATGGCTTTAGTAGCAAAAGATCCACTGGTGATTTTATGGTATATCTCACCGAATTGCACTTGATATCTCAAAAGCATTTGATAGAGTTTGGCATCAATTGTTCTTATCGAAAAATGCGTGCTTTTGGCATCGATGAATCTCTCTCCTTCTTTGGATTAGAATCCTCCTTTCGGACTTATCAATACAAGTCATGTTGGACGGTTTCAAGTCAAGTTTTATAAAATAGTTAGCTGTTTGTGTGCCCCAGGGCTCCGGTTTGTCTCCGACTCTGTTCCTTATATTCGTGAATAACCTTTCGACTGAAATATCTAATCCATTGAATTGTTTCGCTGACGATAGTACCCTCAGCTTTTTATATTCGTTTCAAGACTCAAATCCTTGTGCTTCGGATGTGGAACTTCAAAGGCAATGTAGGACTAGCATATAAAATTCTGACCTCGATAGTATTGTTTTATGGAGAATTAAGAACCGTGCAGAATTTACGACGTCAAAAACTCAATGCTGTCTTCTGTAGAATAAAGTGGAACCAATCCCTAATGCCACTATCAATATGTGGTACTTGCATCGAGGAATCGGAAAAACTTTCAGTTCTCGGTATGGGCATCACAGACCACCTTTTGTGGAATGATCATATATTTGACGTCGCCAAAATCGCTGCTAAATGCTTTGGTTTTCTCCAACGATGTAAGAACTTCTTCTCCTCTTCTGATCTGGCTGTAATCTATAAAGCGTTTTAGAGTATAGTTCTCATGTTTGGGCAGGTGCTCCAATGGCCCTCCTGGGCCTATTGGATAGGATTCAAAAGAGAGCTTTTAGATTGATAGGTGATAGAACTATAAGCATTTGAATCTCTCGAACACCGCCGAAATGCTTTATGTCTTACATTATACTACCTTTTACCGTTAGTTTAAAAAACAGTGCTCTAGTGAAATAGCCAGTTGCATTCCCCCCTTAAAACAATTCAAACGTAATACTCGTACTTCCAGGAATGCTTATCAGTTTCCCTTCGAGCCCGACTTCGAACGTTATGTATAGAGATTCTTTCTTCAGTCGGACTACACGAATGCTATACCTGACTCAATTTTTCCCTCCTATTATGATATTCAAACATTCAAAACCACATTGTTATCTTTTTTTAAATCCTCTTCAAATTTCCTAACGCTTGCAACGTATCTAACATTTTAAAGGTAGTCATAACCCCTTGTGCGCGTTAAATAAATATTAAAAAAAAAAACACCAAGCAGATTTCAGCCATTTGTGGAGAGCCATTTTCACTCTTTTTCGGACACCTAAGCATATTTTTTACTTCGAGGTTGGTTTGTCTTATCTCGAGATTTGTTACGCTTGACAGACCTTAATAATTTAGCAATCTTCGAGTTATTAATATTATCAATATTTTAACGAATTTCCAGTTAACCCATTATAGGTAATCTTATATCAAAAATACGGGACGCTTCCGTGTGACGTTGTTATCGCTGGGATTGCAACATAATGGCAATTGGGTGGGTAGGGTATTAGCTAATTAGGGAAGCACACGAGTACTATGGCTGGTATTGCCTGCTCCAGCAACAGGTAACAGGTCGAACTTCAATTTCCAAATTATTGAGAATAGTAAAGGTTCTTCATTATTACCTATACTTGTTGTTTTTGAAATTTATTTGTGGCTCATTTTATTCTTTTGTTAACATAAGACTTTATGTATGTATGTTAGTTTCAATTCCAATACGAGTAGGTTTATTCAAGAATCAATAAATTTTAGAGAACTGAATTTGAATAAGAAATTTTTCACAAAAGAGTTCTACCTACCTTCTTTTCTTATACCCATACAATTCCAATTTCCTCAATTCCACAGGATATAGAGAAGAGTTGCAGCTCACTATAATATTAAGCGCTCTTAACCAGTGAAAGAATGTTATACAGTAGAATTGCAAGAAAAAAAAAAAAAAACAAAACTAAAAAGAATTCCATTCCGTGCCACAGACTTCGTTGGGTTCTTTCTTCTTTACAGAACACAATATTCTAAGAACAAAACAAAAGTTCAGGATGCAAGGCTTGCCTACGACGCACGATGACTGAAAGAAGAAATTATCAGAGACAAATTTCAAAAGTTTCAGTATTCATAAAGAATTACCAAAGTTACTCCTCAATGAAGAAGATGATGATGGCAGTCGTTTCTCTATATCCATTTATCCAACCAGGACCTTTCTGCACATAATGTTGGCAACAACTTTCGAGTAAAAACCGTATTTTGTATATAGATATGCCTATAGAGATATAGTACTGAATTCGAGGTGAAAAGGGTTTTCAGTATAAAATCCTCTCCTCTGGATGAATGCCATAAATTTAATTAAATTACATCTGCAGATACTGAACTTGTTCCACAGAAAATACCAATCTCTAGTTCCGGATCCCGCAGGTCCCGTTCCGAGCCCCGGAAGCCAGAACTATAGATACATATTGTTTCACGAATTATATTCATTGGTTGTGGCATTTTGAATTAGTGTTACCACTTTAACTGGATTTAAGCTTTTTATAGGAAATTAACACAGAAATTTGTATTTTCGGATGCTGAAAGGGGACAACCGGTTTAAGGAGAAGAATTATTTTTCATTGTTCATATATGATTTACTATATTTTAAAAGCAGTTTTTATAATCGATAGGTATACACACTTACACTTGCACATCATGCTTAAAAGTAGAACTGCACTCAAAAGTGATGAAAATATCGGGATAACGTTCCATAAAGTTTGTACTGATTTTAGTCGCCATAAGTAACTCCCTTGCCAAGCTGTATTGAATTTATTTTCGACGTGAAAAAATCAATTGACCACCTAGAAGATTGTGTGATCTTACACCGCTAGAGTTTTACTTGCGATACAGGTACTATAGGGCAAGTTTTGGATTCATGCAAGGATTCGAAATAACAATCAAATATGACATTACGATCACGATCACACAATTCTGTCTGTCTGTCCGTATATCGACCTACAACCTAAACCACTGAAGCAATTTTCTTCAAATTTTGAACTTAAGGTTTTTTTGTAACTCTCCAGAGGGGAAATTGCAATTTTTTTTAGCACCAGAAATAATGGAACTTGCCCTACAACCGTAAATGAAAAGCTTATTATTTATTACAACAACGGCTCTAACGATTTTAATTTAAAAAAATCAGTGTTTTATTGTAGATATGGGTGCTTTTTGTTAAGAAAAGACGTTCTCCCTAGTCTTAATAGCAATGACAAAACAGAACATATACAAGGAGCGGTGGGACGGATTCCCTAGTCTTGTCTGATGATGACGGCAGTTTGGAACTTAGAACGAATTCCCTAATTTTAATGCAAAATGCAATCAAAAAACAAGCACAAAGCAAAAGAGGTGCGGCAGGAAATTAAATGAACGGGGAGGGGGGATTTAAACGGCTTGGCGGAAGCCAAAAAGTATTGAAGCTACTGCCTGTGTCTTGACAACCATAACAATAATAATAGCTAGTAAAGCCTAGTACGCAGATCGAGCTAAAATTTGACTTCCACTTTTCTCTCCAAACACCAGCTAAACTCCTAGCTAAATTTTGACACCAGATTTTTGTGGAGATTACATTAAAAAAAAACAGCTGTGTACTGAAAAGAATTTATATTCAGCAAATTCAAAGAATTTTTCTTTGCAAGTTTTTAAGTGAATATAACCAAATAAAATAGATTTTTCCCTTTGGCATTAATAAATCGTTTGTCTTTGCATATTTCTCGTTCTCAATTTTCATTTTCACAATTTAAAGCCCACATAAATCTCACAAATATAAAAACATGCCACAATTTAGCTCAAGAATTAATGTGCCGCACAATTATTTCACGCACTAAATTTTGACAGATAGGTCCCGTACAGTAAGAAACAAAAATTTGATTTTTTAGCTGGAGCTGCGTACCTCTCGGCTAAAATGCTTGGCTGAATTTTAGCTTGGCTTAATTTTTAGAGCTGTAACGAATCGTATGTATTCGTTACTAAGATGCGGGTATTCACTTCTATACCAAGTAACGAAACGTTACTACCTAAATGATGTCGTTACTCGTACGATTTCGTTACTTGGTATATACCATACAAACAATTCCTTATCGCACATTATGCATGTCACATTTTTCGCATGTGCGAAACGAAAATAAAATACCACATGAGAAATATTCCTTGCATCGATACCAACCAGAGTAACGCTTCTATATTTCTTTTGTGTTTTTATGTATGAATTAAACATGAATCGGTATAGAGATCTATTTTTCCGGAGGAGTAAATAACCCGTAAAAGTGTCTGATTTTTAAGATGAATTTTAATCTATCTTTATTGTAGCCATCCTTCAATGGAATTTGACAATTAATAGCTTAACAGATGGACAACAAACTATGTTTTAGGGAAAAAATAATTTTTCGTCCAAATGACACTCTCTAAGGCCTTGTTGAGGTACATTTAATTAATTCTGAAAAATTTCGATTTTTCAGCAGAAAAGTTCGAGATCACAGCCATCCTTCAATGGAATTTGGCAGTTCATGGCTTGACGGAAGGGCAACAAACTAATTTGAGGAAAAAAATAATTTTTCACTCCAAATGTCACCCTAAAACCCTGTAACCACATTGTTCCGGAACACAAAATTAATTCTGAAAAATTTCGATTTTCAAAGCAAACATTTAGATTTTTCAGAGGTTTTTTTTAATTTATTTAGATTGCAGCCATCCTTCAATGGAATTTGACAATTTATGGCTTGACAAAAAGACAACAAACTATATTTGAGGGCAAATATAGTATTTCGTTCCAAATGTCACTCTAAGGCCCTAAAATCGCATTACTCCGGTACATAAAATTAATTCTGAAAAATTTCGATTTTTCAGAGCAAACATTTTTAGATTTTTCAGAGGTTTCTTAATTCATTTAGATCGCAGCCATCCTTCAATAAAATTTGACAGTTAATGGCTTGATAGATGGACATAAAATTATATTTTTGGGAACAAATAATATATCTTTTCAAGTGGCCCTGAAATTGCATTGTTAAGGTACATCAAATAAATTCTGAAGATTTCGATTTTTAATACCGCATACGTTTGTAACGAGAGTAACGAGTAACGATATTTTAGTAACGAGTACTCGACCCAAAAGTAACGTAAAAATGCGGGTACTGATTTTGTCGTTACTTTTACAGCCCTATTAATTTTGGAGAGAATTTTGTATGGGAGCGAAATTTTAGCTTGATCTGCGTACTAGGCTTAACAGTAGATTGAGACTAGTTCTTTACCGTTTACTCTAGATTGGTACTGATACACTCGAATGTCAAGAATGGCATCTGTTTTTTGATAAATTTCCAACTCCTACTTGTTGATTCTGCGGCGCAAACCAAATGTGGATTGTAAAAACCACGAATGAAATTCATTTGCTGACGTCGTCAACCGCCAGTGTGTGTCCTCTTTTGCAATCTGCGTGGGCGCCTTGTAGGTATGCAACGGCTGATGTGTTACTTTGACGCTGAAGTCGGTCGTAGCTCACCGCGAATATTTGTCTTCTTCCTGGAGTTTGTATTATATTGGAAATCTCGGTGTTTTGTGTTCTTTATTAGGTGGTCCGGTGGTTGGGAGATAAAAAGGTGTAACTTCGTTACAAATAAAAAAAAAATAGATTTTTCTTACGAAAATTCAATATTTCAAAAACGAGTTGAGGACATTTTTGAAACTAGGTTTCAAAATATCAAAATTGGTGCACCAAAACTTTTTTTTAAATTGTACATAAATTTAAAAAAAAACCACCATATTTTTTTTAAGTAATCAAATGGTATACTTGCTTTTGAGGTCTTAGTTTTTTAATTAGTTGTTTATATAATTAAAAGAGCGGTTTTAATGCTTTTTTTTATATTTTTATATAATTTTTTATAATAACTTTCATACCTATTTTTAAAGTTCTTAATTCCAAGCAACTTGAACATAACGCAAGTACGTGGGATCCAGTCGTGCATTTTATTTTATATTAAGTTTAGATATTTCTCTCTGATAGGATATTTCTTTTTAATTTTAAGCTGTGATGTCACATTTTACGCGAATCACCCTTTGCCAGAAAGTATTCATTTAGACGTAGGGTTTTCAGAAATTCCCTTTTAAAGAGAACATGTTCTATTTTTGACTCCGATCTCTCTTATTCTTTCTATTTTCATCAAATTCTTTTTTTGTTCTCTTTTTTATTTATTTACTCTTTTGTGTCCCTTTTTTATTTTTCTTAACAATGTTAGTATTCACCTGCAAAATATTCATTTAATACTATGTTCTCACCGGAGCGAAATCTCGGATTTCAGAGATTTCAGTGCAAATTTTCACATTTCCGCAAACAGTTTAGAGATTTCGAAATGCGAGATTTCGTTGAAATCTCATTGAATATGGTTACGATGTGAACTCTTCTTTATAAACAGCCCCATATTAAGCTTTTTAATAAAAATTACGATCTTTCACTCGTCAAGCAGGCAAAAAGAAAGAGTATGGTATTAAACTCGTATTTGACATTTGAGCGGAGAGAATCCCAAACACATAAGCACACAATGATAGTTTTTTGTGTTTTTATGAGACGAAATCTTGGTTGTGGCAGTGTGAACACTAATTTGAAATCTCAAAAGTTTTCAGCTGAAATCTTGGATTTCCCTTTAGTGGGAACAAAGAATTACTCACTTTTCATTAATGTAGTAATCAATAGATGGGCACAAAAAATTCATAGTCGTTGTTGTTGAAAAGAAAAAATAAGATAAAGAGTAGCAGAACATGGTCGATTTTCTGTCAAAACCTTGCCACTGATTAGATAACATTTTGATGTATTACAGATCAAGACAAATCTCGGAATTTAAATATCAATATTTTGTAATTGTATTATGGTTCCTTTTGGATCTATCAACCAGTTTTAAAAACTTTAACGATCTAAGGCAGCGTCCACATTATGTTGAAATATGTAGCTCAAAAATGTTGAGTAGGTATAGGCGTATCGATCGAAAATGTCAATGCACATTTATTGATCGGCATAGTGTAGACGCAGCTAAATAATTCCATTTTATTACCTTTACAACCTCGAAGCAATTTACTAAACTAGGTTTTGACAGAAAGCCGACGATATAGCTAATTTATTTAAGATCTGTACACAATTAGCTATAAGAAAAAGGAATAGAAGAAGTGTGTTTTTAATTAAGGGCTACAAAGGTACTCGTAATTTTAATTTTTCATCAAAAAGCCAAAATTCTTAGTCCAAGTCACATTATGACTTCGAGCAACACATGATCGAAAAGTACACAATTGTAATGCAAAATACAAATGGTTTCAGCGGGGGTGGGTCTTGCAGTAGAAATTTGGATTTTCGAATATGTCCTCTTTTTTATCAAACGCCTTATGGGCACCCCTATTTAGAATCGTTTAAGGCTTAGAACGCACTTGGGATTTTCAGTCGGTGCTACAAAAAACTCGGTATCGCAAGACGAGTATGGTATGTTTCGCCAGAATTGTTAAGTAAATTTCGACATTTTTGTTTCGAATTTTGTTGCGTTGTTTCGCATTTTACGTTTGGCGAACAAAGTTTTGTTTCCTAAACCATTTGACTTTTTTTCTTTTAAGTTTTGTCAAAATATTCCGTTACCAAAACTGAACAAAACAAATGAAGAACAAAACAATCTAACACAGTGATAGTAGCAGGAATAGTCTTCAAGTTAAAATAATATTTAAATCACTATTTATTGAGCAACGTTTCAGAAAAATAAAATAAGTAAGTCACTATGATAATGAAGGGTCAAACAATTAAAAGGCGAAACGATATTCAGCGAAAAAATGAAACGGCTTCACGATATTTCACGAAATAATAAAACGCCAAAACGTTATTTCACAAGAAAAATTCTTGACCAAATAAAATACAATAAAAAAAGCTAAACAAGAAATTGCAAAATGAATTTTGCGAAACAATGGTGACCCTCGCAAGACATTATGGACCTTCACTCACTTGCTATTATCTATGGCACGAGTCAAAAAATACAATAACTTTTAGCTAGCGTCAAAGCAATCGCAATGATGAACATCTAATATTTATCTTGTTGACGATTAACTAAGCAACGACCTGGTGATTTTCTGCTATTGCGACTAAAAAATATCTATATCTAAAGGCTTACCCAAAATGATAAAATGTCAGCACAATATTTAAATTTCAATTGAACCGAATTGGCAGCACTGTTTTATTACTCTCATAATTCGAGACTTTACTTTATTGGTTGCTTGGGGCTTGGTTGCCTGGTCTGGTTGCGGGTGCTTTTTAGCGCATGCATGTTTCCATTGTAAAACATTGTAAATGACCCCTGCGTTGCGTTGTTTTAAGCTCTGCTGGTGTTCTTTGGTTTTGCGGCGTATTGATGGTGAAATGGGTGGTGTTGAAGGTGAGAATGGGTATGTGGTCTTCACATGCTATTGTGTTGTTTTCCACTTGATTGTGTTGCTATACCCCCCCCCCCTCACATACAGAAAACCGACAAAAGGGTGAGTTAGGTTGAGATTGGAATTATACCCATATTTGACCTGTGAGCTGGTTTATAACTCGCTATGTATCTATATAATATATACCACTTACAGCTAGCTATAGGTGGTTCTGGTTTGGAGTAAATCTCTGCAACTCTTATGGAATGAGGGCACTTAATAATCTGCTATTGTGTTATGTCGAAAGTACGCTTGGCAATGGCGTTTGCACGGTCTTGACAGCGAACAATGCCAATGAATACAATAACGAAGCGAACTGTAGTTTGCAGAGCGGGGCTGGGTAGCTAATGCAGTGAATCAGCAGTGAAGGATTTAGAAATTATTATAAAAGAGTGGTAGGTTAGGTATATGTGGTAATGTGGAGGCAATTAGTCGCAATGAATAACAATATACACATAAATATGAAGAAGCATGAGAGGGGCTTAGACCAATATTTATGAAAAAAATTACTAATTTTGACAGACTAGTGAGTTCTGTTAAGTATGGAAATATTACAAAACGTTGACATGGAGTGTGAAATTCTATTGATGAAGTTGTAGTCCAGTAAAGTCCAGTCCAGTCAGGTGGTTTTCTATATTATTTATGTGAACATTTTAAATCTCCTCAACCATACCCCCTCCGCCCCCTTCAAAATTCTGGAAAAACCACCAAAAATTGGCACTTTTTTATTTCTTTGCCAATAACTTCTTCCAATTTTTTTTTTAACGGAGAAAAGAGTCAAACGAACATTTGAGAAAACCAAGTTTTCTTCCGAGGTTAGTATGACTCAGGAAGTATTTTTGTACAACAACTACAAATGGCGCTTTGGACTCACTAACTTTTCTGTTTGTTTTATATAGTCTCTGTACATACTGGAGTCTCGTAAAAATTCTATTACCGATTTGTCTGACCACTAGAATTGACTGACGTGAGAGTAAGAAAAACTTGGGAAGACATTGCGATATCTTTTTCTTTTAGTCACTATTTTCCAAAATGTCGGACATACATTAGGCTGGCCACGATACCAGAAAAGTTTCGGTATCATTTGTTTTTGGTATCAAAAACCGATACGATACCAGCACCAAAGCATCCGAAATGATTTCAAGACGGTACCAAATGATACCGTACTTTTTGGACCGAAATTAAGCGATATTCTCGGTAGTAGGTATCTAATGCTTAAATTTAAAATACAAATAGGATTTTCAATATGTGAAAACTGAATGTAAAAGTTGATTTAGTTTTGTCGTCCTGGGGTTGTTTAGTCCCGGATTTCCAGTGGGAGTGTATTTATTAGGGGTAGGGAATATAAGAGTTGACGCTTAGCAATGGTAATGGACTAATCCTGAGTCAGAGTAGATAGAAATTTCCTCCTTGGTTTCGAATGTTGTTGTGGGATTAGCATAGTTCTCATAAGTTGATTATGGTTGTTGGCAATGTTTTTAACAAATTAATCTGCAGATATGGTATTAATAACTTCTTCCAGCTACTTCTTGAAATTGAAAGGAACTTTATTGATGATTGTCTCAGTACCTTTTAACTTTTTACCCTTTTGCTTAAGTCGAAGTATCAGTTAATAGGTTTTTAAGGCTTAATCATGGTAAGGGATTATCACAAAATGTCGTTAGTGGAGCTAATCTTTACTCCTAGTTACGAACTCCTAGACTTCTTCGAAGTTATATTAAGACGGGGGCAGAAATGTTGATTTTAATTCTTACTTTTGCTCCAAAACTCAATTGAAAAATAATAGGCTAGTACATCTCCTTGGCTTTCCTCTAAACATGCTTGGAATAGATTTGTAGAGCGTATAGCTATTCCCTACTATTTAAATACTTTGACAAAACTCTAATAAGGGACAGTGTCAAATAATTTGCCTGCTATCAAATCTCAGTATGTCATGACAATAAGCAAAGCTAACCAAGGGTAAACTATCGTATATAATATTGATTGCTCAGAACTTGGTCTGGGCAAGTAGCATAGCAATCAGTTACGATGAAGTGCTTGATTCACTTCCTCGTGCTGGTCCCCGGGCAACTATCTGCGTATCCCAATAAACGTAAATATGCTTCAATTACAAGTGCGAAAGTCCTAGCATTTTAGGATAGGTAAGTTTACGGAGGCTAGCATTCTTCTTAACTGAAACCAATTCTGCTAACGAAACCGACACAACGCATCGGTTAAGAAAAAGTGATAATACGTTGATAACTTTTGGCTATTGTACCCGTTCAGAGATTAGTTTTTGGTTGATACCGGTATTGTTAGGTATCGGTATCGGAAACTGAAATGATACAAGCTCCAAAGCATCCGAAACGATACCGAGTTATACGAGACCAAAACGATTTACAAAAGTATCGTTTGGCTTGGTTTCGTGGCCAGCCCTAGTTTCTGGAGTGTGAAGACGCTTCTTGATAAGGGAAGTGAAGTCATTAAAATGCCAGATTTCTCCAATTAGAGAAAGAGTTCATGCGGTAAAAGTTGGACATCTTAAGGATTAGTGAAGTAAGATGGTTAGACTCGGGGAAGTATAAGTCCCTAACTGGAACACTTTACTAATCTACTCCGAAAGGGTACCTGGAAGTAATCGTGAATCTGGTAATGCATTGGTGCTTTCCAAAATAGTTCTCAAGAGCTTAATTTCCTGGGAGCTTTTAGATGGCTGGATCATAAAAGCTAGGTTCCGAATCTAGAGTACGTTGTGTCACAATCATACAGTGTTATGCCCCAACGGAACTTTCTTCATTCGAGGAGAAGGAGGCCCTTTATAACCGGCTAAGCGCTGCTTCTAATAGTACACCACATGGAGATATAAGACGGTAATGGGATACTCAAATGCCAAGGTTGGCAATGACAATGATGGGCTCGGGCATGTTATGGAGAAACATGGTGTTGGTGACCGCAACGGCAATGGTGAAAGTTTTGTCGATTTTTGTAACCCCAAACACCTTGTAATAGGAGGGACCATGTTTTAGCACAAGAAGTGCCACAAAATCAGTTCGGTGTCGACGGGCAGACAATTAATTTTAAATCAAATTGATCACTTCACGATCAGTCGGCGATTTAGAAGCAGTGTTCAGGACGTTCAATTCGGAAGACATACAGACATATAGGAATGCCCTGGAACTACACACTGCTGCCGTTTAGAAATCCCAAGAAACACCCGAATAGCCAAATTCAATACCAAGAGAATTAAGGAGTCCACCAAGAGCTAGGGACCACTTTTCACAAGGAGCAATTAATAGCATGGAGTATTAATAATACCAATGGTGAGCTATGAAAAAATTGTTCATATCAGTTGCTCAAAATGTAGTCAGTCGGTCGCAATGTAGAAAAAGTGCCTAGTTTTCCGAAGAAACTTAGCCTAAGATCGAAGAAAGAAAACAACAAAGAGATCTCATTCATCAACAGCAGGGAAAAACAAGCTAGAGTCTGCGTATAGTATGAAGATGAGAGACTATAATCTACTTTGTCAATGCATTGGCAACAGTAGCTGAAGAGGCTGCAAATAGGTGTAACACTAGGACCATCTACGTCTACAGAATTACCAAGGAGCTTACAGAGCTGTACAAAGCTCTAAACAATACCTGGTAAGGGACATACCCAGAATACTGCTAGTTTTGGATAAGGACCAGCTGCTCAAAAGGTTGGAAAAAAAACTTTTCTGAAGTTTTTTAACCGCGTTTTCACCAGTGAATATGAAATCAACCCAACACCCAATGACCCGTCCGTAGAAACAAATTTCCGAACATGCACTCTATTTCCGAGTATAGAAGCAACTTTAGCCACAAACCTTAAGAACAAGCCGAATTCGGAAACTAAAGGCACCGTCCGGCTGCGAATGCTCCGCTCAGATGTTAAATCCGTGATTTTTTATAGGGGCAGCACTTGGAAAGTAACACCAACTGTCATAAGAAAGCTTAAGACTTTTCTGAATATATGTCTATGAAATATCTTGAGGATTTTCTGGAATAATCATATCTCCAATGATGAAGTTCATGCGGGAACAGGAAACCATCGACTCTATGATACGTAAACGTTAGTGGCAGTGGATTGGCCATATGCTTCAAAAAAGTGAAGAGTGCTCGGCAAGTCTATCGATGCAATGAAACCCTCTCACGCAGCGAGGAAGAAGGGTTGGCCGACCTAGAAGAACTTAGCGAAGAACGGTCGAAGATGTATCAGCACAATTGAGGAAGAGTTAGAGAGAGCTGAGGTACTTCTCCAGAAACCGTACACAGTAGTGCGAGGAATAGTGGAGGCCTTTATGCCCTGGTAAGGGAACCTCACAGGTGTATTAGGTCCGAGGACCTAAATAAGTTAGTAACCAAGATCTATGTTTAGTCCCTTTGGTAGTAGCTGTTCTTATTATTTTGAGATTGAGTGTACTTTATACAAATTTCATATTTTGCAGTCAAAGAACTTTCTACACAAAAAAATCAAGAGTTTCGTTGAATATTTAATTTTTTACCACAATTTTCGATGAATTTTTATTTGTTTCAGACTGTTCCAGGAAGTTTCAAGACTTTATTTGTGAAAGAAAAATTGACTTTTTCTTCAAAATAGAAGCTCTCACAGCTTATAGCTTTTAATTTAATTGTTACTCTAATTATTCAGGAAAAAGTTACCACAAATTTACAAAATATTACTTACTTTACTTACTCTTAGATTCCAACTTTGATTCCTTAACGAAAAAAAGTACAAAAATTTGTTAACACTTATTTATTAAATATCTTTATTTTTTGGTTTCAAAAATCACTTTTTAGTTTTTTGCCTTAGCAGCTTGTTTGGCAATATCATCCTTGAACCATTCTCCGATTTTACTATCAATAATACACTTGAATCCGTTGAACGACCACTGGAGAGCAGGTTCATTGGCAGTATTTTTGTTGCACTCACTCAAAATTGGAATCAAAACCTCAGGGTTAGCCTTGTCCTTGTAGAGAGCAGCAATATGTTCGACATTGTAACCAGTTTCATCGCTCCACAATCCTAAATCAGAGAAAATACACTTGATGTTCTCATGTACGATCTTCTCATTAGGGTAGTCGAATTGCTTGAATTTTTCCAAATAAGCGGCAGGAGTTTTGAGTTTTTCAGCGCATTTAGCACTTGCCTTGAAGAAGTCATCTTCAGTCTTATCTTCGAATTCAGCTGAGGCCTTTAAAAATAATTTATTTTTAGTTTTTTATTAAATGGAAAAAAAAAATAAAATAATTCTAACTTACAAATGCCACGCAAAGGACGAGAACTGCAGCAATGAGTTTCATTTTCTTGGAAAGAGGTCTATTCAGGTTGAATATTACAGCTGCTAAGATGAAAAATCTCAATGCGGCTGAGCTTAAGTAGAAAATTATTGCCGGCAAAAGTTATGTAGGTACCTACATAATACAACAAACAATGACTATAAGTAGGTATACGAGTATTGTATATAACAAAAAAAAAATATAATAATCTTGACTTTGACTATAGTACCACCACTACGCCATGCCCGTAGCTCCGCACCATGGTGAGATAATTCCCATCGTATTTTTAATTATTATTGGTCTTGGTGCTAAAATAGAATCAAAGTTTGTAAATATGTATGAACGTTAGGGTGTGTCATATATTTTAGCTCTGGAATTTTCAAAATTTTCTTTTTTTTCTAATACCTTGCAAAAGTTGCAATTTTCGTCCAAGTTATTGGTTTCAGTACGCTGAAAAAAGCTTTAAAAGAACACCAAAAAACGTTTGTTTGCTATAGTAGAGAAATAACACTAGTTTATAAGAGTTTAGGCCATGGTAGGGTCCTTAAAAAAATATATTTTGTAGATTAATTTTGGATTACTGAACACGATAGTAAATTTTTTTTCCAAAGAACCGTTATCGAGATACACAAAAATCGTTTTCTCAGCTATGTCAAAATATTGTGAATTTTGGTTTGTTTTCGTGTTTTAACGCATTTTCCGGGTTTAATTTTTAAAACGATCCCGAAATAGTAAACAAAAAACCATAGCGAAACTTGAAAAGATAAACAAAATACTCGAATAAAATAAATTAAGAGCCAATCGGGATCATGCTATAACATGGCGCTCAAGAGATTCTAAAATAAATTAAAGTTAATCCGAATTTGAATACAGCCAATGACACAATTTTCGAAGATGAAACCTCACCTGATATTAGGTGTGTTTAATGAATCTGTTCCGAACAGAAAGTTACAGAAAAGAACAGAAAGGTACCGGATTGTGTGTTCCATGAGTAAGAACCTTGCCCTAAACTGTTCTAAATTTTATCAATATGAGTTGCATGAAGTTTTTCAGAGCAGTTTTGAACAATATTTTCTGCACCTATCGGGTTTTTCAATGAGAGCGCTACAAAAGTTTTTTTAAATAAAACAAAAACGGTTTTGAATATCAATGAAATTCTTTGTTATTGTGAAAGTACGTTCGATGCCATTATGTATGGAACTCGATTTCTATTGCATGGCCACCACGGGCACGCTTGCAGAAGTTCAGACTCGGAACCCAATTTTCGACGGTTTTCAAGCATAAATCGGCTGATACTGCTACAATTTCACGTTCGATATTCGTACGAAGTTTATCAATCGTCGCTGGCTTGTTAGCATAGACCATAGACTTGACGTAGCCCCACAGAAAATAGTCTAACGGCGTCAAATCGCACGACCGAGGCGGCCAAGCGACTGGACCATTTCGTGAGACAACACGTTCACCAAACTTGGTTTCCAATAAATTGATTGTGACATTCGCTGTGTGGCTTGTGGCGCCGTTCTGTTGGAACCACATGTCCTCCAAGTCCATATCATCCAATTGGGGCCAAAAATATTCGGTTATCATTAAATGGTAGCGATCCCCATTCACAGTAACGTGCTGGTCTTGATCATCATGGAAGAAGTACGGCCCAATAACGCCGCCGGCCCATTAACCATACCACACCGTAATCTTTTCGGGATGCAATGGAGTACGTGTGGATTGCTGCCTGACCAATGCCGCATATTTTATTTATTGGCGAACCGTTTCAGTGAGAAATGACCCTCATCGCTGAAGATGATTTTTCGATGAAAATCCGAATAATTTTCAAGTTGTTGCTCAACCCAATTCGTGAACATACGACTCTTCTGGTGGTCAAGCGGCTTCAGTTCCTGCGTCAATTTAATCTTGTAAGGATGTAGGCCAAGATCTTTTCGCAAAATTCGCCGCAACGACGTCACAGAGATGCCCAACGCTTGAGAACGACGTGTGAGATACACATTTGGACTTTCTGCAACTGAAGCCTCAGCGGCAGCAATATTCTTGACACTACGAGCATTTCTTTGTCTCACTGGCACGGCATCAGTTTGTACTGTGCCTATGGATTCAAATTTTTAAACTAGACGCACAAATGTTGACCTGCTAGGACGATTATGACGACCATAAATTGGACGTAGCGCTCTTAACGTTGAGGCCACTGACTCCGAACAGCCAATCCCGCCAATACAAAGCTGTACTTTTCTGTTATTTCTTGTTCTGACAGCTTCCACGCACTTGTGCTCCTTTGCTCTGTTCTGATTTAGGTTTTTCTCATTTAACACAGCTATTAGAAAACACAAACATTGGCCACAGAAACAGAACCTTCCATCGATGAAGTTTACCCAAGGTTGAACCAGCTAACAAAAAACGGCATTTTTGTTTCTCAAAAATCACCAAATCATCCTAAATGGTATTGCTAAGAAAGCAAGAAAAGGAATTTATTTTGAATTAGTTTTAAAAATGAATAAAACAACCCAGGTTCCATTTTCTATTTCTTGTGATTATTAAAGTAAATTTGTGCATTCCTTGAATTTCTTTTTTAAAAATAAAGGAATTATGTACCTGCAGCATATTTTTGCCACTTTAAAAGTTTATTCTTTATCTCAACTAGCCCCAGCAAAAAACCCAGATCTTCATCTTGGCGAGTTCAAGGCGATCCTAGGTTACAAAAATACACAGATTTTGTTGGCCAGGATGAGTTCAGGGTTTTCTAGAAACACTTTGGGGTGAATTCAGAGCTCAACGAACAAACTTCAAAAATCATTTTGGTATCTCTAAACAAGTGGATTATACTCCATGAACTTCAAGAAGAAGACCAATTGCCTCTGCACTTCAAAACGGCAAGAGCAGTATTCCGAGCAATGTATTTTTTTTTTTTAATTTTGTAATGGTATTTTCTTGGCAGATAGGTCAAAAACAGCAGTAAACGAAAATTTATGTCAAACATAAATATCTTAAGTGCCACTTTTTCTTCCTAAGTTATGTTGAACATGAGGATTCTTATGGTTGAGTTTACGTTTGATGCAAACCAAAAAGTGTCACTACAGAGGTTTATGTGGAACATAATTATTTATGTTCCGAATCAGCGAGTGGGCCTTAGTTGTTTAGCAGGCCAAAGAACCATTTTATTTCAAACTTTTTTCACATATTCCTATTCCTACGATCTTAATGCAACTTTTGACAGGTATTAGATTTTAAATCTGAACAATATTTTTTTTTCGCCATACCACAGTGACACACCCTAATGAACATGCGTTGTTATGAGTATAAATTCGCTGGTACTCAAATAATCTTAAAGGTCTATCAGTAAATAATAGGAGGTCAAATACTGATAATAGTTTGGTTTGGATTTCAAATCACTTTAGATTTGAAGCATCAAAAGTCGTTGACATTTTTTTTTTCTTTAAAAATGATAACGACTGACAACAGAAAGAATACAAAATTCATCGAAAGTTAAAAAGTTATTTTGATAACCACAATTTGATAAAGTTTTCAGTTGATTGTAGAAAAAAAATTTGCATGCAAAATTGTGACCGTATGTGACAATGAATTATTAATATTTTACGGCTTTTTCTGTTATCAAATTACGGTTTTCTAATGAAAATATATGCTTGTCGCTGAAGGAGACCGTTAGAACCTGAATTTTTTTTAAATTTCGATAATATCGCAGAATTCTGTGGAATATTGGTAAGTGCACTGGAGTGTCACACGTACAATTTGCGAATTGGTTCTCAGTCTATACCACTTGAAACCAAAGATTACTTTTCAGAGACTTCACAGGTGGCCTACTGAATCCTGATAGGAAGTGAAAAAACCTCCAAGACTGTCTTTTTTGTCACGAAAAAGTGCTATCGATCTTGACCACTCAGACTTGGCAGAAAATTATTGATCTGCTGTTTTTTTTTGTAAACAATCAGATCATATAAAAGTGAAATCTTGGGATCAAGGATTCAATTATTGAGTGCGAAAAAAATACCGTTCAGATTTAAATTCTAATACCTGCCAAAAGTTGAATTAAAATTGTAGGAATAAGATTATGTGAAAAAAGTTTGAAATTAAATGGTTCTTTGGCTCGATAAACAACTAAGTAAATTTTCAAAAACATGTGTTTTTAGTACTTTGAAAAATCATAGAAAAAAAACTATTGCTGACCAATTCCTGTAAAAAGTTGACCTTTTATCACGATCTAGAGATCTTTGGGATGGTATACTTTTTTTTTGTAAATTTGCCTCAAATTAGGTGCCAGAAATCGACCGTGACCTTACTGAGTGTATTCAACATGCACTGGTTACATTTGGAATTATGTGTCAAAAGAAATCACCAAAATATATGTATTCAGTGCAAAAACTTGACTTGAACATAGATCATATTGACTCAATATATAACATTCTATTGACTAAACACTATCTTAAACTCTATTACAAGCATCGTGTGCTTATTCAATATTTATGTAGCAAACATTTAAGAAACTGCCAGCAATTAAAAAAAAACATAAATCACAGCAAGTTTTCCGATGGCTACATGCAACGTGTATTCAGTCTATATTTATTTAAAGGCATTTATACTCAGTACATCAAGTTATACGTTGAGTATAAAGGTACGTTTGTTTAGTCTATATTTTATTTTAAATTACCTCAAACTCCCAATAAAAACTATAAACGTTACATATATATATGCGATGAGTATAGGCTGTATGTATTCATTCAATATTTTGTATGTAATGATTGAGTCTCTGACTACATTTATCCAGTACATAAAGTTTTGTGCTGAGTAAATACGACGTGTATTAAGTCTCTGATAACATGTATCCAGTACAGATGGTATATACTCAATACATATTAAGTGCAAGCCATCGAACTGAAACGGTTATTTGTTACATTAAGTTATGTGGTGAGTAAATACCACTTGCACTGAGTTCATGCTAACATTTATTCAATACAGGCGGTATAAGCCTTCTCAATGCACTCAAATGAGTTTCAACTTTTTGAAATTTGGCGCCAGTTTTTTGTGTCATGAATTAGCCTAGTGGATGCGTGCTATTTCCGTATGTGGAAGGTCCCCAGTTCAAATCTCAGTAAGTATCACAAAGTATTTTTAAAATAAAACAAACATATAAAAAATTTCTATTTCTATACTTTCAGAATAATGCGAAATGAGTTGGGCGCTGAGCAGTGCTGAAGACGGCTGTAGGACGTATGGACTCAATACATAATTGTATGTAGTGAGATTAGACTAATAACATAAATATGGTATGAGTACATAGACTTAATAATATGATATGTAATAAATGCAAACATAAATAAATAAATTACATAGATTACGGGGTCATTAAATAAACAATTATGTATTCACTACATAATAATATTATGAGCCCATAAAATAATTGTTTTTGTGTTTTTAATTCAATAAATCTGCACTCACTTTTATGTACTCATTAAAGGTAACTGACATAAATTTATGTAATGATTACATAGACTCTTTATATTTATGAAATGATAGCATATCAACTGAACTCAGTAAAAAACATTATGTTTACATAAACAATATCCAACACTTTTTTTATGTAATGAGTACATAAAATATTTATATCAATGCAATGAGTGCATATAACCTATGCTCACTAAATAGTGACATGTATACTTTAGCAGTATTATATTTATGTAATGGCTGCACATAAACTGTACTCTCTGAATAGCAATACATATGCATTGCCGATAATTTACACGTTTTTATGTAATATCGCATACAATATGCAAAGAAGCTGTACCCACTACATAATAATATCAAAATCAGAGTTTCTTTACGCATATTTATATTGTGAGTACATTAAATATTATTCTTAATGTAATGAATGCATAAAGTATTACATAGAAACTTTAATCACTACATTTTCATGAATTTATCACCGGAAAATTTCACGTATTCTTGTAATAAGTTAACAGAATTATATACTTGCTACATTTGGTCCTATGTAGTTAGTAAAGATTGCTCTATTTGATGGGTACAGGAAGTATGCGTGCAGAAAGATATGGGATGAGTAGATACATTTATTTGCTGAGTGCATTAATTTTTCCCTCAGTGTTTTCCTGACCAATTACTGACCAATTAGATGGCATTCTCAAATAATTCCCAAAGATTCCAAATGAAAAATGTAATTTTAATGTTATTCAAATCGGTATTGTTTGGTATCGGTATCGGAAACAGAAGCGGTACCGAGACAATACCAGCTCCAAAGCATCTGAAACGATACCTATACGTGACTTTGTTATAATGGGACAAACGAGACTCTCTGTACTCTTGGGACCGAAATTTACCGATACCTACTTTTGGTGGTAGGCACCTATCGTTTGGTATCGGCAGAAAGAATATATTTTTGCACAATATAATTCATTTATTTCCAATAATCAATTCAAGTTATTGGTTTATCGGTAACGGCTCTAAAGATTTGAATTAAATTTTTACAGTTTCTTCTTTTAAGTATGGAAAAGAATTAAGCCATTCCATAAATTAAAGCCACCCACTGTTATTTTGCTTGGTCTCTCTGAAACCAATCATTTAGATGAAATTTTTGGACTTGGATCTTTTTTGCAAGAGGAAGTGACTTTAAAGAAATCCACCAACTGCCTCGCATATTTTTCTTATATCTTGGTTTCTCGGAAACAGCTCCAAGGATTTTCTAATAGAAGTGTTTTCCTGCTATGATATTTTGACGCAGAATCATTTTATATAAAATCCATAGTACTATCATCTTTGTATATACAGGGTGTCCGCCGAGGAGGTATACTTCTTTTTGTTTTGCCGCCATTTTGGTAAACATTAGTCTTGAAAGTTCATATTTAGCAGTCGTGAAGTAGACTCGTGGCAAATTTATTATCGAAAAATATTCAATAAACTAACGTGTTTTAATCGTTAAAACATTTTATCAAAATTAATCATCGATTACTGTGACGATGAGAAAATTATGTGAAATATTTGGAAGAAACAACGTGCGAACAAAACACACTATTTACCGTGTAGTGAATGATTTCGAAGAAAGAGGGTCTGTAGGTAATAGGCCCAAGCATGGACCACAACGTACTGCAAGATTGGCTGAAAACATTACTCCTGCTCAAGGAAGTGTTCAAAACAATCCATCAACCTCAATTCGACGTAACTGTGAATGGGGGCGATATCGTGATATGATTGAAAACTTTTTTACGCCACAACTACATGGTTTGGGCTTAATTAATATGTGGTATCAACAAGACGGTGCCACATCACATTCAGCCAGGATTACAATGAAATTACTGCGAGGACTCTTTCCAAAACAAGTTATTTCAAGAAATGGTGATGTTGATTGGCCTCCATGGTCACCTGATTTGACTGCTCCGAACTTCTTTTTGTGGGGATATCTGAAAAGCAGGGTTTATGCAAACCAGAAACGCTTAAGCAACTCAAACAAAATATTCGTGATGAAATTAATGAAATACCGCGTGAAATGTGTGAGAATGTAATGAAAAATGTGCTCAAGAGGAATCGCATTTGTGAGACTAACAGAGGCGGACATTTACCTGATATTGTATTCCATACATAATTGTATGGAATTATATATCTATTCTCTTTCATTTAATCAAAAACTATAAACCATCAAAATAGTATACTACCTTCCCGGCGAACATACTGTAGTTTTACGTTTCATAGAGGACAAGTAAGCTTGTCGTTTGGTATTAATTGAATAGTAATTTGACATCATTAAAGTAGCGAAATTTTACTTCCGAAGTGCAAAACAAAAAACGTAAACCAAATAAGGTTTTTTCTCTTTAAAGTGGTCGGACACATGGTTATTCCCATAAAAACTTTGCCCGATCAGTGAATTCATAAAGAGGACAGTCTTATCTGTCATTTAATCCAAATTTTATCAAGATCTCCGATGAGAATTTTTTTCATAAAAAAACCTTTTTTTGAACTAGTCAGACAAGCATTTTTTCTCGGATTTTTCTGTACGACCGATTGTTTCAAAATCTGGAGGCAATTATCTTCATATGAATGTTGAAATCATCCAGCTCAAAAGTTAAACTTGTAACCAAAAATCACTACCGGAAATGGCCATATATTCTGGCCAAAGTTCCCTCCAAAAGTTTGTCCGACCATAAGTTTTGTGAATGTTTCAAAAAATCTATCTATTGGGATGGATTATTTTGAAAGCCGCGATGAGTCTAACGGTCGCCTCCCGGACTGTTAAAAGATTAGCGCAAATGTCAATTCATCGACAAATTGAGATTTACACTGAAGAAGTTAGAAGATCAAATTTTGGCTTATTGTAATTTTACTTATAATATCGATCAGACACTAAAGCACCAAATTATGAAACTTTCTTTTTTGAAAAATTCAATAACACCCCGCGCCGTAAAAAAAAAACTGTCTGGCTACGGCTTTTTGCTAGGGCTGGCTACGATTCCAGAAAAGTTTTCGAGACGATACCAGCTCCGAAACGATACCGAGACGATACCAAACGATATCGCATTTTTTTGACCGAAATTTACCGATACTCTCGGTAGTTTTATTTGGTATCGGCAGAAAATTTGAATATTATTATTAATTTGTTACAAACAATCAATTTTTCTAGTTGGTTTCTCGAAAAAGGCTCTTATGATTTAGATGACATTTTCAGAGCTTTTATCTTTAACAGGGCGAATGTTAAGGCAATGATTTTAATTAAAACTACTTACTGCCACGCCCATCTATCTTATGCTGAAGCCCACAACTTGGATGAAATTTTCAGACTTGGTTCTCTGTAGTGATGACACCGCGTCAGAATATTTGTGTCAAATTCCTAGTCAGAACTTTACTTAGACATTGTGCAACAAGGGTTTAAAAAATTGTTAAGTCAACATAATAAACTTCAGTTACTAAAATTGTCTTTTATAATAGTGATTTTTGTCTTAAATCTTAGAAATACCAAGCGAGTTCAATTACTAGGTCAAAAACATGTAACCAAGTCGTGCATTGTATTCGGGTTGGCGACTCCGATCGATACCGATACCGATATCTTTGTTATACGAGACCAAACGAGACGATACAGATATTTTTCGATTTTGACGATACCGAGACGATACTTATAAAAGTATCATTTGGTTTGGTATCGTCGCAAGCCCTACCTACACACACAAATGTTTTTTTCAATTTTTCAGATTTGTTAAAAGGAATGAGAGCTTAATTTGAAAAATATTTGAGCTGAAAATACAACCCAATTCAAGATGGTGCCCAAAAATTAGTATAAACAAAAATATTTTTTTTTATTGAAAATATGTATATCCATTTTTCCATTAAATTTGTTTTATAAAATTAACTTAAAAGGAGAAAATAAATAAAGAAAATATTTTACTTTTATTTTATAAAAATTAGTAGCTTACACCTAAATTGACTTTTTCAAGATCTTTTGTCTATTTCACCTTCCACTTTCGTGAATGAGTGTAGGAAAGAAAAAATGCTAGTCGCTGTTGCAATTGATAAACAACGAAACCTGCACTGGGATTGAGCTTATCATGTGGTTTCAGTGGCGCGGTGTGTAGTGCAGCGGCCTTTGAATCGCAAGGTTTATAACTCACTCCCAGATGGCGGCAAAAGTGTTTTTCAATTAATACTAGCATAACTAGGCTAAGCACCACTAAAGGAGTCTGATGATCGAGTTGGCGCTCGTGAAAAACCTATAACTCCAGCCTATAATACCTGATGGTAATGCACACAAGATGTTATTGTTCATTAAAAAATTATTCAAATATTTTGTATTTAAAGTTGTGAAATCATAGCAATAACTACTAAGGGCTGACGCAAGAAACTCAATTTGATATTTTATTGCAGCATCTCATTCACTTTCTATTTCATTGAGTTAGTGGCGGCAGTTCTCAATTTTGTTAGACATACGAATTTGGCGCCCCTGGAAGCTGCTTCCCGGGGAACAGGCCCCGGTTAGCCACCCCATAGATCCGGGGCTGCCTAAAGCACAACCTTTTACTTCTGAAAATTGAAAATAGCTGAGCTAACTTCACGAACATACAAATTTCATTCTTCTTGTTATGTACGAGTACAATACAATTTTTAAAAGCCTCTTAAACTTTATATCAAGTATAGGTGAAGTGAAAAATAGAAATAGTGAAAAACATACAATATACTATAAGAAATTGAATAGCCTTAGACTAGGCTTGATTACCTTTTGTAATATCAACACAATTTTAATAATTCCCATTTTATTGATCTCCCCATAAATCTTACATTGAACAAGGACGGAAAAACTCGCATCACTCATTTATATAACTTTTCCAATCATTATATTAAATATGCATTATGTATTTACCTACATATGTATTATTTTATAAATAATTTTATCAACTCAAGTCAAACGGTTAATTGCAGATGTCTTTACATTTACAATGCTAAAATAATTAACTTTTAAAAGTGAGATAGCCTTTTTCTAGAATTACAAGACTAAGTGATAACCAAGTCATCTCTCATTTCTTCCTATAAAAGCTAAGCTTCCACTGCATTTTGGATCATAGTCAAACAACCAAGCGATAGCTTCGTGTGCAAATTACAACTCTATACAATGAAGATTTATATTATTCTTGCTCTAGTAGTTCTGGTAAGGAAATTCTATCTAATTACTTTGTTAACTTAGAATTGAATATTTATTTTTGTTTGGTTTAATCTTTTTAGACGAACGCTGAATGGAAGCCCAAAACTCGTCAAGAACTTAGGCAAGCCCGATTGGATTGTATAAAGAGCCTAAATATGCCACAAGACTTACTTGAGAAGGCTAACCGTCTTGACTATCCTGACAATGATCTAGTCAAAGAATTCATTTTGTGTGGTGCTCGAACTTCGGAATTATGGAACGAATCTGATGGATGGCTATCCGATAGAATAATGCGACTTCTTGAAAATGATAAAAAACTTAACAAAGAAGAGATGCGTGAAGTCATTGAAAGCTGTTTAGATGATAATAGTCAAGGCAGTTCAATACAAGACTGGACCTACCGCAACTTCAAGTGTATCATCGATAGCAAGTTGAGGAGTTCAATGAAACGATTAATGCAGAAATTGGATTAATAAGTTTTTCTATTGCATTTATTTTTCGATGAATTTTCAATAAATCTTATCGCAATGCAACTTTAAACATTTATTTGGAAGAACACAAAATCATAAGCCAACCTTTTGGTTTATAAAGATGTAATAGGGGGAAAGATAAGGATACGGTGAAAGAAGGTAAGAAAATGAATATTTAGGTATTATGCATCTTTGATTTTTTTTTCAAAACTGTGTGAAATGTTTGCAAAGTATTTAAGTGTGAGATATTTTGAAAACTGTCCACTCTTCCATTAAAAAAAAAATGCATGGGTACAAACTTTTTTTATTTTTATATTTAAAAGCAGAATATAATATTCGAACAAAATTCACTTCTGTGAATCAAATCTGAACATACTCAAAAAACCAATCCCTTTGAACTTATACAGGAGTATGAACATTTTTGCGGATTTTTTTTTGCGGGTTAGATATTAATGAGATTCTATATTCCTCACCAATCTACAACCGGTCTCAAATCGGTCAAAAACCAATCTCAAACCAAATTTAACCCGGTCTAAAACTGATCTCAAACCGATCTCTTACCAATTTCAAACAGATTCCCAAACCAATCTCAAACCGATTTCAAATTGGTCTCAAACCAAGCTCAAATGATCCGAAACCGATCTCACCTAAGCTATTTGCCTTAGATACACATTGCGTATGCGTACTATTTATCAAAACTACAAAACATGCAAGTCGGTGCAAATAGAAGAGCAATACCTATGCAAATTTTGTAATATTTCAATTTTATTAATTTTCCATTGGAAGTTATTGTAATTGGTCCGATTTGTCGAATCGAAAATTTTGACAAATCTTCACGTTTCGAGCTCCCTAGAATCGGAATCCATCATTTTTAGAGAAATATCTGTGTCTGTACGTACGTTCGTTTGTTCGTACGTTCCTTCACTTTTTTTCGTTCACCTTTTCTCAAGAACGAATGAAGATATCAACTTCAAATAAATTTTATTTTGTAGATGGAAGTTTCAATACGTGCAGAAAGGTCCTTCAAAAAAATTCAATGAGCGTTTTTTTTTTACAATTTTTACTAAGTTTCTTTTGTCTCGTATATATCAAGAACAAGTCATGCTAGCAACTTCGAGTTGATTTTATTCTACGCATACTAACGTAACAAAGAATTGGTAAGAATATAAAAGCATATCAACTTAAAGTTTTTTTTATTAAAAAAAGTTTCTAAAAATTTTTGAAAAAAGTGGTTTCCTCAAATATTTTGAGAACAAATAATGATATATATTGGCCTTGGGTTAATTTTATTCTTCTCACTAATCTTCACTTGATTGCATATTGAATATCCAAGAACTTTTTCGAAGATCCTTAATAGGCGATTTTTTGAAAATAAAATAACATCGGGCCTCTAGCTTTCAAGGACACCAATGAGAAGTTATCAGTGTGGGTCGCACCCAGCCTCTTATTTTAAATCCATCAAAAGCATACATATATACACATAACTTATTTGATACTCAAAAATCGAAAACTATGTCCAAAATCGTCTTGATAAATAAAGCGTTTAGATGAAGGTGCAAAGTGACATTTTAAAAACTTTTTTCTTTCAAATGAAGATCCTATATGTAAACTTACATTTTTGTGTCATCTGCTCATCTGTATCGCATCTAGATTCCTATTAAGCGAAAGATAAATGAGTTATATACAAAACCCTTTAGAAAAAACTTTGTGGAAGATGGTTTCAAACGCCTTTCATTATGTAAAACGAATTATAAATGAACGTTTCATTTCGAACATGAACTTTACACCTTCATTCATTTATTTTCATTTATTTGAGAATATTGTTACCAATATGAAAAAACAGGGTATCCAATACATTACTCAGTGCAGGCCAGTGCAGGCAGGTCTTGTAGTAAGAGTTCTAGGTAGGATTGCCAGCTCTGGCACAAGTTTTGCGGTGTAATACTGATTTTTCGGTTTTGTTACACTGAAATATACAGAAATAAAAATTAGATTTGTTGTTTTTCAACTAAGTATTTCCCTTATCGATTGTGTCCGATAACACTGGTCTGCAAAAAATTTACTTTGTTTTCGCCTTCAAATAATTTTTTCAAATTATGATAGATTTGACTTTTCTAAATCCAAATCTGGTCTCAGAAAAATTCTTTCACATCCAGTTTTTTCTAAACCAATTTTTGAAAAATGTGAATGATTTGCAGAAAATAGCCTCCTAAAATAAGGTTATCCTGGTAAAAAATAAAACTATTACGACTATTCAGCTCAAATTTGGATGACTTATTCCACATAATATTAGTTTTCACATGATACCCAATTTTTCCTTATTCTTCAATGTTTTCTCACAATAAACCGTTGTTAAAAAAAAACAGAAGAAACTAAAAAATTCCGCCATTTTTATTGTTTATACTTTAAACAAAACATATTCGGAAGATAAAGAAACTTCTCTTTGATATTCATAAAGGCGGGTATATAGAGAGAATTTTTACCAGAGAACTAAAAAAAAAAAAATATATAGAGGAAAGCGTATTTAAATCCAAAAAGGTTTTTTGCATTACTTTATTTTACTGATACTACAGTCAAACCAGGCCTTGACATCACAATAATTCATTACAGGTTGGGCTTTTCATATTAATGTTTCCCAAAGTCTAAATTATAACAGACAAAATTATCGTATTCCCCCTCCCAACGCTTCCCAACCCAATCTGCCCACTCTATTTTTAAAACTCATTTTTTGATTTCTTTTAATCTTCTTAGCGTGAAAAGGTTCTTTTAAAAATGTTGCAGAGAGGAAAAATGCCTTATAAAGTCCTTAAGGAAAAAGCTGCTGCCACCGCGGGTAAGAAAACTTCATCTTCAGTGGTTGATAGTGAGTTAAGGAATAGAGATATCGAAATTCAATTTATAGTTTTAACTAAAATAGTTCACAAAAATGTATCAGCTCTTGGACGTGCAGTTTTCGTTGGCATTGAGTCTCAAAGTAAGATTAAAACATGCAATTTAACAGATCGAGCTCATGTGCCTATTTAAATTCCTATAAGCAAATTCTGCTGAAAATATTGAACCTTTTGAGATTTCAAATGCTACTTCTACAAGAAACGATGCTAGTGAATGAGAGGTGGTTTTTTTCAGAGGGAGATATAGTAAAGAATATATTCCTGGTCCTGAAGATGTGTCAAGCAATAACAATGATTCAAATTTCTGTGAGGATGTTGCAGGGTTAGAGCCAAAACATGCAGTTGTAGAAGTCCATTCAATTACCTCGAATGGAAACAAATCCTATAGGCTTTGCTTTGATTTGATTGATAGAGGAAGCACGGAAGTTTCCAGTTTCATATGGACTTATTTTCAGCACAATAAAAACATGAAAGATAGAAACCATCTCATTATTTGTTCATGTTCAGGTGTTGGACAAAATAAAAACTTTGATATGATTTGCTTAGATACTGCAAGGATACTTTAAAATAAAAGACTATACATTTTCAGAAGTATAACACACATTTCAAGGTAGCGATCGAGACTTTGCCAGGATCTAAAATGTTTTGCGAAAACACGAGAATGTTGATACTGCTGAGCAGAATCGAGATATAATTCGAATTGCAAGTACCAAAGCTACTGTTGTTATTGACATGCAAAATTATTTTCGATCAGAAAAAAACTAAACGTGAACAATTCGTCAAAATACGAATTAAATGAAACAGTTCAATTTTAGGATTCCATAAAGTGGATTCGACTAGAAGAGTATGGTTTCTCTCCTTACAATAAATGCTACGAAGAGTCTGCGCCTTTTAGTAAAGTTGTAATATCCCCACCGAAAATCAAGATCTTATGCCAAGGGAAAATAAGATTAAACAAAGTTCTGCGGAAAAAATTTAAAATCTAAAAGATCAGATGAAATTTTTGCCCTAGTGGAACATCAATGGTTCTATTCAAAAGCAATTTCAGCAGGTCTTGAGGAAAAGAAAGAGAAAAAAACGGTAAAAAATAAATAAATTATAAAAGTCAGATATGCCACTTTAGACCTTTATGCAAAAACTAAAATTGTAAATTCAATAAAATTTGTGGATAAAGGTTTTGACTACACAAAACTGTAAATATCTCCAAAATTCTTTGTTTTTTTACTAAAGATGACTATTAAATATAAAAGCACTTTGAGTTGTCTTTACTTTAAATAAGCCACATGGAATTTTTATTATTTATTAAAAGTTACAGGTAAAAAACTTTGAACGCTGATTACTCACAATTTTGAAAATGTCACTTAGCCCCTTCATTTACTTAACGTTTTTAATGTTAGTACCTCAGACTGGTTTTCAATATTTGACTCAGAATTGATAATTCTAATAGTAATTTTATTTTAAAGTAATTTTTTTATTTTGTTACAGACACACCAAACCCCCCCCCCCCCCTCTAATGAGAGTTAAGATTTTGCCCTTTTGCAATTCTTGCTTGCGCTATATAGGAACTATATGGCAAGTAATGAATTCGTAATAAAATTTGAGCGAGATTTTGATCAGACTTGTCATAACGATAATAGGGAAGACGAAAAAAGTGTGTCTCAAAATTCTGTCTGTGTGGTTAATAATGGTATCTCCCAAAGAACTATTTTTTTATATTCGATTTTCTTCAAAACGGTAGTTCTGATTGCAAGGATTCTTGTTTGTTATACAAAACCTTCTAGTTAGATTTTTTTTTTAATTTTTTAACTATTTAGGATCATGCTTGAGAAGAAAAAAGTTTTATTTGAAGTTGGGGAAAACAGGCGAGTTCTTGCTTAAATAAGTTAAATGTGCTTTAGTTATGTCCACCTAATTTTTAATAAATTTATTTATTTTCTAAAGAGAGATAATTTGGTGCTTTAGCTTTGGCCGACACTGTAGGTACTCTAAGGCAAGTTTAGGATTCGGCTAAGAAAAAATTGAGATAACATTACGATGATAGAGAACATGAAAAAAGTGAGTGACACAATTCTGTCTGTCTGTCTGTCTGACTGTCTATCCTTATATCCACCTACAGCCTAAACCATTGAAGCAATTTTCTTCAAATTTTGAACTTAAGATTTTCTTGTAACTCTCCATAGAAATTTTTTTTAGCTCCAAAGATAACAGTACTTGCCCTACAATCGTTAATGGAAAGCTTATTTATTTCAAAAACGGTTCTGATGATTTTAATTTAAAAAATCAGTGTATTATTGTAGGTATGGTGTGCTTTTTGATAAGAAAAAAATTACCGAAAACCGTTATAAACGGTTATATAACGATTTTTTAAATTTTCGATTTTATCATTAATGGCTTGAATGGTCTCAGTCATAATTTTATTAAATTTTTTTTTTTAAGTGTTTATATCAAAATTAAAAAAAAATAATTTTAAGATTTTTTTTTTTGAAATTCAATATTTCAAAAACGAGTTGAGGAATTTTTTTTGAAACTGGGTTTTAAAAATGTATTTTAATACATACTCCAAATTGGCATACCGAAACTTTTTTTAAATATATTATGTAATACAATTTTATATAGTTACAATCAAAAGAACGATTTAAATGTTTTTTTTATTTTTTTATAATTATTTTATTATTTTAAAAGTTCTTAATTCCAAGCACATCATATATACTTGAACATCAGAGCAAGTACGTGCGATCCAGTCATGCATTTTATTTTACAAAACATTTGTATACCAAAAGTTTTGCTAAAAATGTTTTAAAAATTTGATAAGTATAAAAAATTCATTTAAAAAAAAAAAACATTCCGACCAACGATTAAAATTTTTCATACAATTATGTTCAATCAATAATTAAAATGGGTTTCTTTTGCTTTCTTCTCAAACTCTCAAAGAAGTGGTTTTATATATTTTAAATATTATAGACTAGTAGCCGACAGTAGATTTTGGGTGTGAATGATTGCAAAAAAAAGTATTGGCGTCGAAAGCTTCATTAAAAGCTATTCTAAAGATCGAAGTCTTGCAGTCCACAGCTGGGGCCTTTGTGATTAAACAGTACATCAAAAAAAATATGAATGAATATGAGTTAGCCTAAATTGGTTTTCACCCCTTCCTACAGATAAGCTCCTCGGATCACATATCATGGAATCCGAGACCATTTCAGTGTATAGTTCACCTTGTCTGACTGTTTAAAAAAACCGTTTTTCACTTTGAATTTTCAACGGTCTGGTAAGGCGAGCTATGCACTGAAATGGTTTTGGATTTGCATATAAACGTTTTTTAAAAAAAAATATTTTTAGAATCAAATATCTCAAAAAACGTGACGTGCTAGAGCAATTTTAAGGCCAGATTCGAACTTGGTTCATGTTTTTCATTTTTCTCATAAAGGGTTTTCGAGTGGATTTCCGAAAACAGTAAAAATACGTTGATTTTCAAAAAACGCGTGGGTCTAAATAGGTTGTTGCAGAAAAAACCTGAAATAGAGATTTATTGGAAATTGTGTATACTTTCAATGGTACTTTGATTTATTTTCGAATAATTACTAGTGTTCGAGCCATTAGTGAAAAACTTCCAAAAAATGCATTTTCTGCAGTTTTTTCCATGTTGCGTCATGAAATTTTAGTCATAAGCCAGATTCGGATTCAGCACCACCAAAACCATCAACACAATTTGCATGGTAAAAATACTATATCACTAGACTGGTAGTTATTTCCTTTTCAGATATTAATTTTTTTTTAATTAAGGAGAAATTAATTTTGTTGTGCTTAAAGGAAACACCTGGAAAGCCTATTTAATTGTGTATTTGAAATATGCTAGAACTCTAAAACAACACACCTACTCAAATGCGATTTTAATCAGGAACACATATTTGGTTTCCATTTATCTCACTAAGCCACCTGCAAAAACTATAAAAAAAAAACAAACAACGATAACCTTTTGCCCTGTTAGAGTGTTGATGTCGATTACTTTACTAAATAAAAAATTCATCTATAAAAGAGAAGAAATAATATGCGTTTTACATCAGACTTTGTCGGACCTCGAGCAATAACAAAAATATTAAAACTTTAAAATGAAAATTTATATAATTCTAGCGCTAGTTGCACTTGTAAGTTTGATACATTATTTTTTTTTTAAACTTTAATATTTTGTTATTAATTTTTATTTCTAAAGATATCAGCAGAAGAATGGCAGCTTACGGAAGTAGAAGAGTGGACTAAAATTCACAAATCATGCGATGAACGCTATGTGGTGTCAGCAGAACTTCTTGAGCAGACCAAAATTGACAAATACCCACCCAAAGAAGTTTTTGAAGTTGTGCTCTGTATATTGCGAAGTATAGGAGTTTGGGATGATTCGACGGGATTTTCGACTGATAGATGGATGATTGGTCTTAAAGGTGTTGCATATAGAGAAAATATTAGTAAACAATTTTTACGTGAAAGCATTGAGAATTGTCGTGATAATAACAGTGAAGGCAGTAAAATATTAGATTGGGCATATCGTTGGTTCAAGTGTTTCAAAGATAACGAAAATTTGTTCAGAGCCATGAAAAAAGTTAATTTTGTTCAGGACAAAAAAGACGAAGTAGAAATAAAATCTTAAAAAACAAGTTTAAAAAATAGCATTAAAATCATTTAATAAATATTTCAGTTTTTTTTGTTTTACTTAATTTTTAATAGAGTATTGTCGGAATATTTGTATTTTATTTTTACAAATGCAAATACAACCGCAGTATAACTTCTTAGACTTTTTAAATGTTGCTTTATGGATTCCGCATGCAAGTTAGTTTCCCATCGATAGCCATGGCTAACAAAGAGGCTTTGTGTAGGAAAACTGCGCAGGACTCACAATAATAAGCTGCTATCTCAGCCGAAATAATCAGGTCGAAGAGATCCATAAATGTGAAATACGTGGAGAGCGAGTGGAGATGAGTGACGTTGAAGGTGAGTTTCTGGTTGCAAGAGTGGGGAACGCCAACCACAGACTCATGAGTATAGATAAACAATATAAAGATGGCAATCCTCAGCTGTCAATTTGATTTGCCTACAAGCTGAGGCGAACAGCTGAAGTATTAGATTTGCAAAGCATTAGTGAAAAACAGTGAAGAACGCACACATAGCATCAACTCGTCCATTCAGCACATCATTCAGCACAGGTCTTGTTGTTGTTGCAATTCACATCTATTCATCGACACGAAGTGAAATTATAAATACAACAATGGAAACAAGTAGGCTTTGGAGGGTGAAACGTACGAAAGATTTGCTTCTTGATAATTGATATTCTCTGCTGATGAGTAAGGTTAGTTCTCGAGATGGGTGTGTGCGATGTGGTCTCAACGTTTCCTTCAAGGGACCTGGCAACCAAGGAAACATTCCAGACGTAATTTTCGTGACAGAGTTTCGATCGAGATTTGAAGAATGATAGGGGACTTTTCTGCCGTTCTAAGAAAAAATGGCGTAGACAGCAAAATTCAAAAATTGAGTTCGAGTCATGATTGGAACAGTTGAAAAAATAGTTAATTATTTTTGTGTTAGACTTTAAACTCATCTTTCAATGCGAAAATGACTAAAAATCACGAACGCAAATTTCATTGCAGATTTCAAACTAGTTGCGTATGTACCTATACTAAGCTACAAAATCAGTGATATTTTTTTTTTTAACTTGTGCGCATAATAAAAAACATAATTTTTGTGTGATTTCGCAAAATATTGGCAAATTTTTAGATAAAAGCTGATGCAACTTAAACGGCTCGGACGTGACCATTAAATAAATAAATAAATTTGGTGGCATAACAGCTCGTGGAGAACCGAGGCCTAGTGACTTACAACTCTCAACCATTCCTGTGTGTGTATTTTTGGCAGGAATGGGGGAGACCTAAAATTTTTTGCCGAGTCCGAACGGCTTTATGAGAAAGCACTTATTCATGACAAGAATATTTTTGGAGGACTTGTCAGTTCTTCGCAAGAGGTAGTACCTCAGAAAAAAACATTTCTGTTTTTAGGTGGCAGGGGCTGGGAATCGAGCCCAGACCTTTGGCATGACCGTCCTACGCACTAACCATCATGCCACGAGGTACTACATGAGGTGACCATTAAATGTCCGAAAATATTGGCTCCAATGGGAAAAGTAATCCTACTTACTGGTAGACAGATGAGAAGCTGAACTCCGAAGAAGATGCCAGAAACTTAGACGCAAAGTTAGCAGGTGGAGAAAAAGACACGCTGAACCAACAGAAGATGATCTAATGGAGTTCAAAACAAAAACGACTGTCATGCGGTAGCTTGGAGCTTAGAGGAATAACCCTACGATTAGCAAATAAAATATCGAACAAATTGCGTGTGGGCTTGGTTTTCCCGACTCATACTGCTAGGTCACCCCACGCTTTTTTGGCCCAACGACCCAACCATCATTTCCCAAAGAAGAGTTTTTTTAAGCTGTGGAGATCCAGCAGAATAAAAAGGCACCTGACAAAATACCAGTGGAAAGTATTCAAAAATGATTGTCCGGAAATGTCTTTAGTTTCTGCTTAACATGTTCAATAGCTGTCTGAAGGAACGGGTCTTACAACAGATACAACTTTTGGAGCTCATATAAGTAAATGAAAACGAACCCAAACAACTAACCACTGAAATGCAGGAAAATTATCAGAAAAAAGTAGTACGATTTCAAAACATGTCTCTCTACGCAGTCTGATGGTGAATTTAGCTGATCCAATGGGTTGCCAGCGAAGGCTTCTGGCAAAATATTCTCATGTACGGTTGTGTTTGAGCCGATGCACTCTGACAATAGAAGTACTGGAAGCAGATCTCGTGCAGCCCAACGTATTGATTGTTCATACCGAACGGTGTCGGAAGTCGGAACCAGCCCTCGTTGTATAAGTAGAAGTTTCACAAATCGATCTTCTAATGGTAGAAAGGCACTACGTCTAAGACAAAAAGGTGGAAATTAGACTGAAAACAGCAACGAATAAGACGAAAGAGTCCATAAAACAGAACTGGTAAGAGCTCAGAAGGCATAGGAAGATGTTCTACAAGGCGGAACAGGAAAATAGCTAGTTGGAACACATGAAAACTCAGTGAGGTTAACTTTTAACAAAAAAGTCATTCACCAGAAATGAAGATTTCTACACCTTTCTCCAAATGATCGGCAAAACATAACGAATAGTAAGCCAGTCATTACAGGCGGGGGGACTCTAGCAGACAAAGTGGAATATACCTTCTTTGCCTGAAAGCCAAGATCTGGAATGAAGTATTGGAACAATCACACTTAACAACATAGTTGAAAAGATGCTGTCCAACTCCCAAAAGAAGAAAAAAAAGGAAGATAAATACCGCGAAACACAGTAAGCCCGAACAGCACCCCTGAAGTAATTCAAGGAGCAGTACCGATGGGGTCACTTACAGTAAGGTCAAAGGAATTTAAATCTTGAATACTTTAAAGAAAGGTGAGTTGGATACACGAGGACGGTTAACTATGAAAAGACCTCACTATAAGACATAAAGCGCCCTACGCCACCCAAAGTACTTCTTGGCTGAATGTACTCAACAGAACGTGACGCAACTGACAAGTACCCTAATATGGAAATTGACACTCTAAACACAAACACAATACTGGACAACTGACACAAAAGAAACTTTTGTACGGACTGTTAACTGGACACACGCTATCTGAAACTCTGATCGATAAAATACACCAACCAATTAATTCTGACAGCGGGCACAGGTATATATCTAGGGGATGCATGCCATCTTGGATAATGACTTCTTCAGTATGAAAAATCCTCGAGAGATTGTTGAAGTAGTAGGGGCAGCTTTTCCAGCGTAAAAGGTGAATGCGAGCAAAGTGAGTCCTGGTTTTACCACTTCTATTTTCGAAATGATATCAACCAACGGCAATTGGAGAATTTTGGTTTCTTCAAGTTCAATGGTGAATATTTGACAAATTGTATCGTCGCTGATCGAAACGGGACCAGTTTCTATTTAATTTTGGAGGTGGGGCTTTAGCTGATCTGTTTATTCATTTAAGAAAAAGAAATCAGAAGGAGCCAATGGTGTGTCAAACATCGCGTCGTACTATAAGGGACTATATCTAAAGCTTACCCAAACTTGGCGTAAGTAATACAAAATTACGAGTATATTTGCTCTTCGAAATGCTGAATTATAGAAAGTATGTTGTCAAAAGTGGCAGTGTCCTTCTGCCGTTGGCTATCTTTAAAACTTAAAATTGTCTTCAGTAGGGAACAATGGTAATCTCAGATTCTACGAGATAGGTAATTCAACTTTTAATCAATTTAATCGTGTGTCCAAGGCCGAAAGGCCAAAGTCATCAAGATTGTTTTGCAACGTTTCTACGACCAGATTCAGCTTTATTGCATATAATGGTGGATATTTGAAAATCTTTCAGAAATCAGAAACCGTTTGCTTAGGACATCATTGCGTGCACCCTCAAGGGATAGGCAGAAGAACTGGTGCAAGATTATGATTGTAATGCAAAACGAACATCCTCTGGCTAGTAAAAATTAAGGAAAGTACCTTGACACTTGGCATCTGGTTGGATCAATATTTGTATTTCGATTGACATATATAGTACTACTCTGACAAGGGTTAGGGAAACTTTTGCCGTAACGAAACTGCTGATTAATAAAAGCCGGCAGCAAGGTGGAAGTAATTTGCTTCATTGCCATCACCTGGTCGATGATTGTCTACGGATGTCTAATTTGGTTGAACGTTGACTCATATTAAATGGAAAAGATTGACGGGTTTGAGAAACAGTGTGTTAGACCCTACCTTGGATAAAACACAACACGAAAGTTGCAGTAAACACGATTTTATTCCAACGAAATTTTATAGAACGGGGCCAAGATGAATGCAATAGATATTTTTGTTGGTTAAAACCGATTCGGGGTCTTGAAAGAGCAATGACTCCGACCTACAGCTTAGTTTTAGGGACTCCAACGAAGAATATTATGAGTTTGCGTTTAACTGCGTTTAATTCAGAAAAGTGGTTTCAACAGTCGTAGGTTTGGGATAGAATGGTGGTTTAACTAATCTATCACGTCCGTCGGTCGCTTACGAAGCATATACCACTCCAAGCAGATTTTTTTTGGAGAAGTTTCTTCCACTGCACTTTTTGCAAATATAACATTATATTACTTTATCTGTATTTTTTTCGACAGCACTGGCAAAGAACCCAACATCTCTGTGCTTTCGTCTTTCCTGTAGGATTTGTCTGAGATAAATATCAACTGATGACCAGTGCAGTGCATGCATCGTGAAAGTCCAAAGTTAATCCCCATGTTGTTTTACCGGTCAGTTAAATGTTTAGGACCAATTCGAGGGCTGTAATACCTCGCCTATATAAAGCAACGAAATGACTTATAAATGCCATTGACTACCTGAATTAAGCAGACTTACAAAATATTCTATGGAAGTATATTTTAAAATTCTACACATTCAAAGCGGAAACACCTTAAAATAATAACAAAAAATACCTAATTCAATTTTGCACAGATAATTTTGAGCTTTCCATTAAAAGCTTTCAATTTCAATATCGATAACCTTTCAGCATTCTGATTGCAGTTTGACTAGAGAATTTCGTCTATAAAGTGTAAGCCTCAAGACCTCCAATTAGCATTTCATTATAAACCACATTCGGAATTATAAACAAACAATATGAAAACTTTAATAATTTTAACTTTAGTTGCATTTGTAAGTTTTTATTTATTTTTTTTTTTTTTTCAATTTGTTGTAAATTATTTTTCAATTTAGACAGCAGCTGAGTGGAAACTTAAATCTCGAGATGAGTTTTTGGCAATTAAAAACGACTGTCATGACCGTTATCCAGAGAATAAGGCCACCATTCATGATAAATACCCACCCGAAGTAGTTCAGCCGATTATTTGTTTATTCCGAGGTTTGGGAATTTGGAGCGATATGGATGGATTTTCAATTGATAGAATCATGATTGGCCTTGAGAGTGCTAAACAAAATATTGTCAATTACAATGAAAAGTTATTGCGTGAGGGTCTTGAGAAGTGATATAAACACCGAAGGAAGTTCAACATTCAACTGGGCATATCGCTGCTTTAAATGTTTTACAGATAATAAGTATTTGTTTGATTCGATGAAGAAGGCGACATTCTATGAAAGATTCCCAGGAGAGGAATAATATTAATTGTGGTCGAATAATGATCTGCGTGGTACAACCTATACAAACACATTTTTTTTTTTAAATATTATTTAAAATGTCACTTATTATTTTTTTTTTTTTTTTATTTAAATATTAAATGATTTTGAGAGGAGAAGATGGGTTGTAAATTGGGAGGTAGATTTTGTTTAGCTTAAAAAAATTTGTTCACTTTCAAATAAACACAATAATAATGGAAGTAGGGAAGTGTAATCCTGCAGGTTGTGTAATCTCGTGATGAATGTTGAGAGTTCAGTCTAGGGGACAACTAACAAAATTTAAACTATTGTTCCAACTGTTAACTTGACACACGCTATCTGGAACTCTGAAGTCATCGATTTTCCAGCAAGTGGCCCGAGTCATGAGTTTTGCCTTCGAAACGATATCACGCAATAGGGAAACCTAGGTTTCACTGAGTTCAATAATAAAGAAGGTCATAATTGACAAACAAAACGGGTCCAGTTTCCTGCTTATTTTGAAGGTCAAACTTCAGCTCATCTACGTTTTATAAAGAAAAAAATTCCCAGGAGTGGATGGCGTATTGAACGTTGTGCTACGACATTAACGATTAACTATTTTTTATTGAACATATATATACAATTGGAGTTAACTTAAATACATTGAAAGTATAAATCTTATGGCACAAAGGGGGCCTATTGTTATACATTGACTTAGATTTAAAAAGAAATATATTAATATATATCATACATGTCAACTTAAAATTAAGAAAGTCAGTTGACTTTGATGTTCTCGGGGTGTTCCGTCCCGGTTGTCCATTGGTGGTTTGGGTATGGATTGGTGAAAAGGCTTGGCTTTTAGCCGCGGTAGTATGCTGAGGCTGACCCTGTGTTAGCGTAGAAAGAAACGGCTGTTTCGTCGTTGTCAGTGAAAATATTAGCGTCCAGGGTTTCCATCACACTCAGGTACCTCGGCTCGGGATGTCGTTGCTCGGTGGCCATTTTTCTCATTAACTGATTGGGGTGATTAACGGTGTTCTGCACTAGCTTCTTTGCCGAATTTAGCAGGTATTTGTCCAGTGGTATTATCCTTGCTTTTCTGTACAGATCCTCATTCCTGCAATGTTTTCTTCGCTGCCGATCGAAGTGGAGTCCGTTGATCCCCAGGTATTTGACGTCCCTTTTGGCAGCAATAGTTGAACCATCTGGAAGCTTCAGAACTAGGCTTTTACAAGTGGCTGCTGAGCGACTTCTGCCGTCACGGAGTCTCCTGAAGCAGATAAGCTCCGATTTTGCCGAGTTAATGTTGTGGCCCCATTTCTTGTAGAAATTGAACAGTCTGTTGATGTGAGCTTCTACTATCCGGATTGCGACTAGCGGTGTCATTGAAGTCGCGTATGTAAGCAGGTCATCAGCAAACAGCAGGTTTTCACAGCCAGCTGGGACGGGTTGATCTGATGTCATCAAGCTGTAGAGGAAGGGGCCAAGTTTTAAACCTTGTTCGACTCCGGCTTTGATGTTCTTCACAGTTGATGAGCAGTTTCCCAACTGCACAAAGAAATTCCTGGAAGAAAGAAAAGAAAAGAGAATTTTTATTAGTGGCGGGGGTAAATGTAGCAGATGTAGTTTGTGTATAAGGGCATCTATCCAGACGCTATCGAACGCTTTCTCGACATCCAGAAAACATCCAACGGTGACACGATGACTGTTGAGGGCTATAGTGATGTCATGCTGGAACTTCTGGAGTGGGTGTAGTGTTGAGTGCTTCTCTCTAAAGCCAAACTGCATGTCAGGAATTAAGTTGTTTTCACTGCAAAACTTCTTCAGTTTCCTTAGTATTAGCTCTTCCAATAGCTTGCTTAAGTTGCTGAGGTGGGATATTGGCATGTAGTTGGAGATCATGTTCCTAACACCTTTCTTCTGAATCGCCACGATCTTCGCTGTTTTCCATTTTTGAGGGAAGTAGTTGTTGTTGACACAGTTGTTCAGGATGATGGTAAGAAGGATCAAAACTATCTCTGGCATCCTCTTTATGATGAAGTTGGATATTCCATCTGGTCCTGTTCACTTCTTCGGCATACAGCTGCTAATTATTTCAACTATTTCTTTGCGAGTGCTGAGGTTTGGGCTGCCAACTGGGTCACTCGCTGGATTGGTGTCACTGAATATTGCTCTGTCCATGTTAGGTGCCAGTGTTAGTTGGATGGAATCCTTCACTTCATCCAAGAAGACTGGGTCTGTGGATGGGTTGGGAGTGAAGTTTCTTTCGAAATATTCAGCAAATGCCTCAGCTTTGTCCTGTATCGTTGTGATTTCTCCATTATCAGTGATAATGGTTTCAGGCATCGGTGGTGTTTTCCCAATTAGTTTGTTGATGTTCTTGAAGGCGTCAGGGCCAGGTTTGATGGCTTGCAGTCTCTTGTTGAATTGGTTATTGTTATAATGTTGGATAGAGATAGACATTGACACAATTTAGTTCGCTCCATACTGTCTGGTAGTTGCTATTTGTTGTATTCAGTTCACGCTGATGGATCCTCTGAAGACGTTTCCTTAACTGTTGTTGATGAATGTAGAGATTCTGGATATACTCAGGAAGGTGCTGGTATCTGTCCTTTGATGCCTTGGACTGTTTTTGGATATGTAGCGCACTAGAAACAGCTGTTTCCAGACAGTAAATGGCTGCATCAATTTCTGTGTTCTGCAGGTTCCTGTTTTGTGGTGGCAGTGTTATGGTGGCTTCTATATCACGTTGAAATCTATCCACATCCAGTCTCCTATAGTTGAAGATGTGCTCAGTTAGTTCTGTCCTTAGGAAGATGGGTTGTTGGAGTTTGATGTTTAGCTGCACTGCTTCATGGTCCGAGTCCATGCTACGACATCTACCTCAAGAAGCGTATTCGAGGAAGTTATTCATCATATTAAAAGTTCAAATGAGCTCAACTCCATTTAAGCTCTTAACTTGAATTATAAATCGTCATCATAGACACCCTTTTTTATAGACGGTGTATAACATCATTTATGCGGCGTCTTAGCTGATTTCTTATATCCAATGTAACAAGCCTAAAAAGCAGTGTATATGGATGCCTGGCTAGTTGATTTTGGGAGGGCTTCGATACCATATGGTCAAAAAGAGTATTTTTATCAAAACCTCAAATGCAATTGCGTTATTGCGTATTTGCTAAAGGATATGCGTAATCCTCAATGATAGAAAAACGGTATTAAAAGGGAGCAATTGCGTTTGCTCTCACGTACAACAGCTTGTACAGCGGTATTTCAACCAGATTCAGCTGCATTCTGATAAAATATAAACAAACTATTAGAAATCGGGATTTTTTTTTTAAGGAATCTGTTTTGTTTGGAAGGTGTAACCACTTTAATTTATATCTTAACTAAAGATAACTACGCTTTGTTTAAGAAATATGGGGGTCACAGACGATTTCAAAGTCACCACTTACAACCAGATGCCAAACCCTACAAAAGATGGTGAAAGTCAATTTTGGTTTTGATGGTATTTGCAAATATCTAACTTAATGATTAGGATTTCTTATCTTGTAGGACATATGTAGTTTACAGTGGTTTTTTGTCAGAAAATCCTTGTAAGTTTAACTAAACTTAAAACAAATTGTGTATTTCAATGGTCCTCGATGTGTCACCGACAATTACACGTGACATTGCCAGACAAAACACCAATTTGTAGGACTATTCCACGGGCATCTGTTCCACATGGGAGTTTATTTCATCATTAGTAAGAATCTAACCCACTTTCCAAAGTGCAATTTATTCTCACCACGAGAGGGAACTAATTGCACTGGAATTTTTTCCCACCTAAAATTTGGAATTTGGGATATTATTGTTTCTTTGTAGAAAACGACATTGTTTAGTTACATAAATACGCCAGCATTATGACGAATGAATAGTGAGGTATGTATGTGCGAGGTTGGGTGTATGCGAAGTTTCTTTTGCATTTAAGGAATCTAGATTAAAATAAACTATGATTAAAAAAATACTTCCTATAAAAACAAATCACAGAGAAAGAAGTGAAGTTGAGTCTTTTACCAAGTGGGCAAAATCTCCACTCTCCAAGTGGAGATCTTTCTCACTAAAACTCCACTTTCCAAATGGAGATCTTTCTCATTAAAAGATGCAATAAATTCCCTCTCTAGGTGAGAATAAATTGCACTTTGAAAAGTGGAACAGGTTCCTACTTATAAACAAATAAGCTCCCGTGTGGAGCAGATGCCCGTGGAATTGTTTCCCTGCACCGACTAAGGTCAGGTCGGGAATCTGCTCTACATGGGAATTTATTAAGTCTTAAGTGGGATTCTGTTCCACTTTTCAAAGTGCAATTTATTCTCACCGAGAGAGGGAATTTATTGCACTTTTTTAATGAGAAAGATCTCCATTTGGAAAGTGGAGTTTTTGCCCACTTGGTATGAGAATCAATTTCACTTCTCTTTCTTTGATTTGTTCTTAGGAGGTATTTCTTGTGTAACATATAGTCTTTAATGTTATTAGAACTGCGAAAGTACAGGGTGGCGCACGAATCGTGCTACAAAAATAAAACGTAATAACTTTTTTTCTGTGTGAGTAATCGGCTTATTTTTTTTTTTATTTTGTAAGTTACTATTTAGATTTATAAAAATGGATGCTTGGGATACGGAGAAAAGAATTTGGATAGAGCAACGGTACCATGCTTTGCAGTCCGTCATTTCCGTCCAAAGGGAATTTAGGCGGGAGTTTGGCGGTAATCCCCCGAGTAGGTGGACCATTATGAGGTTTGTAAACATGTTTGCCGAATCTGGAAGCATCGCACGAAGGCCGTACCATCGAGATGCCAATGTTCGGGTTCAGGATACAATCGCAGCAGTAGCATCTGCAATACAGGCCAATCCGAGCGTTTCGACCCGAAACTTATGGGGGCAAATTGGAGTTAGTAGACGGTCATTACAACGGATACTTCATGACTATTTAAACTTGTTTCCGTACAAAGTCCAAATTACTAGCAAGTTAAACCCTCAGGATTTGCCTGTGCGCCTGGAATTTTGCCAAAAAATGATATCAATGGCCGAAGAAGACAACACATTGATCAATTGTTTGTTCATGTCTGATGAGGCCCATTTTGATCTTAACGGCAATGTAAACAAGCAAAATTGCCGTATATGGAATGAGTCTAATCCAGAAATGCTCCATGAGATGGAACTGCACCCAGAACGAGTCACTGTGTGGTGCGCAGTTTCATCAAGGTGTATTGTCGGGCCGTACTTCTTTGAAGAAAACGGTGTAACCGTTACTGTCAATGGGGACCGTTATATAAAGATGTTGAAGGAGTTTTTTTACCCAGAACTGCGCCGAAGACGTATACCATTCAACAGCGTTTGGTTTCAGCAAGATGGAGCAACTGCACATATAGCCAGACCAGTTATGGCGGAGCTAAACAAAAAATTCGCAAACAAATTAATTTCTAGGAACTCCACTCTTCGCTGGCCCCCAAGGTCATCTGACCTGACTGCACCAGACTTCTTTTTATGGGGTTATGTCAAGCAAGAGGTGTATAAAACGAAGCCCAGGAATTTAACTGAATTAAAGCAGTCCATAACGACAATAAATGAGGCGATCCCAACTTCAACTCTTCAGGCCGCAATGAATAATTTTTTGATCAGGTGCCGCATATGCTCGGGAGAGCGTGGAGGTCATTTGCGGTCTATAATCTTTAAAAACAACTAACTATTTAAAATAAAATTTAATTTTTTAACCAATAAAAAAAAAAAATAAATGAAATACATCGATTAAAAAAAAAAGTTATTTGAATTTCTTATTGTAGCACAATTGGTGCGCCACCCTGTATTTATAACAAGGAGATTTTCCTGATTTTTTGATTTACCCCTTTTTTAGGGTCGGGCGTCTGGTTGGGTGTTGCGATACTGAAATCGTCCCTTAAATTGTTAATGAAGGGTTAATTCTCTTAAATTTGCATATATTTAAAAGTGGTTATACCCTCCAAACCAAAATCTGGGAAATCGCCGTTTTCAACTCTGCTCCTCTAGCCCAAGCGACAAAAAAATCCTACCAGACTATTGATTTTGAAATCAAGACCCTTATACCTCAACATAAGTACATGTTCTCGAATTTTGGTTATACCTCCAAGCCAAAAATAAGCTGTCGGCTCTCGGTCTACTTAGATTCGTTGGAAACTTACAAAATATTCAGCTTTTTTTTGTTTACACATTCAAAGTAAAAACACTTTGAGCTAATATAAAACAATACCTTATTCAAATTTGTATAGATAACTTTAAGCTTTTCAATAAAAGCTTTCATTTTCAATATCGATAACCTTTCAGCATTCTGATTACAGTGTGACTAAAGAGTTTCTTGTTTCGTCTATAAAAGTGTAAGTCTAAGGAATTCCAAATATCATTTCATTTTAAACCACATTTCGGCATTTTAAATAAACAACTTAATTTTAAATGAAAACTTTTATAATTTTAGCTTTCGTTGCACTTGTAAGTCTTGTATTGAAAAAATCTTGGTTTTAAATTTATTAATAGATTTTTTTTTTAATTTGTTTTTCAATTAAGACAGCAGCTGAATGGAAACTTAAATCTCAAAATGAATTTATGGCAATTAAAAACGACTGTCAGGCCCGATGTCCAGATCCAGAGGATGGAGAAAACTTACACGATAAATACCCACCCGAAGTAATTCAACCGATTATATGTTTGTTCCGAGGTTTGGGAATGTGGAGTGATACGGATGGATTTTCAGTGGACAGAATCATGACTGGCCTTGACAGTGATAAACGAAATATTGTCAATTACAATGAAAAGTTATTGCGTGAGGGTCTTGAGAAGTGCAGTGATAAAAACATCGAAGGAAGTTCAGCAATCAACTGGGCCAATCGTTGTTTTAAATGCTTTTTAGATAATAAGTACTTGTTTGATTCAATGAGGAGTGTGACATTTTATGAAAGATTTCCAGGAGAGGAATAATTAATTTTAGTGACTATTGGTGTTGGTTGCGTGGGCCCACCTGTTTTTCAAAATGTTATTAAAAAAGTTACTCAATAAAACTTTTGTATTTTAATTTTAAAGATTAAACCCATCCGTTTTTGATGGGAGGGGATTGGTTGTAAATATTTGTTTAACATGCACACTTTGCTCAGCTAAAGGAATTGATGTCACTTGGATGTAACACAAATGTTATGTTAATTGGAAACTTTAAATACATAAAATGTCTAGACTAAAGAAATTATTTAGTTTATTTGATACTTTTGGATTAAATATTGAGTACCACGAGTTTAATGTTTCAGAACGAATTCAATGAATGTGAAGATAGCAAAAATATGTTCGCGAATCAAATATTGAAGAAGTATGGGTGTCAAGTTAGCAAAACAACTTTTACGAATCGAAAAATTGGTAGGTGGATTAATTGACGTTAATTAGTCGTTAATTAGTAATGAATTTAGAATTTGTCGTTCAATGTTTTCTATGTTTTTGTCGAAAATCAGTAAAAACTTCTTATACCTGATGTTTGATGGCCTAATAATTTACCGTTAATTAGTCGTTAATTAGTTGTGACAAAGTTAATTTGATCGTGCAATGTTTTTTAGGTTTTTTTTGGGTGCTTTGCTAACTTGATATCAAGTTAGCAGAGCAACTCTAACGGATCGAAAAATGAATAGGTGCATAATTTGTCGTTAATGAGTTGTGACAGTTTCGAATTTGTCGTTCTATGTTTTCTATGTTTATTTTTTGAAAAGTGGTAAAATCATTTTAATTTTAATATTTTAGTATTTAATAATTTGCTGTTAATTAGTCGTTAGTTAGTTGTTACAATTTAGAATTTATCGTTCAATGTTTTCTATGTTTTTTTGGATGCTTTTCTTACTTGACAAATCTTGAAAAGCGCTAAAAACTTCTTATACTTAATGTCTTATGACTAAATAATTTGCCGTTAGTTAGTCTTTAATTAGTTGTGAACAATATAATCTAATCGTGTTAAGTTTTCTATGTTTTTTGCGTCTTTTGCTAGCTTGATATCAATTAAGCAAATTATCACCTAAAAAAGGGGTATAAACTGCTAATATCAAATGGTTTATCGCTCAATAGTTTGTCGTTAACAAGTCTTTAATTGGATGTGACAATTAAGAATTTGTAGTGCAATGTTTTCTACGTTATTTGCACTCTTTGTTAACCTCACATCAAGTTAGCATATCCCTACCTCAAAAAGTTGAAAAAGCTGTTTACACCGAATGATTTGTGGCTTAATAATTCATTATTATACAGTCGTTAATAAGTTTTTTATGATTTTGAATTTTTCGTTCTATGTTTTCTATGTTTTTTTTCAAGAAGTGGTATAATCTTCTAGAAAAAACATTAAAAACTCATATAAAAGAAATAAAATTCGTAGAAATTCGCAGTTTTCGAAAGTACACGAACGGACATATTATGTCTGTTTATACGTACTTCCCAAAACTACGAATCTATACGAGTTTAGTACTGTCAAAGTTCATATACAAAATAAAGAACTGTACTAAAATTCGTAGTTTTTGGAAGTAAACAAATAATCATAATATTTATTATCAAAACAACTTTTCGGTCGTTTTTTTAGTATTGATATGCTTCAATACATATTTTTGGCTGCAAAATAAAATTAATAAAAAAAAAATAATAATAACAAAAAAGATAACTTTGAAGCACCAACACAAACTCAATATATCAATAACCTTCTAACATTATGCGATTGCATTGATAGGGAACTTTGTCTATAAAAGTGTAAGCCTTATCATTCCACATGGCATTTAATTCCAAACCATCCAAAACGAAGATGAAATTGTTTATTATTTTGATGTTAGTTGCATTTGTAAGTTTAAAACATACTTTGTTTTGTTTTTTAATTGATATCCCATATTTTCTTTTCAATAAAGACAGCAGCTGAATGGAGGCTTAAATCTCGAGAAGAATGGTTTGAAATCCAAGATAATTGCGATGAGAATTCCCGAATGACAAAAGAACTAAGAGAACAAAACAAACAAGCTAAATATCCATCGAAAGAAGCTTTTCACGTAATTCTATGCTATTTAAGAGGCTTAGAAATTTGGAGTGATTCAGATGGATTTTTAGTTGACAGAATCATGATGAGTTTTGAAAATGATGCAAAGAAAATTGAAAATTATAATGAAAACCTATTGCGTAATGGTCTAACGAGCTGCAGTGATAAAAACCCTGAAGGAAGCTCAACTTTTGATTGGGCATATCGTTGTTTTAAGTGTTTTGTGGATAATAATTATTTAATTCAATCTTTAAAGAGTACGACTTTTTATAAGAAATAGTGGTTTGGTTTTGATTGATGTTAGAAGTTCCTTGTGGGACTTTGTATTTTATAGTTATTTTTATTTTATTAGTCAACTAAAAACACTTCCTACATTCTATTAATTTAGTACAAAGTATGAAATGTATGCGTATTTATAATTATTTACGTTAAATAAAGCGCTTAAATTTATATAATTAAGTGAATATAAATAGTTCCATACAATGCTTTTTATATGTTTATGATTTTTGGTTTAAAAAAGTGGGAAAAAACTTTAAATAAAGTTAAATCGAAGGAAACCACTTTGATTTAAGTATTTTTCGGAAAGTTTTGGCTTCGAAGATCAACATTTTTAATTCAAAGTAGCTGATTTAATCGTGTTTTGATCGTCATATGAGATGCCATCATCGTTAAATTGAATTCATCCATCTTAAAGGCACCTATTATGACTTGCGATTTGCCAAGTCGAACGTCTAAATGAGACTATGTGGAACTACCGTTTACGACTCGCCTGAATTAAGTTCGCCTTAAATGACTAAAATTTGAAAACTTCAATGCCAATCAATATCTTTAGCAAACACTCGCCTTAATCGTCCATTTCAAACTGTAATTCTTGGTGGCCTTGAAAAAAATCCCAGTTTTTATTTTTGAAAAGTCGAACGTTCAAGTTGAGTCGAACGTGAGGTTTGGCGAATCGCAACTCATAATAGGGGCCTTAAACAATAAAGATATTCATGCAACGTGCGTCGTAAGTTTATACAAACTGTAGTAAAATGATAAGTTTACGCAAAAGTTTGCATGAACGACGACCTTTTTTATAAAGGTGTATTTTATTTATTTTTGTTTAAATTTTATGTCAGTTTTTTTTTAAAGAACTGTCCCTCCTGGCAAAACGGTGGAAAAAGACTCCTCCTCCAATACGATTTTTTTCCTGGGCCTAACCTACACGCTCTAGCTTTTTGTCACCCGTATGCAAAGGGCCCTCCATTGCAAAACCCATGTATATCGCAAGTAGAAATTGTACCAAACATGTTATCAAAGAAACCTGCCATAAAACCGGTTTTTATTTCCGTCTTTTTCGTTAACGGTGGCTTGACCGACCAAGCCGTACCAAAATTTTCAAAAAAGTCCTTTGAGAATTCAATAAATCGAAAATAGATTGGTGACTTTTGTCTTGAAAAAAATGTAAAAGAACTAACTGCAAAGTTATATTTTAAGATTTTTTCTGAAAATTTTGCCCCCTCGTAGTGTAAATTTTAGTATGTGGCAGATAAGCGCTGAAAGGACCCAAAAATGACGTCTATGAAGTTAGCAGGGCAACTTTCACCCATCCAAATGGGACCTTGACAGGAGTTTGCAGTTTTTTTTTTACATTTTTCTTGCATTTCTAGCCCCGACTATGCAGTTTTCCAAATAAGGGTGTAATCGCGTGACCTGGAACTTCACAGTGAAGTTAGCAGGTCACACAGCGTATCTCAGGAAGCAAGCATGCTAGGAACTTGCATCCTAGTTTTGCATTTTAACGATAGGCTTGGTTCAAAATTTGAAGTCCTAAATTTAAAAAAATTTCCCAATATTGACTTCAATGCACTCAGTGAAAAAAGTCAGGTAAATAATTAACCTGGGCCCTCTTAAATTCATAATCCCATGTAAAGTTACAGACATTTCAGAAATTTACCTGATTTTAATAACCTTATATTAGGTGTTATACTAGCCTGGTGGCCTATATTACCATATTCAAGTTGATTTAAGAAGATGAACTGTTGTTTTAACACTGAATTCTGGTAAAAAACGGGTTTTTTTAACACTGCTTGTTATGAATTTCTATTTTACCACAAATTAGGTTGAAGTAACGTTTTAAATGGTTATTTTTACAATGTTAACTTCCTGAATTTAACCTGGCATCATATTAAACGAAGACTCTGCCAGCTAATTTCAACGTAACATCTGTATTAAAGCACATTCACACACAAGCCATTCAAACAAGGTCAGTTTCAACTTCTTGATATTTGGCACAATTTTTTTGTGCAGTAAAGTGGCCCAGGGGATGCGTACTATCTCCTTGTGTGAGAGGTTCTCAGTTCAAAACAAACTAAATACCACAAGGTATTTTTAAAATAAAATAATATACATGGTAGTAAATTATTACTTTCGGAATAATGCAAAATGAATTAGACGGTACGCAGCGTTAGAGATGGGACCTAGACGCATGGATCCAAGACATAATAATTACCGGATACAAGATTGAATCAATATTGAATCTTGTTAAAGTAAATAGATCTTCATGTTAAATTAACAAGACGTTGAACAATTTATTCATGTTTTTCAACTAGATTCAAATGTAAAGTTAACTAGATTTACAGATAAAACAGGCAGGTTTCTCAGGTAGAATGTAAGAGTTTTTTTTTTAAGGCAATGTTAAATTTACCAGAAACCAACTTTGATTTAACACGACATTAAAATCTGGTATCAGGTTAAGCAGTTAACCTGATCTACCGAGTTGAAAATAACAACCAGAAAATCAGGTTTAATAAACCAGAAATTGGTTGGTTATACCTGCTTTTCCTCTGAGTGTATAAAGTAAGTAGGCCACAAGAACCAAGCATGCTTGGAACTTGCAGCAAGGCTTCTAATTTGTACTTTTTTTGCATTTCAAGAATAGGCTTCTTCAGAATTTCGAACTTCTTTTTTGACAAAAAAAAAAAACATAATCACCTGTTCACAGTTCACATTTTGGAGCAAATTCCTGTTTACCCCTGCGTGGGTAAAAGTTGTCCTGCTAACATCACAGACGTCCAAAAATATGCGGTCTAATGAAGCAACTATGGTTTTTGACTTTTTATAAATTGCCTAATTATAGAGATAGAACAACGCTGAGCAGCGAACGATTGAGAATATTCGAATTAGTATATATAACTGCACCATTAACTCTGTTTCCGGAAAAAGTGGTCTGTGGGGCATTTTAGTACTCAAGTGTTATAAGAAATAGGGGCTTTAGATGATTTTAAGCAACTGGGACTTTCAGGTCATAAAATAAATACAAAATAAAAATAAAAATACAAAATGATGAGAACACCAATTATTACATTGTTTAAGTCCTAAAGCACTTTTGGCCACCCGCTCTTTCGTAAACAGATCGAGAGGGGCAAGTGAAAAAAGTTTTTAAGGTGGCCGTTGGTGTGCAGGGTTGCCATATCTTGAACAAGTTTGATTTATGTTTAATTTAAAAATGTTTGTAGGGGGACTATTCAGTTTGTAAAAAATGGTGCCAAATTGTGGAATGCTTAAAGAGTTTGTGTTGTATTTATTATTTATTTAGACGAAAAAAAAAATATCGCCCAAGATTAGATTTGGGCTATTAGTAGCCCAATTATAATTGGACTATAATACTGAAATTGTTGTCGGGAATTCCTGAGAAAGATAGCCCAATTTCCGAAAAATAGTCCAATCTGGCAAGCCTGTTAGTGTGGACCTTATGGAACTGGTTGTGCCGATACACGCTAGTCTTTGGTGTTTAATCATGGTTTTTAGATTAGTTTCCTTATCTAAGGCTGGCCACCAGACCCTGCATGCGTACGTAAGAACTGGCCTAATAATGGCTGTGTACATCCAATGAACGTTTCTAGGGCTGGGACCCTATATTTTACCAAAAATTCTGCTACGTGAGTAGAAAGCTATTAAGGCCTTTCTTTCACTTCTCTTTAATATTTTCTTTCCAGTTAAGCTTACGATCAAGAACAATGCCAAGACATTTGGCAGTATCCGAGATCTTTAACGGAATTCCGTTAATGGTCGGCGGCTTTATGTTTGGAATATTATGTTTCCTTGTTAACAACACAAAATCTGCCTGTAGTGGGTTAACTTTTAGTCCACAACTACAAGGATGTTTGTAGGAGCTCGCACAGAGTTGGGAAAAATTTTCCTGAGGCCATTAACACAATGTCATCGGCGTATGCCACGACCTTGATACCACTTAGATTAAGTATAACTAAGATCCGGTTGACGACAAGGAGCCAAAGCAAAGGAGGCAAGACTTTACCCTGTGGAGCACCCCTACACGTCCTAACTTTTAACTTGCCATCCCCCGTTTCTGCATTTATAAGTCTCGATTGATGCATAAATCAATCCTGTTTATCAGTTATGGATCCATATTGACGGATTTAAGGGCTTGTCGAATTACACTGTTATCAACATTGTTTAAGGCCCCTTCTATGTCAAGGAATGCTGCTAGAATGAATTCCTTGAAGTGGATCGATTTTTCAATTGTGCCGACCACTTCATGAAGTGCTGTCTCAACAGATTTACCCTTCATGTTAGCATGATGGGCCTGTGAGAGCGCACCATCATTCAGTTTTAGGCGAATATGAGGCTCAATTAACCTTTCTTAGGTCTTCAGGAGAAAAGAGGATAGGCTTATAGGCCTGAAGTCCTTTTGTTCAGTGTGAGTGGGCTTGCTTTCGGAATGATGACATTGACTTCTTTCCAACTAACGGGTATATAGGTGATGTTAAGATAACCCCTAAAAATATCCACTAGTATTGAAGCAATTATATCTTTTGAACTTTGGAGCATAATTGGAATGATTCCGTTAAGCCCAGCAGACTTGTATGCTAAGAAGGAGTCAATGGCCCACACAACTTTCCTACTATCTACGATTTGTTTACCTACATCAAAGATTTCACTTATGTTGGGCCCTCGGTCCACAGGAGATGTATCGATAATACACCCTGCGAAGTGACTCATAAGTGACTCAAAAGTCTCGGAGCAGGAGTCTGTCCAGAAATTGTCAGGTCTTGTTAGTAATCCCGGGGGATTACCGGGGGAACCTTAGACATGACTTTCCTGAGCCTAGCAGCTTCATTTGTAGACTCAATGTCCGAGCAAAATTTTTGCCAGGCTGCACTTTTTGCACAGGTAGTTCGGTTTTTGTACAAATTTTTGCTGACCTCAAAGAGATCCCAATCAGCAGGTTCATTAATGAATTTTGCACTATTGAAAAGCCTCCTTGAACATTTCCTTAGAATAGACAGCTCTTTGGACCACCATGTAAGGTTGAACTTGCACTTTTAGTAATGGGGCAGGGACTTTCATAAGCATTATTAATGGCTGCCAATGTGATGTAAAGCCAGTGATTAGAACCAAACTAACAAAATGAAGAACTAAGACTTAGATTCAGTCCCAAAATTTGGAATTTCTGCTTTGCCACTTTATTAACAGTACTCAAACATCATCGTTAACGTTTCAATTGTTGCCCTGCTTTACGTTTTTAGTGGTGCTGAATTTGAATTTGAAGTTTGCGACTAGAATTTAATGACATTTTATTTAACATATAAAAAATTAAACAAATTAGCTATGTAATAACCCATTGGGGTTGAATACCGGCGTATTTTCACTGTTTTAGTAAGACCCCATTAGGTAGATAGTTTAAGACGAAGACAAAAAATAAATTTAAATTAAAATTAAGCAAAATACATAATTAGATTGGAATATCTCAAAAACGTGACAAATTTGAATTCAGAGCGTCAAAAACTATCAGAAAAATATATTTTGGTTCATATTAAATACAAAAATTTAAATTTTGTCACACAGTGTAACTATGTCCATTTTTAAAGAATATTTACTTACAGTTAACGGACTCAGGTTAATCGACTTTGATGCGGAGTGAAACTTTGTGGTAGCTAGCACGCAGTTTCCGCATCTCGATATACATACGGAGACATGGTGAATTCCTGGACAATCAACCGCCAACCAGATTGACCACATTGTGATCGACGCAAGGCACTCCTATAGTATCAAGGATGTCCGAACGTTCCAAGGAGCCAACGCTGACTCGGACCACCACCTCGTTGTAGCCAAGGTAATGCTACGGATATCCAGACGAAGGCCAACACACTTTAGATGGCTACGGTCACAAGAAATCAGCAGGTCCTTTTCCGATCGAGTCTCTCGCGCCCTCTTAAATAGTTCTATGCCGTCAAATTCAAGCATCGAGAACCAGTGGAAGAATTGGAAGGAAGCCATCAGAGATGCCGCCTCTGACGTGCTGGGCCTCGCACGACCACCACAGCGAAACCTCTCCCTGGTTTGACGAAGAGTACCGGTGAGTACATTCAGCCAAGCAACAGGCATATAAAGCAGCGCTGCATAGAAGGACCAGAGCTGCTTTCGAGCTCAACGAGCAGAAGAGGCGAGAGGAACACCGTCTTCTTAGAAGGAAAAAAAAGGAGCATGAGAAGCGCGCGATCGAGGAGTTAGAGGGATGCCATTGCAGGAATGAAGTTCGGAAGTTTTACCAAAAGGTAAAAAGAACCTCCTAGAGTTACAAGGGCCAAACCGAAGCCTGCAAGGACGAACAGGGGAACATCGTGTTAGAATCGCAGTCGGTGCTGAGGATATGGAAAAATCATTTTTGCAAATTGTATAACGGCGATGACGAACTAAATCCCGCTGCCATGCAGATTGCACCATTCAACCTGGACGACGTAGGCCAACAGTTCCGTCCACCCGATCTTGACGAAGTGAAGAAAGCTATATTTAAACTTAAGTCCAAAAAAGCTGCTGGAGGTGATGGCCTCGCGGCCAAGCTATTCAAAGTGGCTGGCGATGAATTGGTCAGGAGTATGCACCAGCTCATCTGCAAAATATGGTCGGAGGAAAGCATGCCCGATGAATGGAACCTCAGCATTGTTTGCCAGATCTTCAAGAAAGGTGATCCTCTGGACAGCAGCAACTACAGAGGAATCAGTCTTTTTAACATCGCGTACAAGATCTTCCCTGCCGTACTTTGTGAACGCCTGAAGCCATTCCTCAATAGCCTGATAGGTTCATATCAGTGTGGCCTTAGACCAGGGAAGTCCACCATCTTGGAAAAAACCCAGGAGTTTCAAATCGATACCCAACACCTTTTCATCGATTTCAAGGCCGTGTATGACAGCATCTATAGAGACGAGCTATATAGAGCAATGCCTAGTTTTGGCATTACTTCCAAACTAGTCTGTTTGTGCAGGATTACGATGGAGAATGCACGCTGCTCCACCAAGATCAGCAAAGACCTCACCGATACCTTTGATTTCAAAAAAGGTTTTAGAAAAGGCGCCACGCGCAGTCATGCGACTTCTTCAACATTGCTCTTGAAAGAACTATGCAAAACAGGCACAATTTTTCAAAAGTCCGTCCAAACGCCGACGATATTGAAATAATTGGACGAACAAAGCGTGATGTCAATGTTACTTTCGTGAGTATTGAGGAGGAAATCAAGAAGATAGATTAAACGGCGAATGAAATCAAGACCAAATATATGCTGTCAAAAAGAAAGGACACCCAACATGGACGTCTTGGTCAGAACGTCACTATAAGCAGCTATGATTTTGAGGTGGTCAGAGACTTTGTCTTCCTAGACTTCAGCTGCTATAAGCACAGCGAACGATAGCAGTGCTGAGATCAAACGAAGAATTACTCTTGTCAATCACTGTTTCTTTGGGCTAAGAAGGCAATTGAGAAGCAAAGCCCTCTCTCGAGCAACTAAAGTTTCCAAGACGCTTATCATCCCGGTCCTGATGTATGGTGCAGAGGCATGGACGCTTTTAATGGTAGATGAGAATACTTTAGGCTATTTTGAGAAGAAAATTCTCCGGGTGATTTTTGGTCCCGTCTGCATAGATGGGTAATGGAGAAAAAGATACAACCTCGAACTGTACGGACTTTACAGTGACACCGGCCAGTAAAGTGAAAAGACAACAACTGAGACGGCTCGGTTACCTAGAGTGAATGGACAAGAATGCTCCGGCCGGAAAAGTCTTTGAATCCAACCCCGTGGGATGGCGGAGTAGAGGAAGGCAGCACAACAGGTGGCGCACGCAAGTTGAAGAGGACCTCAACCAATTTGGCGTGCGAAACTGGAGACAGCTAGCTAGAAACCGTGCCGGCTGGAAGAAGCTTTCCTGGTCCACCCCGGACTGTAGCGCCACCTTAAGTAAGTAAGTAAGTACTTACAGTTCACTATTTGACTCAGTGCGTAAAAACATGTAAATTTTCAATTAGCGCTTTTGAGGCCAAATTTTGGTTGTCTGAGAAAAGAACCTTAAACGGAAATTTGATTGAAATTGTGTCAAAACTACTGCAAAATTTTGTTACTAACAAAATCATTTGCCACACATTCCCCCCCCCCCCCTAGAACAAAATCCTAGCAACGCCACTGGTCACTCGAGACCGAGCTAGATACCGAGACGATACTAACATTTTTGACTAAAACAGATACCGAAACGAAATACCTACTTACAAAAGTATTATTTGGTTTGGTATCTTGGCCAAATGTTTATCTCTTGTCACAAAAATGCAAAATTTTGTTCCCTTACACTCCACAAATCTTAAAATTATTTCCATAAACACATCACTTCAAAATATTAGATTTTCATTTTCCTTTTTTTTTTATTTTATTCGAGCACTTTTATCAAACACAATTTGTTATCATATACCTATGCACTTTAATGCTTGGTGTGATCATGATCATGAGCATGTACGCTCTTCTGGACCAAGTGCAAGTTTTCGCGAATGAAACACAAAGCTCCAGTCCAGGCACGTTTATCAGCACTAACTCCACTGGCCTCTTTAGCGCACTTGTCAATCTTGCCATGAGTATCATCAGTATGATCAGCATGACTTCCACCAACCATTTGAGCGTGAATGTCTTCTACATTGAAGCCCTTTTCACTGTCATAGAGGCCGAATTTCTCAAGGATGCAATTCATGTAGGCGTGAGTTGTGGCATCGTCAGGGAAGTCCCATTTCTTGTATTTTTCCAAACTTTCTTGGGGAGTATTGAGCTTCTCAACACACTCCTTACGATATGTCAGCAAATCCTCACGGGTCTTAACTTTATATTCGGCCGATGCCTGCAGGTTGTGTGAAATAAAAATATTAGTCTTCATTTCAAAATTCAAAAAGCCTTGAAACTTACCAAAGCAGCTAGCATTAAAATTGCAATAAGGAATTTCATCTTGATAGGGAGAATGTTCTATGCTCAAACTGGTGCAAGTAACAAGCCAAACTGTCGTCGAAATCTCGAAGCATTACTTTTTATAGCTAGCGGATGCTGTATTTTCAAGTTTGCCAACTAAAATCAGTACATAACCTACCTACTATCAAAATGCATACCTACCTATGTAAATTGAATTCCTCATCCCGCATCGCTTATTTAATTTTTGTTTTCGAAGAGCGATGAATATCAGATTTCTTTTGGTCTTACTCAAGGCCTTTGTTCTTTTAAATTCAATAAAAAAATATTCCAAACGAATCAACAAAAGCAATAAAATAAGGAAAAGGATCACAAGTAATTATTTGACCCGTGAAGTAAGAAATTGATAATGCAGAAAACACCGTGATGAATCTAATTTTAATTATTTATTTTCCATCGGTAAGAGACAAAATAATGAATTCAAATAAATGCATAAACAATTCAGGGGGTCGGACATCAATAGATAACCTTAGAATCAGCGGTTGTCTGAAGAATAAAATTCATCCATAGAAATGAAGTAAAACAAATATTACATTACTCATATATGATTGGTGGGCTCTTTGTTTTATTTTGATTTTTTATTTTCAGTTTGATTTTGAATTTGAATGTAGAAATTCACCACGATATTTGAAAATAAAACGTTGCATATGCTAGAGAGTTAAGTTGACAGTTTCATACGTTTTATATCTGCAGGCGCGGTGAGTATATTAACTTTTTGAGAATCACTGTTCTAATGAGTTGTTGGTTTTAGAGCATAAGGAAATACTTTTCAACGTCCTATTTGACGACAGATGGCAAATAAGGAAATTGCATGTTGGCAAATTATTTGTTTTTAAATGGCTGATTTACAATGACGCGTTCGCGTTTCTGATGCGTATGTTACATTTAAGAAGCGTTACGGATGCGTCAAGATAAAACGAGAACAGAATTCAACCTTTTTTTCCACACAAGATGGCCATGCCTACATTGGAAATCGAAATGTTAAAACGCACGCAAAAGTAGAATAATTTCTGGCTGATTTATAATGCCGCGTTGGGCGTTGCGTAGAAAGATTTGTCTGTCAACGCAAAAGCTCAGGCATAGGAATTTCTATTTAGTATTAACAATGACCCGTTGAACATTATGTTACGATCTTGCATCCATTTGTGAGAACACAAACCAACGTAACGTAAGGCTGCAACGCAAAAGTAGAAATTATTCAACTTTTGCGTACGTTTTGACATTCCGATTATCAATTGAGGCATGTGGCCATCTAGTGTTGAAAAAAAATTAATTTTGTTCTCGTTTTATATCGACGCGTCCGTAACACTTCTTAAATTTGACAAACGCATCGCGTACGCGAACGCGTCATTGTAAATCAGCTTTCTACTTTTGGGCTGGAGCCGCTTACGTTACGTTGGTTTGGGTACTTACTAATGGCTGCAAAATCATAACATAACGCTCAATGCGTCATTGTAAATATTAAACAGAAATTCCTATACCTGAACATTTGCGTTGACAGACAAATTTTTAACGAAACGCCCAACGTGGCATTGTAAATCAGCCATAAATGTTAATCTGCTCGTGTATTTAAAAATATCTCAATTTTTCAAGGAAAAGATTTTTTTTCATTAGTATACACCAATAAAGTTTTGTTTAGTCATTCCCTAAGAAAAAACTATCTATGTTCAAATTTATTGATTTTTATTAGTTTTTAAATCGAACATACTTACCTAAATAATTTTTTGGTACACATTTTGTTAGAGCAGAAGGCGTTTTGATTTTTTTACATTACACCTGTCATCTGTTATCTGGATCAACATTTACATCCGAATGAACAGATATCAAAGCAAGAGAGCTTTATCTTTCTTCATCACACCGCTTCGGGATACTGTTTTATTCTTTTCATAGTTGAAAAGGTTCTTTCAACACTAGCTGTGGTCACTTGAAGCGTGGCCAAAACCGTAAGCCAAGAAGCTAATACCTCTTGCCTCTTGTCACATATAACAAGCAGTTTCAAAACTTGGGCAGAAAGATCACTCGGCTATATTTTTTCGCACCAAAGATTGTACTTAGCTTACACAGCTGACAAAGAAATTGTATTGTCAAAGTAACATCAACATGTTAGTTTTTCTATTTCTTCACTCGCTCAACGGCTCAACTGCAGCAAAATGTTGTAGAAGAGCTTGAAACAATTGTAGAACGTCTCCGTTGACTATGAATTTGTCCGCTAGATTTTTTATTAACGAGCCTATGCAAGGAATCAGTATAGACTAGACACTCTAAAATAGACTTCAGTAGAAGGAATTTCTGGATTGGAACGCATTGCTTGTTTCAATGAAGTTCTTGGAGTTCTCAATTCAACAATACTGTCATATCAATGGTGCTTGTTTCACAAAGGCGTAAAAGTCGAGTTTTTCGGCTCTCTAAAAATGAAAATCAAAAATTAAAGATTTTTTAATTTTTTCTAAACTGCACATATGTTTTATTCGGAGCGACGGTAGGCAAAAGGTATATAAATAAAAAAAAATAGATATTATTCTCTTAGATGTGATAAATGTTCAGAAAGTAGTTTTGATTTAAAATTGACAAAAACAACCAATAACTTCTCGAGACAGGTGTCATAATTGCCAATTTATATTCAAAACTTTTATCTCCACAGACAGCAGCTTAGAAAGTTGCTTCAGAGAATTCACTAGAGGGAACTGAATACCATCAAATCCAACTACCAGGCCTTTCAAGTGAGCTACAGTGTGTGAACATCATGTTTATAGGACTTCAGTAAAGCACCACAACGACAACCTTCTCCAGAAGAGACTTAAAACAATTAAACCGGGATCCGACACATTAAAAAAATCAACAGGATCATTGGTCAGAGGCCACCAATGCCAGATGTCATCACAACTACACTTGGGGATGTTACCACCAACGAATACAAGGTCATGGCTTTTGCAGACTGCTTTGAAGAACACTTAAAATCCAATCCACCATCAGATCCTGAGTTCCTGGATGAAGTCAACACACCAGTGCAAACCGCTCAAACATTTCGAAAATTATACAGTTCAGTAATATTAACCCCGCCAGCAACCCCGCTGTACACCACGAGTTCCCTACTCCGAAAGAAATAGAGGAAATCATTCACAGAAGTCATTCAAAGAAATCAACATGACCGGGCAATATCTCCAACTTCGTCCTGAAGAGACTACCGCATTCGGTGATGATCTTCTTGGCAATTATCCTCAACAACTGCGTCAACAACTGTTAATCCCCCACCAAATGGAAAGGGCCAAAAATGTTAGCTATACCAAAAAAGAACAATAACAAAGACGTCTCTGGATACAGGCCCATCTGACTTCTGTGCAACATGTGCAAGATACTTGAGGAGCTTATACTCAGACGACTCAAATCTTTCTGTAGCGACAACCGCATAATTCCAGATATGCAGTTTGGATTTCGGGTACATCACTTAACACTTCTACAACACATCTACTTCTAAAGCTCCAGCACGATGTTGCCCTCTCTTAAAAATGCCATCAAGTCACTGTCAGATGCTTTCTTGATATTATAAAAGCATTTGACAGCGTACATGGATACAGGGACTAGTTCACAAACTTTTCCAACTCAGATTCCCACATTCACTTATGAAAATTATTTACAATTTTCTTCATTCCAGATCGTTCTTTGTTCAAATAGGAATCTGCCAATAAACAACGAGGACAACCAGAGCCGGAGTTGCACAAGGATCTCAGCTAGGACCACTCCTCTTCAACACATATACTTCAGACCAGCCACAGCCACAAAACGTCCAGACACTCCTGTTCGCCGACGACGACTCCCTCACATACACCAAGTCCATGTCACCGATACTTGCAGCTAGAAGAGTTGAAGCCCACGTCAGATTACTAACGGGATTTTAAGAGGTTTAGAACTTTAAAAAAAAAAAAACACAAAAAATTCGAAAAAATGAATGAAATATTTATTTGAATCGGTAGTTTGAACCTTGCAGTTTAATGTTTAAAGATAATTTCATGCAAATGTTGACCGCGGCTGCGTCTCAGGTAGCCCATCCGCTGAGTCCAATTTTGGCATACTCTTTCACACATATCGGCCGGTATCTCACGAATGAATGCATGGATGTTGGCTTCCAGTGCGTCAATCGAAGCGGGCTTGTCCCTATAGATATTAGCCTTGACATACCCCCACAAAAAATAATCTAATGGTGTCAAATCGCACGATCTAGGCGGCCAATTGACCGGCCCGAAACGTGAAATTAACTGTTCACCAAACTCGCCTCGCAATTGCGCCATTGTTTCGCGTGCTGTGTGGCATGTGGCACCGTCTTGTTGAAACCACATATCAAAAAAAGTTTGTTATCATCGCTCGGTAGCGTTCACCATTGACAGTAACGCTGCGATTCGCATCATCTTTGAAGAAATATGGCCCAATAATGCCGCCGGCCCATAAACCGCACCAAACAGTGGCTTTTTCGGGATGCATTGGTAGCTGTTGCAATGCTTCTGGCTGATCTTCACTCCAAATGCGGCAATTATGCTTATTTACGTACCCATTCAACCAAAAATGAGCCTCATCGCTGAACACAATTTTTCGATAAAAAAGCGGATCCTCGGCCAGCTTTCCAAGAGCCCATTCACCAAAAATTCGGCGTTGTGGTAGGTCGGCTGGCTTTAGTTCTTGCACCAGCTGTATCTTAAAAGGCTTAACGCCCAAATCCTTCCGCAAAATTTTCCACGTAGTGCTGTAACAAAGGCCTAACTGCTGGGAACGGCGCCGAATCGACATTTCGCGGTCTTCTGTCACACTAGCTGATACGGCCGCAATATTTTCTTCACTACGCACAGTACGTAAACGTGTTGGTGGTTTAATGTCCAACAAAGTAAATTTGGTGCGAAATTTGGTCACAATCTTCCGAATAGACTGCTCAGAAGGTCGAGAATGCCGACCATAAAATGGAAGCAGCGCGCGATGAACATTTCGAACTGAGCACGAGTTTTTGTAGTGAAATTCAATAATTTGCAAGCGTTGTTCATTTGTAAGACGATCCATGGTTAAATTGCAAACCAAACTGAAGCTGTTTGACAGTGACACAAGGTACTAAGCACACGTCAGCTGTCAAAACCATTGTTGCCAAAACAAAACCAGCTAAAAAATCACCCGTTATATGAGTACTTCCATCGCTGGGGCTTCAAAATGAATTCGGCCAAATACCAAGTGATCTGTTTCAGATGACCAAGTGGCTCAGGAAGTAGAAGTAGACGCTCAGCCATCAATATCAGGAACACCAAGATAATTGGTCCCAATGGAACTCAACTGTCAGCAAAAAATAACGTCAAATACCTGGGAATACAGTTCAACGAGTTATACCGATTTTATTCTCACACAGCAGCTGCACTAAGAAAAGCCAACTTCGCCTTCCATCACATTTATCCGCTAATGCGAAAACAGAACGGACTAAGCCAAAAGTGCACGTTTTTCTCAAAATCTATTGCTCCAACAAAAAAAAATGTTATAATCTTTTTTGACCAACATTTTATAAGCATTAATATATACTCATTAGTTTGTTGAAGAAAATTATATCCGCTGACATATTAACAAAAAACGGTTATTTTTCCATTTACAGTACTAAATAAAAAGTGTTACTTTTATAATAACTTCAAGATTAATAAACCTGTTGGTTTGTAGAGTTCGTTTACGAGTTGTAGCCAAACTCAAACCGTACAAACATTTTAGCCCATGGAATGCGATTTCAAATTTAATTTATTTTTGCCAATGTATTTGCGTAATTTCACGTGCATCACATAATTCGTAACAATTTACATCCCTTGGTCCACTTTTCCAACAATGATATTCATGATTTTACCGATTCCCTTAAAATAACTTCCTTTTTCTATATTAAAAATTATTTTCTTCATTTTTTGAGTCCAATTTTCACAACTGAAATAAAATAAACAAATTAAAACCTTCCTTTGCAAACTAACAGCTCAAAATTGTGTTGATATTATTACAGGGAAGGGTAAATCCGCCGAAATATTTAGTTCTGCAAAATTGATTTTAAATCAAAACTTAATCAATTTTTTCGCCCAATGGAACGCAAAAATTGATTTCGATCGCTGATTTTGGCAGATTCAAATCAAAAATAATTGATTTATTATACCAATGGAAAAACCCATAAGTATTTTTGGTGGCGATTTGCCAAACTTGGCATTACGCGTTTGTTTTTGTTTCAAAAGTTTGCATCAAATTTAAGTTGATGGCACCCACTGACATAAAATGGAACAACTTTCTGTTCTTTGCAATGTCCCTTTCAAAAAATAATTTCCGGCAACTCTGTTCCTGACCGTTTTTGTTCCTTCGAGTTCCTCTTCAAGGATTTGGCTGGACAAGGTTCTCCTTTGAGGACTCCGACCGTTTTATTCCCTAGGTTGCATACTATATGAATTACCATGCTAGTTATTTTTAAGACCAGAAAAACATTGTAAACTATATGAAACAACCTGTTACTAAACTTAAGAAATTAAAATTATAATTTATATGAAATAACTTGTTTTCGGCCATTTTTTGATCCTCCTAACCCCGAGTTTCATTGCTTCTTGTGGAAGAATCCTGGACACCGCCGAGCTTACCTCAGCTGTACAATAAAGCATCACAACACTGAGACGTACACACTAGTATGTTGACCGACAATGTTAACCAACAATGTTGATCGACACAGTGTGGAGGCTGCTTTACGTGTAAAATTATCAAATCCAGCTTCGTTTCCGAGTTATACGAGTACCAACCATATTGCAGTGTGACCATTCACTCAGAAATGCTTAAGTGAATATTTGTAGAATTCTGTCGGTTTTAAACAAACAAACTTATGGACCAAACAAATATATTAAATAATAAAAGCCATTGTACGTAATTGTTCCTTTATACACCTCATTTTCCGATCTATATATCGGGTTTTTCAATAAGAGCTCTACAAAAGTTTTTTTTTTAAATAAAACAAAAACGGTTTTGGATATCAATGAAATTCTTTAATCCTGTGAAAGCACGTTCGATGCCTTTATGAAATGAACTCGATTTCTTTTGCATGGCCACCACGGGTACGCTTGCAGAAGTCCAGACGCTGAACCTAATTTTCGACGGTTTTCAAGCATAAATCGGCCGATACTGCTGCAATTCCACGTTTGATATTCGTACGAAGTTCATCAATCGTCGCTGGCTTGTTGGCATAGACCATAGACTTGACGCAGCCCCACAGGAAATAGTCTAACGGCGTCAAATCGCACGACCGAGGCGGCCAAGCGACTGGACCATTTCGTGAGATAACACGTTCTCCAAACTTGGTTTCCAATAAATTGATTGTGACATTCGCTGCGTGGCTTGTGGCACCGCCGTCCTGTTGGAACCACATGTCCTCCAAGTCCTTATCATCCAATTAAGGCCAAAAATATTCGGTTATCATTGAACGGTAGCGATCCCCATTCACAGTAACGTGCCGGTCTTGATCATCACGGAAGAAGTACGGCCCAATGACGCCGCCGGCCCATAAACCACACCAAACCGTAATTTTTTCGGGATGCAATGATGACTCATGGAGTACGTGTGGATTGCTGCCTGACCAATACCGCATATTTTGTTTATTGACGAAGCCATTCAGCCAGAAATGAGCCTCATCGCTGAAGATGATTTTTGGATGAAAATCCGAATCAATTTCAAGTTGTTGCTCAGCCCTATTCACGAACATACGACGCTTCTGGTGGTCAAGCGGCTTCAGTTCTTGCGTCAATTTAATCTTGTAAAGATGTAGGCCAGGATCTTTCCGCAAAATTTGCCACAACGACGTCACAGAGATGACTAACGCTTGAGAACGACGTGTGAGAGACACATTTGGGCTTTCTGCAACTGAAGCCTAAGCGGCAGCAATATTCTCAACACTATGAGCACTCTTTATCTCACTGGCACGGGAATATTTTATACTGTGCCTGTGGACTCAAATTTTTCCACTAGACGCTCAATTGTCGATCTGCTAGGACGATTATGACGACCATAAATTGGACGTAGCGCTCTTAACGTTGAGGCCACTGACTCCGAATTTCGGTAGTAAATTTTAATAATTTCGACTCGTTGTTGGCTCGTATATCTTTCCATCATGAAATGGCAAAACTTACTAAAGAGAAATGTCAAAAGAGCGTCAAGAAATATGGCTTCGTTTGCTGTCCCTGTCGTTCTACTTTTGTAGCGTCCCTATTGAAAAACCCTTTATATACAAAGACCTAAAATATGCATATCTTATACGAAATTCAAAGTTAACAAAAACATTCAACAAAAATTAAAACAAAACAGAAAATATTCTTATATTTTACATACAAACATACATTCATAGATGTTATCAAACCCTTTTGTTTACTTTAAAAACAATTAGTCTCATAATTCATTTTGAGAATCACACAAATGTATTATTTTATTTCCATCAACACGATTTTTTATCTACACCTTCCCCACTCAATTAAAAATACCGACTTATCTTATCACGTTGTGCATAAATTTGTTTGAAATTCTTAACTTTCTTCATAAAACACTGATAAAGCTCATACGCCATCCGACAAGGTCCAAACGGGTAAAGAGAATTTGATCTATGGACGCATTTTGAAATAATCTGAGTGTTGGCGTTTGAGCTGGAATTGGCTTCCTTAAAGCTACGAAGAATTTCATTTTTCTAAAAGAAAAAAATAAGAAGATCAATTTTAAAGAGATGTCTTTTGGACCAGTATCTCACATCAATTCTTCCATGGATATCTAAGTAGTGGATATGTTGAAAAACACACCCCAGCTCACATTTAAAAATGCTCAATATGTCATCTCCAATAGTTTGTTCTGACGTCAATTCCTTACTCTCGGAGCATGCAAGGCCCTTGTTGCAGAACTCCGAAGCAGTTTCGCCAAGTTTTTTATTATCTGTCGACTATTTAAAAAAAAAAACTTCTTATTCAAATTCAGTGACAAACTAAGATTTATCGACTTACATTCAGTTTATTAAACTTATCCACCTCCCTTGGGTCTTCGAAGAGTGAAATATAGAAGAATTCCTTGCAAGACATCCTCAGGTCCATCCATTTTCTGAAGTAGCTCTCACATGTTCCGCTAAGTGTGTCTTCGAGATGTGAAAAGCATTCTTCGGTGATATCGATGTCCTGGTTTTCCAAGGGCTGAATGAATTTTTGACCCTGCAATAAATGGAATACAACCGGAGAAGATCAAAGATTCCTATCGCATGCAGTGCAAAGAGAGCAGTGATTTACATCAAGTCCCCTATGTTTCAAATTAATTAGCCCTAATTTGCTTAGGAGACACTTTACATAGCAATGAGTTTCATGGTTGTCCGGAAACATCCGCAAAGACCATTGCAAGCGCATCGATGGATCATCTGTGGAATCGTTTTGACAGCGAAACGTTGCAAATCGAACATCTTCGGGAGTAAGGGCCTCGATCTAAAAAGCGCATCCGCAAGCCACGCGATGAAAATAAGATCAAAAGATCAAAATCAATATAAAGCGATTGACTGAGGTTGAGATCATTTACCCCGACGTCTGCGACAACAACCAGCAGCAACAGCAATGGCAGAAATGCAATTAATGCCGATGATGACGAGCCCGCCGAAGTCATCATTAACAGTCTTTTTGCTGGAGCTTGAACAACGCGATCAATTGGACGGTGGGTGCCATGCCAGCCACGATATAACTGAGACCTTTGCGTTAGGCTTCTGCTTCCCAACGCTGCCGGTTGTGCTGGAGAACTCGTCAACTGAGTGATGGCTAAAGCTACGCATGTATTCTGCTTATCGAACATGTTTCTGATAAGCGTTCGCATATTGTTTATCAGCACTCGGACTGGTTAAATTTATTATCGTAATGTCTGTCAGGACGGCCACACCGGTCGTAGCCTGGGCCATGTGGGTAATCTATTTTCGTATCTAATTTATTGTAAATTGTAATTAGTGCACTGTACTTGTGTACACTTTGCAGCAATAATGATAACCAATGGTGGGTGGATAGGATATACCCGAGCCCCGCGGAGATTAATTCAATTGTTGACAAACAGTACACATAGATAACCGAATCAAAACAACAAAATCTAATATTGTAAGTGTGTTCAAGCAGATGTTGGCGCTTAGAAGATTGCGTCGGAACTAAATCAAATGCTTATAGGTATTTGGTATAAGCACTTCAGTCACTGATATAATATCTTTATATTTCACTGTTCAGGGGAATTTATCCAATTCACATAGAATCGAATTATTTAAAAATTATTTATTTTTTCAGTGCCCGATTCCTATAATGGTGCGACACACTTTCATCTGTTGAATTGGTTGGACATAATATTGTTCCCAAATCCCAAGTTGTTGAAAAACTAATACAAGATCGTAACTTGAAATACGGATCAGTGGAGCTTGAAATCTAACAGGGCCTGTCGATTATAACAAAAGATCCACAGAATGAGGAGTATATCAACTACAACCAACTAGATATTGACCGATTCTGAAGAAATCGAGGATAAAACGGGATGTCAGAAGGCATCTTTTCAACACTAAAATTGAAAAAATCATCGAAGCAATGGAGCTCGCCATAAGCAGAAGAGACTCAAAACCTCAAGGGACAGGTACCAGCATCTTTCAGAAGGAATTGTTGCTTTTACAGTTAAGAGAGGGATTCCAAGGGATTGGAACACGGCCAGCCAGAACCAAATGGTAAAAACAAATAGTGGTGAGGAATGCTTTTCAGCAACAAGTTCCAAAAAAGGCTATATAATGCATCAAACCTGGATCTGGTTTAAAAGGTGCAGATTGAACTCAAAATATTATATTGACTTTCACATTTTTTACTATGACGACTCTTGAATGAACTATAATGTCTCTCGACTGAAGAAGCGCCATCTTCCGTCCTAAACCTGATACAAACCAATCTACAGAGAGCTTTGGTGAGCTTTCGAACTTTTAGTACTAAATGTCAGAACAAAAGCTTTGGAAATGAAATTTAAGGGAAATTTCCTCTAGGGAAAGCTCAAGAAGCAAATACTAGAACATTCAAGCTATTTCGGGAACCTGTGTGATGGGTATGAAAGGACATATTTGAACAGCAGTGGACACAGTTTATTTTTAAAATCGTGAAATAGTAAAGTTAGTTGTAATAAAAGTGAAAAGTAAAGTTGGTGATTTAATTTTAGTGGTGAATAGCAAATTTATTTGTAGAAAGAAAGTAAAAGGTTTTGATTTGCAAAATAAAAAAGAGGCTGGGTGCGACCCACACTGATAACTTCCCATTGGTGCCTTCGGAAGCTATAAGCCCGATGTTATTTTATTGTTTTTTGGTTTAAAACAAAAACTATGTGTCGAATTTTTTTGCAAATCCCTTAAATTATTAATTTTGAATAAGTCTGTAAAATTAAATTAACCCAAGGCCAATATTATTGTTGGTGTAGGGAATTAATTTCACGGGCATCTGCTCCACAAGGGAGTTTATTCCATCATAAGTAGGAATCTAACCCACTTTCCAAAGTGCAATTTATTCTCACCACGAGAGGCAACTAATTGCACTCGAAATTTTGTGAAATTTTTTTCCCACCTAAAATTTGGAATTTTGCATATTATTGATTCATTGTAGAAAACGACATTGTTTATTTACAGAAATACGCAGGCATTATGACGAATAAATAGTGAGGTATATATGGGGGAGCATGCTGCCCTCCTGCAACCCCCCTGCTATAAGAACGAATCAGAGAAAAAGAAGTGTAATAAAAGTAAAGTGTTGAATTAATTTCAGTGGTGAAAAATAAATTGTTTTGTGGTTGTAAAAGTAAAGTGTTTTATTTTGTTAAGTAAATAAGTGGAGAATTTAAAATAAAGTGAATAAGTTTTATTAACGAACCTGAGAAAATATTACGCAATAATAAAAATTAATTTGCTGGTGAAATTCATCAATTTAATATTTTATTTTGCTCTAAGGTAAATAACATTTTGGAATTGAATTGAGATGGTGTCGATTATTTGGGTTGGAAAAGTATTATCTGTGTTAAACTTTTATCTCTTTAACAGAGTGTATATATACTAAGTGCGATATTATGCCGGAAAAAAAACTATTTATAACTTTAAGGAGTTCCGTTTAATCATGTATCTAAATGGGGGTATTTTTTTTTTTTTCGTTTAACATTTTAAGTCTTGAAGATAAAGTGACACTGTAATTCATATTACGAGTGTCGTCATTGATGTGAAATGATCTCAAGTACATAAGGAATGTTAATTCATAATAATTAAATGTGTCCACTTTATGATTTTGTTGTTGTTAGAGGCTAGAGATATTGATATTGAGTCAGTTAATTAAGGGTAAACAATACTTTATTTGAATATTTTGCATGTACATATGTATGTTAGTATGAATGAATCTTATCTTGTAACTATAGCTAAGATATCATTGAAGGTATGGGTATGTATAAATATAGATACGTATACGAAATATACATTTAAATGTTCTCAATGGAAAAGGATATTTAATTTGGTACTTTTTTTAATTTTATTTATTTAGTAATGCAAACCTTCTTCAATTTCTTAGGTTTGACTTCACTTTCTGCTTTGTGTTAAGGAAATATTTTAATTTTTCAAAATGTGAATTTAAATTAGGACTGGCCACGATACCAAATTAAAAGATACTTTTGTAAGTATCGTCTCGGTATCGTCAAAATCGAGAAATTTTGACGTGAGCCATGAGTTCCCAGAAAAACAATGTACACAAATTAATATTTATGGAACTCACAAAAGTCTTTCTCACAAAAAAGAACCAAGTCTGAAAATTTCATCTAAATCGTTGATTTCAGAGAAATGGGCATGGCAGTGGACAGTTCCAATTAAGATTATTGCCTATACCTTCTCCTCGGTAGAAAGAAAAGTTCTGAAAGAGTCATCTAAATGATTGGAGCCTATTCCGAGAAACCAATTACAAAAATTGTTTGTTTGTAATAAATTAATAATAATATTCAAAAATCTATATTTTTTGAACCACTTTTTAGCTGATTCCTTTGATGAATTTAATATGGACGTGCCATTGGCTGTAGTACCTCGTGGCATGATGGTTAGTGCGTAGGACTGTCATGCCAAAGGTCTGGGTTCGATTCCCAGCCGCTGCCACCTAAAAACAGAAATGTTTTTTTCGCGAGGTACTGCCTCTTACGAGGAACTGACAAATCCTCCAAGAGTATACTTGTCATGAATAAGTGCTTCTAATCTAGCCGTTCGGACTCGGCAGAAAATTGTAGATCCCTTCCATTCCTGCCAAAAATACGCACACATTAATGGTTGAGAGTTGTAAGTCACTAGGCCTTGGTTGTTCACGAGCTGTTGTGCCACCAAATTTATTTTGTATGTGTCATTGGCGGGAAGCAAATGCCACTTCCACGATGAAAATTAATCAATGAAATCACTATTTCCAAAAATTCGGTGATTGTGATTTCACTACATACATACATTTTTACATGTTTTTGAGTTATTCATAAGTTAAATATTTTCGATGAAAAAAGCAATGAAAATTCGATTGTGAAATCACAAGATAAGTGGAAGCTGCTTATTCATCACTTTTTTCTTATTTTTATTGTTAAGTAAACCCAGTAGAAATTTTTCAAAAATTCACCAAGGAATCCTCTGCTTTTTCCTCAGAAAATGGAAGCTAAACACTCGTATAATTATCTAGGGACTAGGAACTATTATCAACGTCGATAAAATAAGAAGCTGAAGATAACAGACAAGGTATTTTGTTTTTCGTTTAGAGTAGGATACCTCGATAAATTTCAATGATAGTGAAAGATTTTCAACACCAAAATGATGGGAACAAATTCTTCGAGGGGCAATGTCCGTTACTTTATTTAATTTTTACCTCGTTTTATTATTTGTAATTAGCATTGAAACTTTTAAAATTAAATTTTAAAATTATTTTTAAATTATTTTTCCCTATCACATTGATACTTATCGAGGTATCCTAGTCCAAACGAAAAACAAAATACCTTGTCTGTAATCTTCAGCTTCATGATAAAATGTACCCTTTTCTTTATTCAGAAAGACACTGTGAACTATACGTAACAAGATGATCATAATTGCCAACAAATCATAAACCTAAGACTGAGGAAAAAGTCGATTACGATTCACCATCATTTTCATCCATATTTGTTTTTTTTTCATGCATGCACCTATACACAGATTTCAGTTATACAAACGCTCTCAATACATGCTGTCGGCAGCGGCGTAGCTACCTTAAGGCAAACTGGGGCGGTGCCCCAAAGCCCCGGAGGTTTGGGGGCCCCCAAAGACTGACAGAAACAATTTTTTAAAGTGAAAATTGAAGTTTTTCTTATCTTCAAGAAAGTTTTCGCTAAGTTTGTTTTGGAAATTAAATGTCAAGTATATACATTTACCTGTTTTGAAGATAAACGTTTTTGTTCATTTATTTTCAAAACAATACCAGTAATTTAATTTTCTAAATCTTGTAAGCAAATTTCAGCCTCAAGTAAAGATTTTAGCTCTTGAATAAACCTCAAAAGCTTTTATTGCTATTTGGTTAATTTGATGATATCGTTTTATGGTTCTTTTTGGTTCGATGCAAAACGAAAAATTCCATAAAAATTTAAACATGAAATCAAAAATGCGAAAAATGTCGTTTTGACTCCGCTTTTGCAGTACTTCTATATATGGGTGATTCTACACAAAATGGAATAAATTATGATAATTTCGATATAACATTTTTGAAAACAAAACTTAAAAAAAAAAAGTAAAAACTTTAGGACGTCCTTTCACATAATTGAAGTGGCTAGACAAAAAATTTAAAAACAACGATTTGAAAAAAGGTGTTCCAAAGAACTGAACATTTTTTTAACTTTTTATTATTTTAAGTCAATTTTTAGAGAAAATCATACCCATAGTGAGGAGAAAAATACCCCCTCCGACACAATTTCTTTCTTGTTTCGACCGAACCTGTGCCCTCTAGCACTTATATACAATTTATGCAAAACACCCTGTGTAAGGAAAAGCAGCATTTTGTGAGCATTTTTGGGGCCTCAAGATATAAAATCAGTAATTAAAGTTCAGGGGGCTGAGTAATTTCATAGTTTTTGCCATAAAACATGTAGACGCATTGTACGGAAAAGATAAAAAAAAAATATGTAATTAAGGTTTTACTAAACCTATATTAAAATTCTAAAATATATACCTGCTTAAATATAAATATTTTTTGTAAACACTCATCAGGGGACTGAGAAACTGAACGGACAATCTATGACCTCTCGCAAAGATGCCTTCTTAACAAATGAAATAGCAAATGGGCGTAAGATACGAAAATGATTTTACTGTCACCAGACTTAATGCTTCACTTAAGGATATTTTTGACTGTTTCAATCGGTCAGGGGACTGATTAGAAATCCGAGGGACAAAGTTCAATGATTTTTTTATTATTATTATTTTTATAAAATGGTACTAAATATTCATTTATATCATAAAAAGATATATTATCTAACGTCAATAATTGAAAGTTTATTTTGGTTTTGGAACTTAAATAAGAGAACTGCAAGAATTTTTCCCTTCGAAAACGAACAGGGGACACGTCAGGGGACTGAGAGTAAGACCCTTTGAAGAATTTTTTGAGTAATGAAAATATGTCAAATCTAAATAATTTTGTCCGGCCATATAGGCATCAATTAGACTTGTATTTAGTTATAAAAAAATCAGGTAGAATACTGGAACATTAAAATATCAACAGAGTCGTCAAAAATTCCATGATTTGTAGAATTACCCGAATATATACTATAGGGTGGCGCTTATTTTTTCATTTATTTTAATATCTTTCTCCTTATTCCCCCTAAAAGGGATCAAGGTAATTAAAAAAAAAATGATGTGCAATATTTTTTGAAATCGTTCAACGTTAACACGTGCCGGCAAGCACTTCAAATTTCCTATACAAAATACATGGGGATTTCTCAGTGTTTTTCTCAAAATTTTGGACAAAAAATGTTAAAGTGGATGGAAAATCTTCAAACTTGGTACATACATATCATCGGCTTAGAGTGTATTTTGTATGGGAAATTTCAAGTGCTTGCACGTGTTAATGGTGGCCGATTTCAAACAAATTTTGCACAACATGTTTTTTAAATACTTTGATCACTTTTAGGGAGGGGCGGCGCCTCCTCAAAGATTACCAACAAATCATAAACTCACGACTGAGAGTCAATTACGACTCAACATTATTTTCACTTACATTAGTTTTTTTATTTTTCTTCTCACCATGAACACTTTACAAAGCAGATGAGTGGATTTAAACGATGAACAAAAGAATTTGTACATTACCTTTCCGTAGTTTTTCAATCTCTAACACAAGAATTACGAATTACGAAACGAAAGGCAAAAAACGATACTCAAGGAAGAAGATTATGAAAAACGATAATGGATCCATGAAAACGTAGCCAGATAAAACGAAAAATAATTTATTTTTTTTTCAACAATAGCTAACTTCACGCCAGTACTAGTAGTGTACTTATTAGAAAAATCCCATCACACAATTCAAAAATTCCCTTTTTATTTTCGCCCTATTCAATGTTTATTAGAGTGCTTAATCCTAATCCGAGCTTTGAGACTGAAATTTCGACGCAAATGCAAAAATTTGCTAAAAGTAGTCTAAGACAAAGGCAATAATTTCTCGAAGATGGATAAAGGTATTGGAAAAACTCAAAAAGAATTTTGAAGTGAAGAATTTTGTTCATACTTAAGAAGACTAAAACATTTTTTCGAAAAAAATTATTGGCCAAAAAACAAAACCCCAAATTTGCATAATTAATAATTTGTTTATATCCTTAGATTCGAATATCTCAAAAACGTGACATGTTAGAGCAACTTCAAGGAAAGATTCAAGCTCAGCGCATCAAAGACCATTAAAAAAGTATATCTACAGACAAAAATTTAAATTTCTCACATAAAGTAGTAACTATAAGTGCTTCGAGTGGATTTTCGAAAATAGTAAATATACGTCAATTTTCAACTAGCTTGAGTCCAAATAGATTGTCAGAGAAAAAACCTCAGAAAGGGATTTATTGAAAATTTTGTCAACAAGCAACGGCGCGCGCTTGTAATTAAATACGAAGAGAATAGGGAAACTGTCAATTAGATTTTAAACTACTTTTTCTTTGATCCGGACATGAAACAAAGGAACACAAGCACAGCAAGACTTTGTTATTATCCATGTTTTTTATAGTGTATTTTTATCTCTACCCAATAAAACTAGCACTTAAAATAAGGTCTATTATTTACATTTAAATGTGTACAAAACACATGTGTGAAAGCTTTCCCTTTTGTAGTCCTACAAAAAATAATTTTAAAGTATCAGCAATGAGATTTTACAAATTTTTGTGACTTGAGAGCTGGAACTTCATTTATTTTTATTAACATGTATTTTTTAGTTTGGTAAAGCAAATAAATAAATAAATAAAACAAAATATTTTCAAACAAAAAATCCCACAAAAAAGAATTTTTTCTAATTATCCCCCAGCACTATTCTACGGCTATTAAGAACTACTGTCAAAAAATTATTGTTTCATGTAAATAAATTTTGAGTTTGAAGTAAAATATTTTCAAATTTAAGTTCTTAAAACGGAAGATGAAAACCATATCGCATCGCAGCTCAATTTCTATATTGACTTTTACCAATTTGTTTTCGTTTGTATTGCTGTTTATAAAATTTAAAAAAAATGTTAATTTATTTTGTTTTGTTGGTGGCATTTATATGTACAAATAAATAAAACTTTTTTAGTGTTTATTATTTATACTTAACGTATTATTTGGTTCCTTTTGATAAATAATACGGTGGAAGCCATGGCATTACACAATTAATAACATCGAAATCAAAATGAAAGCAATACAATAGCCCAAAGCAGTCCTAAAATAGACGAATATCGTTAAAAAAAAACGACTATATGAAAATGTAATCGCAAAGTAACGATAACGATTTATTTTGAACTATAATAATAATTCGTAATACGGGCCCAGGATTATTTCATGCACAAGGTTGGAAGTGAAGTCAAACCTATGAACAGAAGAAACTTTGCATTGCTCTTCACCAGCGTACAATTGTAGTGTTTTTACTACACTTTTTTTCAAAAGCACACACTACGCACCTTCCTCAAAAGAATATTCCAATGAAGACATTGCTAAATTTTGTGCCAATCAATTAAATGCCAAACATTTTCTTGCCAGTTGCTGAGAGATTTTTCTCAAGTTAAAATAAAATAAAACATAATTCAAGAAATAATTTAAATTTTTTAGCACTTGATGCAATTATGAAATCAGAGGGAATTTTTGAGCACCCCGAAAAATTAATAAATTTTGCCCACAAATTCAATTACCACAAAACAAGTCATTACCTTTAAAAATTATTCTTTAGATGTATATTTTTAGTTTGTAAAGATACAATTTGTTTATTTTTTTAGCATTTTTAATGAGTTATTTTATTTTATTTTAGAATTTTCAATGAGTTGTGTATGCATACATAATAGTTTAATATACGTATGTATATTTAAGTGAATTGAAGAATTTAAAAAATTGTAAAATTTCATGTCGTTTCCCTTATCATGTGGCAAGTTAATTCATTGATGATTTCAACAAGAACATTTATTGAGGATGATATTTCCTGCTGGGAAAAGATACCCTGTCATTTTTAAAAAGCTTGATGATTGTAGGTAGTTTCTCTCATTTCTCATTTTAAGTTCTTTTCTTCTTTGATATAAATTATTTTTTTGTAGAAGGGTATTATTGAACAATATATCCTTTTTTTGGGGTCAAACCTCATCTCAAAAAAATCAAAAATTAATAAAAATCCACGTATATTTTTTTAATTTATTTATTTAGTTAGTTTTTTTCTTATTCATAGGGCATAATTTTTTTTCAGATTACTCTTTTGTTATAAATTAAGAGTATTTTGAGAATTGTTTATTAAAAAATCATAGCAGTGTCACACCATTACACCTGACGTACATTCTATGTATTTTTGATTTTTATGCATTAGGAAATATTGCGATTAAAACATTAATTTCAATAATCATAAAGGTGTTTAAAAGCAGAGGATAGAAAAACAGTTTACGTCCTCAAAAATTTTAACACCATTCAGAGTTTAACATTTAAAACTTTTTATAAAAACTCCTTTGTTAGCAAAACACTAGGAATCATAAGCAAGCAGCAGCTCCCAAAAAATCTTAGTTTCCAATTGTTATTGCCTTGAGAGCTTCACTTATATGATTTTCCAATGGCAGAGAGCTATCAATATATGGATCACGATAACCATTTAAAAAGTAGCAAGTTGAATCTCCAGCATGTTTGAACTCTTTCGGCAACATTCCAGGATCTCTGGGTTCCAGATCGAATTCAAACCGAGGGTTTTTGATTAGCCATCTACAAAAAAAAAATCAAGTCAAAATCAATGGAAACTCAAGAAATTTATCATACTCACTCTCTGGTAGTTGGGCTGACATTTATCTTACACTCCTCACTGCCAGACTCAAATTTATTTGCAATTGTTACATTGTGTCCGAAGAGGCAATATCTTGGCATCTTCCTTCCTACAACCCCTGCCAAAACTGTTCCAGTATGTAGGCCAATTCTCATCTTAATGCGCTCGCCATCATGAGTTATGTGTTTGGAGCATGCGTCAATCATCTTCAAAGCCATCCATGCGACTTTATGAGCATCATAAATGCTGGCCCGATGCAATCCACTCGCAACACAGTAAGCATCACCAATTGTTTCGATCTTATAAACATCAAATAAGTCACAGAACTCATCAAAGTCCTTGTATAAACTCTCTAGCATGCTTATAACCATAAACGGTGTAGCTCTGGAACAAATGCTTGTAAATCCAACAATGTCACTGAAGAGAATAGTCACATCTGGATATGTTTTTGAGTCGATACTCGATCCCAACCACAATCTCTCGGCAATCTCAGCTGGAAATATCAAATGCAGCAGGCTAACGTTCTTCTTTCGTTCCTTAGCAACAGCCGTGTTTGCTTCTTCAATGGAGCTCTTAAGTTTGTCCATTCGACGTCGTAGGCCATCTTGAGCACGAGCTTGTTCGCCAACGAGAATGACTTCACGAGTAGCATCGTGAAGAGGAATGTCGGATATGAAGAGGCCATTACAAGTCAGACCATCCAATCCATCCAAAAATGGAGAGCCAATAAAGAGAAGGGAGTTTGATTCTGGGCAGAAGACCATTTGGCCTTTAATTTCAAGACCCTAACGAGTCAAAAGCAAATAATATTTGATTCGACTTTATATAAATATAATATTTAAAGATTTCTTACCTCAGCTGGGAACTCCGTTATCCCAGGAGGAGCCTTCAATGCAATCAAGAATGGAGTATATGTACGCCTTACAATATCTCTAAACTTCAGAGATAAGCCTTTAGGTCTTGTAAAGTTAAAATAGGTTGAAGCTAAATGTCCATTGCTACTCATGTACGGTTTGTAAAGCTTACTGAATCCTCGTCCTTTCGAAAAATAAATAAGGATATAAATTAAACAAAATCTTGTGGAAGTTTATGGCTTTTAGACTTACCAAGTTGAACCAGTTCAAGACTCTCATTCATAATAAAATGCCATGGAAAAGCCTTGCAGAAAGTACTAGAATTCATAGTCAAATCGGCTGCATTAGTTGAATTGTTGCGTTGAACCGAAAGTTCACGAGCTGCAATTACTTCAGCCCGACGAGTAACGGCATCTTGCACAACGGAAAATAAATACCGATAACGGCGAGTGTCACCTTCAACAGGCTCAATTCTTATGTTCACTTTGACGTTGTAGAGCATTTTTGTGAGTGCTTTTAGTGAACCCAAAAGAAGCCATGCAATAACTGGACGTTCTGAGGTAAAAATTAATTCACCATCGCCAGCACAAACAAATCCAGTGTCGGTTACGTCTTCCTGTAGACATTAAAAATTATTTAATTTAATTTTGGAATGCAATACTCGTAGATATCTTTTATTCTTCAAACTGTTCATGTTTGTAAAATTTCAATGAATTTTTCTGAGCCATAAACTAATTTGTTTTTCCTATAGCTATAATTTAATTTATTTTTAAATTTGGTCAAAAGCTGAAAAACGCTGCTTTTTCTGCGGTTAAAGGTTAAACCCTTATACCTTATAACGTTATAATTTCCAAAATACTGTTTTTTTGGGGGTATAACGATGTTTCAAAAATTTTTGAGTTCGAATTTTTGTAATAATGAATAGAAAGAAATAAGTCTTTTTAAAATGAAATTAAAGATCTAAATTTTTTGGCGGAATGGCACGTTGGGATGGTGCACCAACTAATGTATCGTCAAAAAACCAGTTTTTTTTGAGATTTTATCATTTTTAAAATCGCAACTTCTTAGGACTGAGCTTTTGAGTGGAAAAATAGTCCAGTAAATAGAGCAACTACTGATCAAATGTAAACAATTGTAGCAGGCTGAAATTTTGAAGGTCATTTTGACTCTCCTACCTCTTAACGCCTACTTTTCTTTAATATTGGTTTATTAAGATACGGGTTTCCACCATATTTGTTATGATAATACGAAAAAAATTAAAGTAGTGAATTCCACCTACTGTCACTTTTCTTATTTCTTTATTTCTAGGAAATGGCTCCATAGATTTCCATGAAATCATAGTTGGTTTTATGGAAGAAGTTTTCAGAGTTGGTTTTACGAGTATATACAAGAAAAAATTGGAAAATTGGTTTAAGTAAAATCCGCCCATCCAAACGCCCACTTTTCTTAATCCTTTGTTTCTTGGAAACAGCTCCAACGATTTTCATGAAATTTTCATAGTTTGTTTTTATGGACGAGACAAAAATTGGAAAATTTCTCTAGGTGCAATACACCCACTGCACTTTTTTATGGAAACGCCTCCTACGATTTGCCAGAAACTTTCAAAGTCTTTTCCTATGAACGAGAAAAAAAAATAATTTGGTTTTTCATTTAGCAGCAAAATTAAAAATTGTTTCTTACGCTATGAAAGAAAGAACCTATGAGTTTGATGCCTGATTTGGACTATTATTTTTGTATTTGAAATCGTTATGATAGTTCCAAGAAACTCATATACCTATATGCGCGAAAAAAAAGCGTGACACCCAGAAGGTTTCATCAAACCAAAAGTGCTTCCTAAATTTTTATATCGCTTGTACGAACAAACTCAGAATTTTATCCAAATCAGTTTCCAAAAAATTAAGGTTTAAGAAGTAGGCGTGATAGTGGGCGGAATTAACCAAAACCTATTGCCATTTTTTTCTTCCATAAGAACAAATTCTGAAAATGTTATGGAAATCCTTGAAGCCGTTCCCGAGAAATAAAGGAGTGGCAGTGGAAGGATTGTACTTAAACCAATTTGTGAATTATTTTTCTCCGAGTAAATTTCATTAAAATCGTTGGAGTCGTTACTGAAAAACAAAGGAAAGTGGGAGTGGTAGTGGGTGGATTTTACTTTTCCAATTTTTTAATAGCTAATAATGAAAATTTCATTTATATCGGTTTCCATACCGTTTCACAATAAACCAAGATTGAAGAAAAATATGGGCATAGCACCGTCCGTGCAAGGAGGAGGAGTAGGAGGTCACCAACTTAGACCTTTAGATCTAAACTTAGCAACTATTAGTTGGTCATAGAATGTTTTTTTATTAAGAATGTTCTCACTATCGGCTAAAATTATTTAGATTAATATTTTATACATATCACTCAGAAAAAAAGTCAGGTAAATAAATAACCTGGACCCTGTTAAATTTACAAGTTCCATAATCCCATATAAAGTTACAGACATTTAAGAAATTAACCTGATTTTAATAATCTTATATTCAGTGTTAAACCAGCCTGGTGGTCTATATTACCATACCCCTAATTGCAAGAACTAGTTTACTTAATTTTAAAAGTTTTGGAGATATCGAGGTTCAAAGATACCTAGTTACTATCGACTGTAAGAAAAAAATTGTAGAAAAGTAATAAATGCATAAAATAACCGTTTTTGCTGAGATATTGTAAAAACCGCAAATAGAGTTACCTAGTTCTGGCAATCAGGAGACAATATTTAAGTTGATTTCACAAGATGACCTGCTATTTTAGCACTAAATTCTGGTAAATAAAATTTTTTTACAAGAATATAGCGCTAATTTTAGCTGTAATCGTGTTTTTTAATTCTATCACTCTGACTCTACCAGTGTTGAAACACACACATTCTAACAAAGTTAAAGAAACACTCTGCCAGTTAATTTCAACATGACGCCATTTGAATTTAACCTGGCCACCTGTTTAAGTAGAACTTTTCCAAGGCTGAAACACACACACAAGCCATCCAAACAAAAACAGTTTCAACTTTGATATTTGGCACACGTTTTTTGTGCAGCGAAGTGGCTCAGGAGATGCGAGCTATCTCTACGTGTGAGAAGTTATCAGTCCAAAACTAAGTATCACTAATTATTTTTAAAAGAAAATAATATACATACAAATAAATTTCAATATTTTCAGAATAATGCAAATTGAATTGGACAGTAACCAGCGATGGAGATGGGACGTAGACGCATGGATCCAAGACATAATAATTAACGGATACAAGGTTGAATCAACACTGAATCATGTTAAACTAACTAGATCTAAATGTTAAATTTACAGGAAATCAAACATTTTATTCATGTTTTTTTAACTAGATTTTCAGGTAAAGTTAACCAGATTTAGAGGGAAAATTAGAAAGGTTTTCAGGTAAAATTTAGTGTTTTACTATTATATAGCAGTGTTAAATTTACATGATGTCATGTAGATATTAACTGCAACATACGTTGATTTAACAAGGCATTTAAATCAGGTATCTAGTTAAGCAGTTGACCTGATCTACCGAGTTTAAAAATAACAACCTGAAAATCGGGTATAATAAACCAGAAATTGGTTCGTTATACCTGATTTTTTCACCGAGTGACAATAAAATTGGTTACACAAATTTAAAAAAAAAAATGTATGAATTTTTAAAAAAATTTCAAAATATTTTTTTGAAAATTCTATTATGTGTTTCAAAAATGTGTTGACAATTTTTTGGGAAATTTAATTTTTATATGCACATTAGGGCTAGCCAGAAAAGTCTCGGTATCGTTTGGTATCGGTATCGAAAACCGAAACGATGCCGAGACGATACCAGCTCCGAAACAATACCGAGACGATAACAAACGATACTGCATTTTTTGGACCGAAATTTACAGATACTATCGGCAAAAAATTTGAATATTATATTATTAATTTATTACAAACAATAAATGTTTGTAGTTGGTTTCTCGGAAAAAGGCTCTTATGGTTTAGATTCCACTTTCAGGGCCTTTTTCTTTAGCAGGGAGAAGGTTTAGGCAATCATTTTAATTAAAACTGCTCAATGCCACGCCCATCTAAGTTGTGCTAAAGCCGACAACTTGGATGACATTTTTAGACTTGGTTCTCTTAAGTGATGACCTCACGTCAAAATTTTTGTGTCGAGCTTCTAATCGGAAATTTACTTAGACATTGGGCACGTTCAGACGACCTAAGAGATTAGATATTCAGTCAACTGAATTCATTGATCGAAAATTTAACCGAGGTAACTAGGTTTGTTTGAAATGTCAAACTTGGAAATTTTCTTCAAACATTTACTTCAGTTGGTCGTGAAAAAAGCACCGATATTATTTTTATCTAAAATATACATCGCAACAGGTGTAAAACCTTAATGAATTGTAATAAATTGGCCTTTTAAAAAAGGTTTTTCAAGACTATTTGATTTAGATATTAGCAAACCCAATATAAAATTGACAAATCTCATACGAAACTCTTAATTTTTTCATATTTCTTACTTATCATACGACTTTTTCGAATTTGATAGAGAACTACTATGCACAAAATGGAAAAAAACTTAACGTGCAAAAAAAAAACAATCACAAAACAATAAAGTTCAGCTTTCAGTTCAATGACAAAATGTAATCAGCTGATATTCTGACATAAGTGCACTTGACTTGATAATTAAGGGAGATTTTTCTTGACTTACTTTCCAGTCAGCTTTCCAATAAAGTTGCCTTAATTGCAAATAAATATTGTGACATCTGACCAATCAGAAACTAGAAATTTGCCTTAATTTCTAGTCCCTTGGGTCGTCTGAACGTACCCATTGTTAAACAAGCGTTTAAAAAATTGTTAAGTCAACATAATAAACTTCAGTTAAGAAAATTGTCTCTTATAATTGGGATTTTTATATTTAATCTTAGAAATACCAAGCAAGTTCAACTACTTGATCAAAAACATGTAACCAAGTCGTGCATTTTATTCTGGTTTGCGACACAGACTAGACTGAAACTAGACGAGACCGATACCGATACCGAGACTTTGTTATACAAGATTAAACGAGACTGAGTTGTACGACACCGAGACCGATACCAAGACAATATTGAAATTTTTCGATTTTGACGATACCGAAGCTTACAAAAGTATCGTTTGGTTTGGTATCGTGGCCAGCCCTAATGCACATAAATAAATATTTGAGATTTCTTAGAAAAAAGTCTACTGTAAATCTGTAATGTAATAACATTCAATTATAAAGAGCCACAATCAACAATACCAAATGTTAACAAACCGCATAATAAAAGCACTTTCAATGATGATTTATCCATTATCGTTTCTGTTTCTGAGTGGCACAAATTTTATTAGACTACTCCAGAACGAGTAATAATTAATAATATTGTCCCAAATAATAAGAAGTAGAAAAGTAGAATATTTATATTGATCAGTGGGGATAACTCAAAAATGTAACAGAAGTTAAGAAGTATAAAAAGCTGTAAGACTTTGTAAATAAAAATTAGTCTTAGTCTTGAACCACAAAAGACAGAGTTATTAATCAACTGCGGCTTTTTTGCCAGTAGATTTCAGCGAGCTGCGCTTTATAAAGTATTTAAAAGCATGCTATGCATTCTCACTTTTCACAATGTCGTAATAATGAAATTCCGCAAAATAAAATGACACAAATCAAAATCTCGCAATATTTGGTTGGGCTGCAACAATTACATTTTCTTTTAATTAAAAATCTCGCAATTTATAATCTCACGCGAGATTCCTCTAAGAACGTACAGTGGTATTTATAAACTTTGTCTAACTTTAGACAGTCATCCAAGTCCAAAAATTCTTTAATGAACTTTGTTTACTCTTGTCCTAAATTTGTCTAACTTGGACCACTGCTTAAGATTTCGCAAAATTGACATTTATTGCAAGTGGAGTGGTTACCTTGGGGTAAACTGGGGTGGTGCCCCAGGGTTTCGAAGGCTGTAAGGCCACGGAGACTTCAGAAACAATAATTCAAAACAAAAATAAATGGTTTTTCTTAGTTTTAAGGTAGTTTATGCTCAGTTTTTTTTTGAAAAACCTAAAAACCTACATTTTCCTGGCTTGGAAACATAAGATTTCAATATGTAATTCTACTATTTCTTCTTAAAACCTAGCTAGTTCGCTGCTGATGTGCTACAAATTTTTTTCTTGGCATAGAAACGCTTTCCAAAATACAGCGGCTATTGAAATACAAATAATTGGTTTTCCTTATACAGACGTGTAATATGCATTTCTTCTTACACCAAATTCTTGCGTAATGCGAAGTGATTTTTTACAAAAAATAAATATATGAGGCAAAAATTTCTTATCAAAATTTATTTTTCAAAGGGAGAACCAAAATGTTTATCATTTTTATTCCTAAAAACCTGCTGATTGAAGCCCTTACTTGGTTTGGTTTCAAAAAAGTTTTTTTTTAAGAATTCCACTAGCATTTCTGTTCTTATCACAATTTTTTTGTTATCTAAAACACTGCATACTAAGCTCAAGAATTAATGAGTCTAAGGTACATTTTATGCTGATAGTTTTTGTAAAAAAATACCTATAATATTACCAACACTAAACTTTTTATTTTTTTTTTCTTATCAAAAATGAAACAAAAAATTGAAACCTATTATTGTTGAGGGGCACAATTTTATTTTCTGCCCTTGGGCCCTCGCCCATCTAGCTACGCTACTGTGCAATGCCTTAAAAAATCTAATAAATAAGGCGGATAGTTTATACGTACCTATACCTAACCTACAGAAATTTGTTGTTCTTTTTGTTTGTTAAAAGAAAACTAGGTTTGAGTCACATTTCTTAGTTCCTGAAAGTAGTTAACAATGAAACTTGAAAAAAAGTTTTTCGTGTTTGAGATTTTATTTATTTTTGCAGAATTTTTATTTTTACCGAGTTAAACCAAAAAATATTGCTGTGTGATTTAAATTTATGAGATTTTGAGTTATGAAGTTTTAATTTAAAAAATTTTGGTTGAAACTTTCGAGATTTTGCGTTGCGAAATTTTAATTTGCGAGATTTTGGTTGAAATTTGCGAGATTTTTCAGTGTGAGATAAAGATGCGAGATTGTTAAAAGCAAGATTTTGCAGTTGTAACATTATATGAAAAAAGCAGATTTTTAATTTGTAGCATCTCTTGGCATGATGGTTAGTGCGTTGGGCTGTCATGCCGAAGGTCTGGGTTTGATTCCCAACCGCTGCCACCTAAGAACAGAAATATTTTCCCGAAATAATGCCTCTTAGGAGGAACTGACAAATCAGTGAATAAGTGCTTCTCATCTAGCGGTTCGAACTCGGCAAAAAATTTTTGGTCTCCATTCCTGCCAACAACACATGCACATTAACATCATAACGTTAATGACAATTTATTTTTATTAAAAAAAAAAACAACTAACAATAAAATAAATTTGTAGCTCATTAAAAAAAAGAAGAATTTAAATGGAAATTTGAAGTTTGACGCAAAAACCATTGTGTAATTGGGGACTATTAGTGAATAAAAAGTGGTGCCAAATTGTAAAATGCTTTAAAAATAGGTTTAAGGGGAGAAAAGTGTTTATTTAAAATTTATTTATACGAAAAAAAATATCGCTCAAGATTAGATTTGGGCTATTAGTAGCCCAATTATGATTGAGCTGTCATACTGAATTTGCTGTCGGCAATTTCGGAAAAAGATAGCCCAATTTGCGATAAATAGCCCAATCTGGCAAGCCTGGTTGAAAGTTGTTAGTCACTAGGCCCTGGTTGCTAGGCCCTCGCTGTTGCGCGACCAAATTTGTTTATTTTATTTTAGATTTTTAATTTGTGAAATTTCCTTATTCGAGATTTAAAAAATACTAGTTTTCTTTATTGGAAATTTTGTTTGTGGGATATCGAACCGCTCCCGAAAATTTTAATAAATATTTTTGGTGATGTTTATGGAATTTTTTCACTAACCACACTTAAGGATGCTCAAATTTGCTCGAGTCCTGTCTTCATCATCATAATATTTACCCCAATCGCGTGATGAACGTAGGCTTCATAGACTACCTATATTATCTAAAGTTGCGACTCGTACTCCTCTTGCCTAAAACACCCGCAAATTTTATTTGAGCACATTAAGAGAAAACGCTCTTAAATTCCCTGTCCGTGAAAACGTGTGATAGCTCTAAATGTGACGTTTTCAATTTTTCGATTCAATTTTTTGTTTTTTTTTTAGTCTAGTGAGCCAAAATCCATTAAGTTATCATTGTATTGGTGTGGTTCCATTTAAAATGCATTGGGCAGCTAACACATGCTCAGCCATGTGGAGGAAATACTCACAGTGCAGTTTGTAGGGTAAAAGAGAAAAAGACCTGAAGTCGGTTCTCTAGATAAAATAGGTGCTCTATGGTAGGCTTAATTAACAAACATAAACCTACCAAAAAAAAGGTAGTTCAAGCGAGAAAAGCTCTATCAACAGGATATTCGAAGTTAGTACCCCCAATAGTTAACATATTACTAGAACTACGAGAACGTTACAATGTCACGAATCTGATTTATCTTCCTCATTAAGATTTTGTATAAAAGTTAATTAAACTCAAAACTTAAACCATATTTACACTTAACTCATAAGTAAAAACTAAACTTTAAAGCTTCATTAAACTTAATTTTGTATAGTCTATTATTATACCTATTTTATTTATAAAATTAATTAAAATTTGGATTATTGTGTTCTCATTTTGTTGCCCTTTTACTCTATTATACATGAATTTCCAGAGGTAAAAACTAAATAAACTCACCTCTTGCAGTTTAAGTACATCATAAACCCCATCCAATGATCCTAAGAACTCTTGCAAATCCGTTCCCAAGCACTTGAAGGCTCTTTCAATAATTCCAGTACAGCAAGATGTAATCAATTCCTCCCCAAGTAGAACTAGAATTTCACTAGCACTCACTTCGTCCATTTCCAAAAGGATATCTTGAATATCCGCCAAGTAGTCATAGTTCGGATAAGATCTCAAAATGTCAGTATCGATTTTTCTAGAAACAGATAAAATATTAAATATGAATCTTCTGCGAGGAAAGCTTCTTCTTTAAAAAAAATTATTCTCACAGTTTACAAATAGTTGGCCAACTCTTGTTGTGTTTGCTGATGAGCGCTGTGACAGCCGTGTTAAGGTCATCATTCTGCAAAAAATGTAAACAAAGTCAACCCAAATCTTGGCTAAATAAAGTTCAAACGAAATTCTTGGGGAACATTTGACCAGTCTTTGTTCATATGACATAGTATAATGTTCCTTGAATAGGAGACAGACCTATACACAATAGAAAGTCTTCATCATTCCTCAAATAAAGCACTTCCAGGCTTACGTAATACGAATACCACATACCGGGGAGGGTATGCCTCTATCTCGTTTAAAAATACACTTACCGAAGGAGCTGTCAACAGTTGTATGGCCATCTGTAAGTGGGTCAATGTCAGAGCATCATCTGGCTCTTCCGCTAGCTCATCCTCAAGTGCCCAAGTATTACCCTCGGCTATGACGGAAGGTTGTCGTGTTAATGAATCCGTGCGACGAAAGAAAGGACATGCCATCTCTGAAGTTCCTCTGATGTTTCGTCCTTGTTTTTAGATTGTTATCTTTTGCTTTAGTAAACCACCTATAGAAATATGAAGTAGGTAGGTATAGTAAAATGTTCAAAGGAGAATGTCAACATGTTTTCAATAGAAAAAAAAAACAACAAATAATTTCAATTGGTACTACTCTATGTGAATTTATAAATTAAAGAGAAAAGGAAAAAAAAAATAGGTAAAGAGGACATGAAAATTTTCATAGATACACAATTTTCTCGGGTTTGTTTTCCCTTTGCATAAAATAATAGTTCAAATAAAAGTTTTGCTTAATTTAAAACCATCAAGATAGTATGTTTATGTTTCTTAGATGTGTGTTTATAATATATATTATTATTAAAAACAGTATTAATATGAAAAATAAATATTTTTAAAATACTTAAAGCAATGAATACCACACTGACCGCAAGGATATCTTTTTGTGGAACCGTTGCAAAGGATGAAAGAACTTAAACTGAAAAAGCTTCTCATATTGTAGAAACATATATAAGGGCTGAGGCTTTTCTTAAAATAAGAAGTTTCAGAAGCTTTTGTGATAAGGGAAGCTTTTTGACATCATACTTTCATAGTCCTTCCATTCTCAAAGAAAAAAAGGAAATTTATTTGCCTTTTATTTACACACAACGAAAATACAATTATTATGCATCATGAGAATTACCTACAGCAATTTTGTTTTTAATCTATTTTCTTTTAATTTATTTCACCTAAGAAAACCTGTTGGTACACTGCAGCAGGCAGTTCAGGAGATTTACAAAATTAATAACTTAGAAATATGTTTGGATATAATGTTAACAATGTAGATATGAAGAAATTTTTATTAGGTATACATATATTTATCATCATTTGGTAGGAAGTACACTCAGAGAAAAAATCTGGTGTAAGTTAACCAGAAACTATCAGGTTGCTATATTTCTACACGGTTGTTCAGGTTCAACAATGCCTTTCTGAGAGTGTGGTCACACTGACAACTTTTCAATACGTTCTGTTTAACTAATAAGATACTTAGTCGAATTCAGCCCCGAATCTATGGGTGGGCAAACGGGGGCCTGGGCCCCGGGCCTCCATGGGTGCCAAATCCATGTGCCAAATCCATAGCAAAATTGAGAAAAATTGAGAATTGCTGACACTTAACGAAATGGAATAAGATGTGGCAATGGAATTTCAAATCACATTTCTCAGTCAGCTTTTAGCAATTTTTCGATCATTTCACCATGCAAAATATTTCAAACTGTACCTACACCCAGGCACGAATGTAAAAATATCTGTGGTTTTTGAGAGAAACATGATAACTCCATTTTAAAATTTGCATCGTTACGTCCACTTAACATTGAGCTAGAGCCTAAACGAGTTAACCGTTTTTCTTCAAATTTGGAATATACATATATATAATGAACATAATCATCAAAAATTATTTTTCAAATTTATAGAAATTCAGTTCACCCGTTTAAGCTATAGCTCAATGTAAAGTGAACGTAAAGACGCAAATTTGAAAATGGACCTATCATGTTTCCCTTAAACACCACAGATATACAAAAAGCTTGGGAAAAGTCAGAAAAAGTTGTAGGTACGCTTGCATTCATACGATTTTTAAAAAATAGAAGCTAAATATTATGTCTTTTTTACTTATTTTCTTATTCTGAACAGATTTTATATTTAAAAAATATTATAGGACAAATGTAGGAATATATTTTCATAAAACAAAAATTTTAATTTCGTTAAAGTTTTGTTTATTTTTGCCAAAAAACTGTGGGAATCAGAATGCACAAGGACGAAAGTATGAAGTTATTGTTTCATAATCTCATTTTAAGAATTTAAGATGATTTAAGAAATCATCACGGTAGAGGTTCCTTACCAGAGTTTTTAATTTTTATAACTGAGGCGATGAGAACCTAAACTCACCATATGCATGCCAGAAAAACTTTCCATAACCAAATTTAAATGCTTGGCAACTTTTAAATGAGAGCATTTAGAAAATAATTTTTTTTATCAAATCATACATTTTGAAATTTTTTTACTGTGGTGAAAAGGAAAATTATATTTATTAAAATTTCGTTTAAAAGATATTAAATAATTATATCTGGCACTGACGAGTTTTTGTGGCATGCACATGGCAAGTTAGGTTCTCATCACCTCAATAATATTCATAACTGAACCGGAAATATATATATAATATTTATTATATATTTAATATATAAATAATATATATATATATAAATGTATTTTTAAGAATGTTTCGGAGTGGGAGATCAAACCCTTGTAATTCCCCTCTGTCTACGACCTTGTGTTTGTATTGTAAAGAGTACAATTCATTAAAAAGTTTTTATCTCCCAGTTACAAAAAAATCAACTAAGTACCTATCAATATGCCATTTTTTTAATAATCTCAAAAGCTGGGGGGCGGATCCGGGACTCGTCGAATTGTTCAAAATTTAATTTCCTATCGAAATAGATGGTTAAATAACCTTTAAAAGAAAACAGTATAATCAACGAAATCCAACCAAAAATAAAATCGAAAAAATTATCAAACCTTTGATTTTTCAATTTAAAAAAAAAAAATTTTATACCTTCCTTTTCGATATAAAATTCAAATTTGAACAAAATTTTTGACAAATTACAAACATTTTTGTAGGGTAAAAGCCATTTTTTGTTTTTAAAATCCGTATCGTTTCGCCGCAGTAGTGGATCCACATAGGTTTTGGCTGTGGGAGACGCGCTCCTATTTTACATACTATATTTAAAAAAGGCTCATATTCTCGCTATTCCTCTCAATTCATTTTTTTTTTCTCAGAATTTAAGCTGGTTGCCAGATTTAAACAAATTTTTCATAATACAAAAATATAGCTACTCAAGCCTAGTTTACAGATTCCATGCGAAAGAAAATCGAAGTTTTCCAAATGTCCATCTATTCTGTGCAACAAATTGTGTAATATTTAAGGCGACAAATGTTTGCCTTGGCCTAAGCCACCCATTGAGTAAGTTACCCTTAATTAATAAACCATAGGCCTAAACATGAAAAATAATTATTTTTGGATGCAAAAATCATTTGCATCCAAATAATGCCTTGAGGCAAATATATATTTTTTTTAATGTAAACCAACCATTCCAAACTAAATATTTTATTCACCATTCTTTTTTCGCATGCAAAACAATTGCCGTTGTTTTGCATGACATTTCATGACAGCAGCGGTTTTTTTTTTTTGCATGAAACTGTAAACTAATCATGCTAACTATTAATTTTGAATTTCACCTCAATTTTTTTTGACATGCGAGAATGTTTGCATAGATTTTTTGCGCACGGGAACTATAAGCTGTTTTCTGAATACAAAATTTATTTAACCATTTTATATATTTAAAATTTCAAGTGAATCTTTTAAAAAAGAATGTCATACATTATTTTTCAAAATATGTCACAATTTAAGCCATTAATATTTAATGAATTCAAAACATACAAATCACCTCGTATTAGGGAGGCCAATGATATCGTCCGAATATCTTCGAGTCGCAAAAACGAGCAGAATTAAAAGCTTAAGAATCATTTCGATTAGATTTAATGATTTCAATAAAAAAATTATTTGATTCGGTTGCTCGAAATAATTTCATGCAAATTATCGATACCAAAGATTTGTTGGCTCCAGGTGCACAGTTTTTACATTTATAAATTCAAAAAGTTCTTTGGACCCTAGTTATCAGGAAATATATAAGCAGACGAGCTTGGGAAAAATGATGATTTTTACTCTATGTTATAAAATTCAATTCATTGGCAAGAAACCATTGCATACTTTTCTGAAATCTGAAAAAGAATTTTTAAAGCAGAAGGTTGGTAATATTTTGCTCTTGGTACTGAATCTTCATATCTAAACTTTGGTTTTTTCATTTTCAGAAAAAAAAATTATAAAAAGAAAATACCTATTATGTGTTGTTCAGCTCCTAAATTACATACATTTGAAATGTAAAGCAGCGTCCACACTATGCCGATCAACATTGTTTGGTAACATTATAGATCAATATGCTAGTGTCTACGTCTTAGTTTTGACGTGTTGAGTGTCATTTCTGTTTAACTATTTTTATATATTTTTTTAATAATTTGTTTACGTTGTTAAGCATGAAGAGTCATTATAAATGCAATTACCGATGAAATAAAATAGACTGCTTGCAATTCTGTAGATAAACTCTCAATACTCCATGATTGTTTTTATGTTAAACAACTTTGTTGATTGCTATCCATTTGAATAGGCTTGTGTTCGGGTCAGCAAATGTTGATTGGCATTTTCGATCAGTACGTCTACACTTACTCAACACTAATGATCAACGATGTTGATCTACAGAATTCAACATAGTGTGGACGCTGCTTAAGTTTTCTGAACTAACCTCGTTTGTTTCGGCTAATGCTCTATAGAAGGGGAAGGAATAAGTGCACAATATGAGAACATACTTACCTGTCATCATGACCTGACGGGTTGAGCTGTACTAAAACCAATATTTTATGTCCTAACTTTAATTTTATGAAGTGTTGATCACGGTCAGAAGAACGAGAGAAGGGCTGCCACTTGTTTCATTCATTGGCATATAAATCAAAAATTATCAGGGGTCGGACGATGACCAGAAAACTCTCGTTTGATCCAGAACCCTTGTAACCACTCTTTCTCTCCTCCACTCCTCTTGCATGAAGAGGGTGGGAAAAAGCCGGAAGTGAAAATGCAAAGCCAAAGAAAGAAAAATATTTATATTATAAAAATTAAAGATTGTTGTCGACGCAGAATTTCACCATCTACTACATTGCATCCAAAGTTAATTGAAAAACCTACTTTGGTTTTATAAAAAGTCACTTTCAAAGTGCTAGAGAGGGGAGACATGAAAGTTAAATAAACTCAAATATTTATCTAGTTACAATCTTTTCATACGACATATGACTTAAGGATGTTTTTAAATGCCCAATCTTTTTAAATCAAAATGAACTCGATATCGGGACACTACATTCAAAAAAGTTAAACCTCTAGTTGTCGATTTAAAGGTCAGTGTGTATGAAACAAGTGGCAGCCCTTTTTCCGTTCTTCTAAAAGTGTTGCCACCCTGGCAGCAATTCTTAATAGTAAAGTTAGGACATTAACTCATAGTATAATAAAGCTGAACCCGTTATGTCAAAATGAGGGTATACACTAAAATTAAGCATTTTTTGTCCCTTGCTTTTTCGTGCAATTCTCTAGAGGCTAGAAAAACACAGTTTACGAATATGTAAATCGTAAAGCTCCAACTTAGTTTTTTGTTCAATTTCCTTGAAGCTTGGGAAAACAACAACTTTTTCGTTACATATGTATATTTTTAAACACAGCCTCCTTTGTTTTAGTAAAACAGGGCTAGGGAAAAGATAGCCAGCGTGCAAATATATTAGCCCCATTCCCATTTTGTTATCAAATTCCTTTTGAGTCTTGAAAACACATTTTAGGCGTCAGTATTTTAGTCCCAACTTTGAATTTTTGTCCTTCTTTTTCTTTTAAAGCTTGGGATTGGAATACATTTTTATTTTTCGGTCCAATTCTTTTGGGCCTTAGAAAAATCAAAGCAAATTTGTCTGCCCTAACCTTGTATTAATACGTAGTAGGTACCTAGAATTTCCAAAGGGCTTTGAAAAAGACAACTAGCTCATCAACCAAACTTTCTTTGTCCCTTTCTCTTCCAACATGTAAAAGTACATATGCATTATTATATATGGAAATAATGTTTTTTTAAAGAATCATTCCATATTTCAACAAGTGTTTTAAAAAATTTAAGGTTCGAAAATGAATATTCACAAAATTGAAACATAATTTCACGAATTTGCTGGGCTGTGGGTGGGGGCTTCAGCTCCTAAATCCCCCTTTTCTGGGGATGCCTGCGTTTCAGGGATGCCTTTCCCCTTCGCAAAGTCTTTATTTACAATAATAAATATAAATTTATACATCCATATAATATCACAGAAAAATAATAAACAAAAATTTATATAAACTTGCCATTAAGAAGGTGATATCAATATAGGCACCACAGAAGATTATGTATAAACATTATTATAAAAAAGTATATTTTCAAGGCTAGAATCTCGCATCGCTTAATACAACTGTATTTGGTATAGATACGCGTGTGATATTAGGTACTAAAACATTATAAAATATACATTTTGAAGGATAGAATCTTGAATGTAATTGTACTGTATTTACTTGGATTTTGGCATTCGGGATTTGACATTTGAGCCATTTTGTGAATTCGGGATTTTGGCATTCGGGATTTGTAGGCCATAACATTTCGATGCGATGGTCTTATAACGCCCAACAAGTCAGAAGTGCCGCATCTCTGTTAGGTTCTTGGCAATATTTCAACTGGTTAAGAGTTATTAGAGATTAGAGATCGGAAAAGGACCTGGCAATTGGCAATCTCTTGTGACGACTGTATGCGACATTTAATCTGCCGCCCGAAACTCAATCCAAAAAAAAAAAAACTATACTTCTTAAACAAGTAGTGCATTTTATTTTCTGACGTTTCTTTGAACAAAAGTCAAGAGAAAAACGAAACTAAGACCGATTCCGAGTCGATACTGAAATTAAAACCGAGGCGAGCCTTACGAAAGACTACTCGAACTAAAAAAAATATGTAAAACATTGCATACTTTGCGTTGCTAAAGAACTACAGAAACTGTTAATGCAATTAATATGATTTTCAAAGAGGAGGATTGAGCATTGAGGTACATAGGTTAGGTACCAATGGAATAGGGTCAAATTACCAGAAATATTCGTAATATGGAAAAATTATAACAATTGCTTTCTATTTTAATGGTTTTGATGCCTTAAAGCCAAATTCAAAAGAATGTTAGTAGGTATCTACCTTACCTACAATTTCATATTTAATCCCTTCATTTTTATTCCTCACTTTTTTGTTAGGTTAAACGAGCCCAGAGCATATTTTTGTGTGTATATAGGTAGGTATATGTACATAGGGTGGTTGTTAAGAAAATGTCATCTTGGATGGTCCTAAATCGACTCTAAATGAAGTAAAAATTCCCTAGACGTAACCACCATTTTTCAATTTTTGTTTTTCAATTTTCAGATCACTGAAGTTTTGAAATAAAGTACAAATATAATGTCTGTCCGCGTACCTCCTAAAACTATGAATTTCTGAAGAGCTCTGTCAAAGTTCATAAAATAAAATAAAGTTCATAGAAATTCGTAGTTTTGGAAATTACACGAACTGGCATAACTGTTATATTTTTAATACCTACGGTTGATAGGTTTTAAAGTTCACACAATTTATGTTATTGACAGATCTTTAAATAAAAATATAACGCAAATCAGCTGTAAGTTTAATATTTTTTTTAATGCATTTAATTGTTTTCAACGTTCAGTAGGTAAAGAAATCAGTCTTTATATTTACACAGATCTTAAACTTTTTTAGCCATAGCCTTCTTGACGAACTCCTTAATTCCTTCCCCAATTTTGCTGTTCATCAAACACTGGTGTTGACGGTACACCCAAACATCAGCACTGCTCTTCTGTTCGTTCTTGTCAACGCACTTCTCAACAATTTCAGTAGCTTCAGCTTCGTCCAAATTCAATTTGAATTGCTTAACAACGCGGTCAACATGGAATCCTTCGTGGTCACAGTAAACACCAATTTTAGCGGCACAACATTTAATATATTGCCTCACGGATTCCTCGTTGGGGTATACGAATGTCTTCATAGATTCTAGGGCATCAGCTGACAGTGGGTGGGAAGCCAAGCATTCGCCACGAATGGCTTTGATTTCTTCAAACTTCTTTGGAACCCATTCTTCGGCTACAACCTAGATATTAAAAAACAAAAAAAAAAGCAATGAAGCTAAGAAAATTAAAGTATAATATATAATCGATAGGAAGTTTTTGGTTTTAACGAAGACTTACAGTAGCGATTAAGGCAAGAGCAACGAGAAAGAATTTCATGGCGAACAGAGTGTATTATTCAAAGAAAACAATTTGACTAACGTCAACCATTGGCCGGACAGAATTATTTATAAGGGAGCTCATTCAGTGGTGCCTATACTTTTGTTCGAGATAAGAAATTATTATCTCTTTCCCTAATGCTATAGTCCAAAAATGTCCAGATTTATTGTCTATGACATAGGTCATCTTCATTTATTTGTTTATACGTACATATTGATTGATAAGACCCTAAATTTGTGTAGCCCCTGACATTGGTTGATATGGATAGAATAGAAAAAAGTTGATATTGAATTATTCAGGACTGAGGAGAGATATGAAAGGTTTGTTTTTTTTTTTTACAATCAAACTCGTTTTACTGCACTCCAATTAACCAAGAAATAATCTATAAAAAATAAACTACTAGGGTTCACTTTAAAAAATGTTTGAAAGATTTTTATTTTTTCGAAAGATTATCAAGCTTGGTGAATTTAGACAGAACACCCTTTGTAGAATTTTGTTTTATTTAATGGATGGCACAAAAAAAATATACATTTCACGTTCGCAGATATAACACAGATAGAGAAAGTTAATAATTTGGTTAAATAAAATAAATTAAAATAAATTTGGTGGCACAACAGCTCGTGGAGAACCAAGGCCTAGTGACTTACAACTCTCAACCATTCTTGTGTGCGTGTTATTGGCAGGAATTGAGGGGACCTACAATTTTTTGCCGAGTCCGAACGGCTGGATGAGAAGCACTTTTTCATGACAGAGTAGAGGAAGAGGATTTGTCGGTTCCTCGCAAGAGGCAGTACCTCGGAAAAAAAATTTCTGTTTTTAGGTGGCAGCGGCTGGGAATCGAACTCAGACCTTTGGCATGACAGTTCTTCGCACTAACCATCATGCCACAAGGTACTACAATTGGTTATCATAATAATATTGCACTATGAAGATTCTATAATTTAATGTCAAGATTTTGTAGCCAATCAGTAACAGCTTTAAATGCTTTAATAAAATCGATCGGGTTGCCCCGGTACATTCTAAGTGTACACTCAGAAGTCACGTGTTTGATGTTCTGCACATAGTTTCCGCGGTCACAAAATGGTGTCTGCTCTCCACCTATAGAGCTTTGCGGTGCACCTTGCGTGGTTTGCTCGCACTCTGTTAAGGCTTACCCACATTTTCCTAGGGAGGGTGTTGCCCCTCAGGCATGGTTGTCGGGTCTCTGACGCGGAACAGATCGTTATTAGAACTAGAATTCCACTCGTTCTTCCAGTACTCTACTGCATCGTAGTTTATACTCTTCAGTTCTTGGGCTAGTTTAAAAGCAGCTGTACAAATGTGCAAATTTAAGGCGGGAAAGGGCACTATTCTCAAAATCTTCATGATGGTTGTTGGCGTTTATTTTCTCATATTCTCGAAAAAGAGCATTTTGGCGTCTTAGCTTTGCAGGCTGTATATTGCTGAGTATGGGAAGAAATCTGGTTGGTGTTGAGCTAATTGTTCCTGAGATTATGCGCATTGAGGTATTAAGCTGACAGTCTATCTTGTTTGTGTGAACAATATTTAGCCAGACCGTAGAAAAGTATTCCACAGCGGAGAAAACTAAGCCCAGACTGGCAGAACGAAGTGTTTTCGCCAGTGCTTCCCATGTAGTTGACTCTAACTTCTGGTTGATGTTATTTCGGGCAATTAGTTTTGCTGTCGATTTTGTAAGGTGTTCCTTAAATAAGAGCCTTCGGTCCAAAGTGACTCCGAGATATTTTATTGTGGGGTTGTGAGTTAGGTACACCGTACAGAAGAATCTAACCTTGAGTTTTGTTTTCGCGAGTTTGCTGCTAATATAGAAACAAGTAACCTCCATTTTGTTCATGCTTGGAAATAACCTCCATTTTTTGAAGTAATCATTCAGTTTTGTAAGTTTGGTGTTGGATAGCTATGGAGAGGTCGTCAGCATATGCGTACTTCTTTGATGTTGTGCGTTGTGTCTGGAAGATCATAGGTGTAGAGGTGGAAAAGAAGTGGTGCCATCACTGGTCCCTGAGGTAGACCGTTGTTAAATTTTCTTGGCTGACTCTTTGCATCATCAAGAATGACTTGGAATGATCTATCACTGAGAATGTTGTTTAGAGTTGTTGCTATGTTAATGCAGGGTACTATCTGAAGAAGTTTGTAGATGAGACCATTCCTCCAGACTGTGTCGTACGCAGCTGTAAAAATGTGCAAATACCACAGATGTTTTGAGCTTCGCTTGGTAGCCGGCTTCTATGTGTGTGGTGAGAGTCAGCACTTGATCACAACAACTACGCCCACAGGCACTACTGCGTTGATGGTTGGCTCGATTCTGTTGTAAATCAGTCTTTCGAAAAGCTTATAGATATAACGCTAAACATAATATTTTGTAGAGTGAAGGTATCTGATGTGTTTTTCTTAGAGGTGAAGAACTTTAATTGTCAAACCTAGTTTCTCTGATAGCCGATCTGATTTTTGATAATTCTCATTTTGAGGTAAATTTGGTTTGGCGATTACAGGAATTTGAACTCACATAATCGTTGGCCATGTCGTGAAAGAAACGAAACATAAACATTGAATCACTATTTCATTCGGGTATTTCTATTTTGTGAAGTGATGAACCATTTTTATATAGCTTTGCTAATAAATTTAATTCCTGCATTTAAACTGATTAAAGTCCACAAGCCATTGTCAAAATCGAAACACCAACCGTTTGGGGATGTTGGGATCATTGGTCCATATTGGTCATAACAATTATCAGGGTCAGACCGTTAAGTCAACAGCGGGCGGTACAAGGACACGACTATAAAATGTTTCGTATTTCAATTGGAAGGCATTGATATGTCAACATTAATATGTCATTTAGCCAACTATACAAGCAACTTACTTAAAGACCTTCCACACTAGCCCACTGAGTATTAATACATGTCAAATTGAAAGTGGGATAGAATTTTTTGCTGTCAAATTAGTGGGAAATATGACTTTAAATTTTCCTTCCACACTGGCTTGTATTAATACATGCCAAATTTGTGTTGACACACAGATGAAATGTATTTAAAATAAAAACCAACCCTAAAAATTGTAAAGTATTTATACATGTCAAATCATGTATGGAGAGCTGTCAAGCAGTGTAAGATGGGCTGTCACATCTTGTATTAATACCTGTCATATTTTGTGTCCACACTATACACATTTCCCCCCCCCCCTTTTTTGACATGTATTAATACTCAGTGGGCTAGTGTGGAAGGGCTATAAGAAACACTAGGCCAACGATTTGTTTCACGAAATAGACCTGCTAACTGGCCACATTGCTTGTACAATTTGAGGACAGTTGATTTTTTTGGTTGATAAGCCAACATTCAGTGTTATTGTCTAAATACAAACCGCGACAGTGACAGTGTGGCGTGCACATGGTCAAAATCATATACAAACATTAGTTCCATAAGTTATTTTGCAAATAAAGCCTATATTCAATGGATATTTTAGACGTTTTTTCTGATGTATTTTTTTGTTTAAATTTTAAGTTTTCCGTCTTCAAATAAAAAAGAAACAGTTTTTTAATATTAGTTACAATAATTTTCTTCAATCTGACATTTAACCGTGGACTCCATTTGATTGACCCAAATTTCCTGCAGTTATGTTGTTCCAGTTAAGTGGATTGGACTGTATAAAAAATCTAGGTAATGATTGTTTTGTTATTGTTATTGTTTTGAAAATGAAAAAAATTCCATTCTAATATTTCTCTTTATCTCTCTGAAGGAAATTTTCTTAAATTACTTTGGTAAAATACCTATACCCCTAGTTAAAGGAAGTATCTTGTACACGGCTAAAAATTCTGGGGTAATTTAATACTCTTTGTATATTTTAAAATACTAAAAAAATCTAATAATTTTGTCTTAAATTCTTATAGTTTTGTATTAAATTAATCCTTTGCTAAGTTCTTTTTTAATACATAGGGGTATCAAATTTTAATTCGTAAAGCAAGAAAATTTAAATGTAATACAAGTTTTAATACAACTGCTGGAGGAACTTAGTCACCATCAGCAGTCTAATTTAAATATGACAAGATAGCGTCTTGCAAAAGTAGTGTAATCCATTTTTTGGCAAAATTGATACTTTAATTTCGTTGTTTTACGTTTATGGGACAAAAGCAACTGAGGCAACATTTCTAATTCTGAAATATCGTAACTTTCCAAGAATGTTTCTTTTTCTTTCAGAATCTCAAATTAAATGTTATTTAATATCGATTAAAGAAGAAAATTTGATACAAAATAGTGGGTTACACCACTTTTGCACTCACTTGCTCATAGATCGTTGGCTTTCTGTCAAAACCTCGAAGGTCTGTTTTGAAAAATTCCTTAGAAGACACAAAAAATCGATTTAAAAGGTAGTTAGATGAGATTTTTAGATCGTTAACGGTCTTAAAACTAACTGGCAGAACTAAAAGAAACCACGACACAGTTACAAGACATAAATATTTTAGAATTCACTGATATGTTTTTATCTGCAATATATAAAAATAGCATTTAAAAATAAAATAGAAGTTTTGATAGTAAGCCAACAATATGTTAACCTGAAATATTCAAAAACACCCCAGAATTTTTAACCGTGTACCAACAAAATTTATATTTTCAAAATTAAGGCAGCTTGTTTGAAAAAAAAATATCATTTGGTACAGAAGTTAGTATGTTTTTTTAGTTTTTTTATTAAAAGAGCTGGCATAATACCAGAAAAGTCTCGATATCGTTTGGTATCGATTTCGAAAACCTAAACGATACCGAGACGATACCAGCTCCGAAACGATACCGTATTTTTTTTTCTCGGTATAATCTATTGGCATCGGCAGAAAATATAGATTTTTGAATGTTATGATTAATTTATTACAAACAAACAATTTTTGTAATAATTGGTTTCTCGGAAAAGGCTCTAAGGATTTAAATGACATTTTCAGAACTTTTCTCTTTAGCAAGGAGAAGGTTTAGGCAAATAATTTTAATTACAACTGCCCACTGCCACGCCCATTTAACTTATGCTGGCTTTCTCTGAAACCAACGATTAAGATGAAATTTTCAGACTTGGGTCTCTTTAGTGAGAAAGCGACTTTAGTGAAATCCATAAAATATTTGCTTTCCTGTGAACTTATAACCCCACGTCAAAGTTTTCAGATAGACAGATTGAATTGTGTCACCCATTTTTTTCGTGTTCTCTATCTTCGTAATGTCATGTTCGATTGTTATCTCGATTTTTTTGTTGCCCAAATCCAAAACTTGCCCTTTAGTACCTATGAATGCATATCGCAAGTAAAAATGGAAATTCTTGTACCTAGGTACATACTTTTTTGTAATTGTCAATTTACTGGTAGTAATAAAATAATCAATAAGCTAAGCTAAGCAGTGAAAAATAAAATCCAATTTTGTAGCTTGTTTCACATTTTTGAGGAAAAAATAATATCGGGTTTTTCAATAAGAGCGCTACAAAAGATTTTTTAAATAAAACAAAAACGGTTCTGGATATCAATGAAATTCTTTATTCCTGTGAAAGTACGTTCGATGCCATTTTGTATGGAACTCGATTTCTTTTGCATGGCCACCGCACGGGCACGCTTGCAGAAGTCCAGACGCTGAACCTAATTTTGTAATTTCACGTTCGATATTCGTACGAAGTTCATCAATCGTCGCTGGCTTGTTGGCATAGACCATAGACTTGACGTAGCCCCACAGGAAATAGTCTAACGGCGTCAAATCGCACGACCGAGGCGGCCAAACAACTGGACCATTTCGTGAGATAACACGTTCTCCAAACTTAGTTTCCAATAAATTGATTGTGACATTCGCTGTGTGGCTTGTGGCACCGTCCTGTTGGAACCACATGACCTCCAAGTCCATATCATCCAATCGGGGCCAAAAATATTCGGTAATCATTGAACGGTAGCGATCCCCATTCACAGTAATGTGCCGGTCTTGATCATCACGGAAGAAGTACGGTCCAATGACGCCGCCGGCCCATAAGCCACACCAAACCGTAATTTTTTTCGGGATGCAATGATGACTCATGGAATACGTGTGGATTGCTGACTGACCAATACCGCAAATTTTGTTTATTGACGAAGCCATTCAGCCAGAAATGAGCCTCATCGCTGAAGATGATTTTTCGATGAAAATCCGAATCATTTTCAAGTTGTTGCTCAGCCCAATTCACGAACATACGACGCTTCTGGTGGTCAAGCGGCTTCAGTTCTTGCATCAATTTAATCTTGTAAGGATGTAGGCCAAGATCTTTTCGCAAAATTCGCCACAACGACGTCACAGAGATGCCCAACGCTTGAGAACGACGTGTGAGAGACACATTTGGAATTTCTGCAACTGAAGCCTCAGCGGCAGCAATATTCTCGACACTACGGGCACTTCTTTGTCTCACTGGCACGGGAACATTTTTTACTGTGTCTGTGAATTCAAAGTTTTCCACTAGACGCTCAATTGTTGATCTGCTAGGACGATTATGACGACCATAAATTGGACGTAGCGCTCTTAACGTTGAGGCCACTGACTCCGAATTTCCGTAGTAAATTTTAATAATATTCGACTCGTTGTTGGCTCGTATATCTTTCCATGATGAAATGGCAAACCTTACTGAAGAGAAATGTCAAAAGAGCGGCAAGAAATATGGCGTCGTTAGCTGTCCCTGTCGCTCTGCTTTTGTAGTGTCCCTTTTGAAAATCCCTTTATATGTCCCTCACCTCTATACCTTATACCAGGATTTATTATTATATTGGAGTACCCTAAGGATCGTCATTATTAAATGTTTCAGCAGAAACGGGCTTCAACTTATAATTAAAAGTAAAATAAAGTCAAAAAAAAAAAACTAGTTATTGTTTTCAATTATTTATTTTTTTTTTCTTTCAAATTTTGTGTTTTAAATCTTTTTCGCCAAAATTTTGAACTTAATATCTGGCCTTAAAAAAAAAAGTAATAATACTGTAAGTGCGCTGGCGTTGTTTTTGAATATATATTTTTTTTATTTTACGCTTATCACCTATTATGAAAAAGAAGGTTTTATATGATGCAGCGACGTTACCTAGAGAATATTATTTTTGTTATTTGTTTTCATAATTATTGAATTAATGTAATTAAATCTTCTTGTATCCCCGTTTGCTGATAAGAAATAATTAAATAAAACGTAAAACTAATGTCAATATTTAATTCTCACAGCCTAAGCTTGCCATCACTAGACCAAAGCTTTTATTTGAGGAACAGTACCTAGACAATTAATGGGGAAATAATGATTAAAATCAAACTGATTAAAAACAATATAATTGAATGTGAGTAAAATGAATGAAACATTGAACAAAAAAAAAAAAAAACAAAGAAAATTAAGGTATAAAGTAAATACAAATACAATTAGATTAACTTGAGGAAAATAATCAAATGAGAAACGATGTTAAACAAAACAAAAATAAATCAAAACAAAATAAACGAGCTAAGCAAAATTCGAATTATTTATTTAGAAATGGCAATAAAATGTAAAATGATCGCGAAAAAGTGATAAAATAAAGATAAATATAGTTGAGATATGAACGTACATACGTGAATGTATATTTATATTCCATTTAGTATATTTATGAAATTTAATGTTTTAAAAATCAATGAAATTTCTTTCTTCTTTTGATTTAAGAAAAAATTATTTAATTATTATTCAAATGGTTTTAGACAAATATGCGTTCTTCGTTCTCGTACATATACAAACTTATACATAAGTAGGTACATACATAAATAGATTTGTTTACCAAATTAATTTTGTATACCTTTTGAAAAACAGAATACATATCGCTGCGTCTACCTACATATAAATTTTAGAAAGTAATTTAATAGATAATGGAGGTCAACAACATTTTTATTTTGTTAAATTCAGCAATCAAATTGTTTTTTTCTGATAGCTTTATGATAAGCCCTGTTTTAAATATAAAATATAATAATTGAATAGGTACTCAGCTCATGAAGATCACACATTATCTGGTTAATTCAATGTTGAACATTTAAAATACAAAAAATTAATAAATATTGAATTTATGGATGAGTTAGAAAAATGTCAATTACGATGTTAGACAGGCTTACACGTTTTTATTTTTTATAACTAATAGTACAGCTTCAACCATTCTATGATTATTTTAAAGTTCATAATAATTCAACAAGCAGATAGCAAATTTGCATATTCAAAGATAGAGTCCAGACAGATAGAATGTAGTTTTAGAGAAGAAGAATTTTAAATTAGAATAACTAATAACACACAGCAAAATGTTTCTAATATCCATGAAATTGGGGCTCTGGGTTCTTGGCAACCTACTAGGTTTGTGGGATATTCACAACATAAGTATGCCATCTTTAATTGGTCAAAAAGGGTCAATTGGTTTCAGAATTTGGCCAGTGATATTTTTTAATAATTTGTTAATTTTTTTTGTCAAGGTCACATTAAATTTTAAAACTCACAAAAAAATGTATATGGCTGATAAATTGCTGAATTATATTGATCTTTTATGGCAAGTGAAATGCATTTCGGGTGTTATATATCCGAAACGAGACTTTGTTATACGAGACCAAACGAGACTGAATAGGTAATAAGAGACCCGATACCGAGTTTCTCACAATTCTGTCTGCCTGTCTGTTTGGCTTCAGCCTAAATGGTTGGATCGATTTTCTTAAAACTTGGTACAAAGTAGTTTTTGGTGATTCTGCCCACGCGTTTTTTTTTTAATTTGGGTAGAACTTTAAATAAGAGTACCTGCAAAACAATTTTTTTTGTAATTTGACAAAATCTTATTTTTCTTAAAAATGGCCCAACAACTTTTCTTAAAAAATTCAATAAATTTCAGTGGGCTAATTGTGTAGTAGGGATCTAAGTCCCCGGGAACTAAGTTCACCGAGGGACTTAGTTCTCATTAAATGGGAATTAAATCCACTTTAGCGAAAAGGACTTAGTTCTAATAGAAGGTGGGAATTAAATTCCTCAAAAACTGAGGAGTTCACTTCCCTTTAAATATGGATATAATTCCCAATTCGATGTACAAAATCAATCTTACTAACAATATCTAGTAAAATAGATATTCTTGTTACAATTACTGTCGGATATATGATAAATTCAAAGTTTCCTTAAATCCTGATTCTTTAAATACAAAAGAAACTTTGCATAAAAAAATTGTTTGCAAGGATCCAAGAAGTACCGACAAAATTGGTCAGTGAGTTAGAATTGATTAGATATTGAAGTTTGGTTGAAGGGTTACTTAAAAAGGTTTTGAATCAATTTTCAGAGGGAGAGCTCATAATTTTATGAGTACTCAGGACCACTCTCATGCTTTTAAAGTTTATTCGTTTTCAATTGGTGCTGAAATGTTTTCATCAAGGACTCATTTTCCTTTAAATATAAATTTTGAAAATTCCTTAAAATCCATTTTTCATGCTTTACGTTAAAGAAATCTGGTGAACCTACATAGCTGCCTTTTTATTTTATGGCAGAGTATAATTACAGAGAGGTCAAGCCAGCAAACTTTGGCACCTCATTTGGGTAATTAAAAAAAGCGTTAGTTAAAAAATTCAGTTAATAGTAGTGAAAGGTCAGCTAGTTTCAGGAGGCAATTTGTTTAATGTATTTTCAAAGCTTTTTTCATAGTCATTGCAATTTTTGCAACTCATTTGTAGGATATCTGCAAAAAACGTATTTCCAATGAATATTCAATGAATGGAATAAAACAAAGATGTTTTTTTTAATTGACAAGAAATTTACATTATTCGAAAGATAATCCCCTGGCCGCCACGGATGGCTCGGACTTATTCCAACATTTCTATATTGGCAATAACGCGGTGAATGTTTTCCTCCAAGTGGTCAATCGTTTCGCGATTATTGGCGTAGACTAGCGATTTCACATATCCCGAGAAGAATTTGAAATTTACAAAGCGAAAAAGATAGATAATGGTAAATTATTAAAATTATTAAATGACAAACTAACCATAAGACAAAACACACTATATGAAACGGCCATTAAACACCTCAATAGAAATAACAATTAAAAAAGAGACAAATTCATATGTACATTCAATATTTAAAAGGAAAAAAAAAACAGAATAAACTGACAACTAAATTGGCAAACAACACCAAATTTAACTTTTCGAGCCCGAAGATGGATAAATCATCCGAAACGCGTCGCTAAATTTTTACAAATAACAAATACAAAATAAATTAAAGATTATTTTAAATAAAATTTTAAAACTATTTTTATTTTTCATTTCGTTCATATATCCCCACAGAAAATAGTCAAATCGAATAATCAGTAACGTGAAACTATACAACAAATGAATTGTGGCACGAGCTGTAAGAGTAGCGCCGTTAAGTTGAAACCACAGCTTTTGCACATCATGGTGTTCAATTGATGAACGAAAAAGTCAGTAATCATGGCTCTATAGCGGTCACTATTGACCGTAACGTTCTGGCCATGGCTAGCATCGTTTTTAAAGAAGTGTGGACCAATATTTCCACCAACCCATAAAGCACACCAAACAGTCAGTTTTTGTGGATGTAACAGTGTCCCAACATACACCTGAGGACTATCATCACTCCATTCATTCAACCAAAAGTGAACTTCATGATGGACGATTATGTTGACCCTAAAATGGACATAGTGCGCGATACGTATTTGGAAAGTAACCATGATTTTAAAAATTAATTTCCACAATTTGGAAGCATTGTTTTGGCATCAGTCTATTCATGTTGAAATACCAAACCAGACTTAAAATAAATCACTTGACAGCTGTAAAAATGGCCGCCATTTAAAATAGCATTGTCAACTTAGAGTTCCATACCACTAATCGTAGGTGGAATAGCTTGACCGAATGCAAAATATCAAGAAAGAACTGGCCCGCCTATAGTAAATCCCGAACAATTGATCCGTTATGTAGACCCAGGCGACACATAGCTAGGGTCGTTGTAACCTGTACTGGATACTAGCCAGTGGGGGAACATGCAGCGAGACTGGGTATTCCTTACAATACTCACTGCCGTAGCTGCAATGATCAGCAAGAAAAGGAAACAGTCCTTCACTTTCTTTGTAAATGTCCTGCTCTGGCTAGAATGAGAGCACATTCGTTTGGAGTGGCAATTTTTGACGACCTCAACGTGGACTTGATTTCCATTCTTAACGCGACGAAATGGATCTCAGACAAAATCGGTTGCCTCTGTATCATGTTGCCCCCAGACCCAAAGACCCTGAGAAATTGGAATACCAGACCTCGGCTGGGTTTTATGATGCTCAATGACAGCAATCATCGGTTGGATCCTTCGCGCTCCAGTTGTTCTGCTATCTGCTGAGCTCTGCATTTCGCAGCTGGCTTTGGGCGGAATGCGATCCAATCGACTGAGTGTCTTAAATCCCACCTCTTGACGTTGGTGCTAGCCCAAAATATACTAAAAACATATTCCAAATCCGTTCTAATTCAAATCAAAGAACTCTGGGCTCATTGTAGATGCTGATCTCCACTGGAAACCTCCGGTCATGCCGAGTGGACATACGGAGGCCCAGATGGAAATCTTGCATGGAAATCTTGCAAACGGCGCAATTCAGCGCTAATTGGGTACTGAGCGAGTGTTACGCCCATGCCACCATTTCTACCTACCTATACCTCTAAAAAAAACATCCGTATGTTTCAGTTATTAGTCGGCATAGTTTTTTCATGTATTTGAAAGTCTTTTTCAGGATCACAGTATATTTTTTTAAACCATTCTTGAAGAAAAACTTTAATTCCTTAAAAAAATATTTGCCTCACCAAAAACTGAAACTAGCTATATTTTGGAACCCTAACACTTAAGTACTTTTCAAATGAGCTGCGAACTGGAAATGCGAAAAAATTTGCTCAGGCAATTCCAAGTGCAAATATTAACAAATTCTTGTTTTAGTTTTTCAACGAATAGACTAAATAAATTTAGCATTTTTATATTTTCTTTTCTACTCGACCAAATTTCTGCGAACTGTACCTATTTGCAATCCACACAATCAGGACGCATTCCACGAATCTCCAAATGAAAAATTTGCTCGAGTGTTTGTCCTCAAATTTGTCTGCACCCATTTCACTCGTTTCTTTTTTTATGACAGTGCACATGGGCCTGTAAGCCACTCATGTAAAAGAAATGTCAAAATTTGCAACTATTCGCAATTCAAAGCTCATATGCAAGGCACTTTAACGATAGCCAAAAATGAAAGAGAAAATATTTTAAAATCAAGACTGAGTTTTTATTTTTAATGGATTTTTATCCATTCAATTTCAAAATTAGAACCTGGAATGAAATATTGCCATGCTTTTGGGGAATATCAGTTTTGAGCTCTTTCTATACAAAAATGTATATAACTGGAAAATATTGATCATCAAGAACAAGTACATATGATTGCAAAATGTAATGGATTATGTAACTTTCGTAATGTTTTTCAATTATACAAAAAAAATATAGGAATTTTCACCAAAAGCCACTTGAAAGCTTTTGTCAAAACTACATATCGTCGTTATTCAATGAAAACTCCTCAGCTCCATTTTATTTTATTTAGAGGCAGGCTTCTGTACTTTTTAAGGATTTTAACTGACCAGAATTTGAAAATATTTGATTTTAAAAAATGTTGTCCTTATAAATATATATAAAGGGAGGGGGGACGTTCGAAAGTTCTACCGAAGGGTGAGGCAGTCTACCCAGGGTTACAAGGCTAGAACGGAAGCCTGCCGAGACGAGAGTGGGAATATGGTGGTAGACACACAGTCGGTGTCGGTGCTGAGGATCTGGAAACAAAACTTTTCTAGACTGCTAAATGGCGATGATAGTCCAAATTCCGCTGTTAAGCAGAATAATCCATTCAACCTGGACGACGATGGTCAAAATTTCCGTCCACCCGACCTAAATGAAGTGCGGTTAGCGATAGCTAAGCTTAAGGCGTTCAAGGCTGCTGGTGCAGATGGCCTGCCAGCCGAGCTATTCAAAGCAGGGGGAGATGACTTGGTAGGGAGTATACATCAACTTATCTTCAAAATTTGGTCGGAAGAAAGTATGCCCGATGAATGGAACCTCGGTATAGTGTGCCCCATCCACAAGAAAGGAGATGCTCTGAATTGTTCCAACTACAGAGGTATTAGTCTCCTCAACGTCGCATACAAAATTCTGTCATCTTTACCGTGTGATCGCTTAAAACCATTTGTCAACGATCTGATCGGCCCCTATCAGTTTGGTCTTAGGCCCGTCGATCAAATGTTCACACTCCGACAGATTTTGGAAAAAACCCAGGAGATTCAAATCGATACACACCATCTCTTTATCGATTTCAAAGTCGCGTATGATAGCGTAAACAGAGACGAGCTGTACAGAGCCATGTCGCATCTCGGTATCCCTGCTAAACTCGTACGCCTATGCAGGATGACGATGGAGAAATCTCGCTGCTTCGTCAAAGTCGGTAAGAACACCACCGACCCCTTTGATGTCGAGAAAGGTTTGAGGCAAGGCGATACACTATCCTGCTACCTCTTTAACATCGTACTTGAAGCAATTGTACGCAACTCGCAAGTCAACAACCGAGGTACAATTTTTCAAAAGTTCGTTCAGCTACTTGCTTATGCAGATGATATTGACATCATGGGAGGAACGAAGCGAGCTATTACCAGCGCGTTTGCAAGTATTGAATCGGAGGCGGTGAAAATGGGTTTGGCTGTTAATGAGGACAAGACGAAGTATATGCTATCATCGAGAAAGGAATCTCAACATCGGCGACTCGGGCAAAACGTCACGATGGATAGGTACAACTTCGAAGTTGCCAAGGACTTTGTCTACCTGGGCTCCACTATTACATCGCAAAATGACAGCAGTGCAGAAATCAAACGAAGAATTACTCTGGCCAATCGCTGTTTCTTCGGGCTAAGAAGGCATTTCAGTAGTAAAGCCCTCTCTCAAAGAACCAAGGAGACCTTATATAAGACCCTTATCATCCCGGTCCTGCTGTATGGGGCAGAAGCATGGACTCTGTCAAAAACGGATGACAGTCTGCTTGGGTGCTTTGAAAGGAAAATTCTTCGGGTGATCTTCGGTCCAGTCTGTATCGATGGAGTATGGAGGAGAAGATTTAACAATGAGCTCTACGGGCTATACATCGACGTCGACCTGGTCAAAAAGCTGAAAATACAGCGGCTGAGATGGCTGGGCCACGTGGAGCGTATGGACACCTTCGCACCAGCCCAACGAGTCTTCGAATCCACCCCTGATGGTCTGCGCAGCAGAGGAAGACCCCACCTAAGGTGGCGCACACAATTGGAGAGCGACCTCAACCAACTTGGAGTGCGTAACTGGAGGCAGTTAGCTAGGGACCGAGCTGGCTGGAGGGGCTTGTTGGTTGAGGCCGTAGTCCATCCTGGACTGTGAGCGCCATCTAAAGTAAGTAAGTAAGTAAATATATAAATTTAAAGACCTTTGACAGACCTAATATGTTTATATTTTAATAAATTATCGTTTTTACGAGAAGTTTTTCGGTTTCTAAAAAGTGGAGTTAGGGAGTTTTCACAGAACGAAGACGATATCTACTTACAAACATAATTTTGTAGGTTTTACTTCAAGAAGTTCGCGAAACTTTGAAGATTGTTTAACGGAACCCTAGGGTTCCGTGGAATACAGTTTGGGAATCGAGAATCTAATGTTCTCTCAGGAGAAATACTTTTTTTTTTGCAAATATCCCACAAATGTTACAATTTCTAAAGCTAAAGTTCAACTTTTTTAACAAACTACTGGCCAATTAGATGCATACTTTTTTGTGGATATTCACGTATAGGATTCCCAGACAGGCCCATGTACAGGGTTGGATTTTGGGATTCAGACCCCTCCCCCAACTGGAATAGTATGTAAATAAGGATCAGCCTTCTCTTCAATCAACTTATGAATCAATAGTTTTTTGTCGTTTTTAATGAACTTTATAACCAGTGAGTTCTTTCACTGAGCCTGATATGCACAAGTCAGAAATCTCAGAAATCATCGAAAAAACAATACGTTTAAGATTGGATATGGTGGCATTTGAACTCATTAACCTTAGCAGGGTTTAGTTTTATAAGCTTCAAAACTATGAAAACCTTTTAAATTGTTTTTGAATTGTACCCACTTGTAACAATCTTTAAATTAAATTTAAACGAATCCTAAATTTCCCTAATACTTTGTCACTTTACACAAATTAAATGCACAATTTAAGAGTCTTGGGAAAGAATGTGCCTTAAAAAACTAGTTCCGTACACTTTAACCAGCCTTGTACGATATTAATTAAAAATATGCACATAGGTCCTCTAACATCACTCATCAACTTATTGCCATACATTTTTAATTAACTCTTAACCTCCAAAAACTAAAGTTCAAAAATACTTAAAGCCATACCTAATCAAACTAAAAATGTAAACAATTTTTATTAGCTTCCAAAAACTAAGTTTAAAAGTTATAGTCAAACTTTATTGCGAGCAACTACATAATACATTTATATGCAAGACATGTGTTATGTAAATAAACAATTAAAATCTCATTACTCAAAACGCAAACGAGTGTTATAATTGCTATATTTAAGCTAATCAACTAGATAATGTCTACCTTCCTGATTCTTAAAGGCGAATAGTTTATGTTATGTTCTCTATGATCACATTCATCTTTCTTATCTACAGTCATCACACTCTACAATACGGTAGCACAGTCGTATTAATAAATTCAAGAGCTTAAAACTAGAACTTAAGTAGGTACTACACAACTACCAATTAATTGATACACTGTCGTGCATAGGTACTCTCCGAAGCACTTCAACTGAAGAAAATAAAATGTTAGCAAAACTTTTTTTTCAATAAATCAATAGAATTTTGTTGTTTTCTTCTTTTTTTCTAAGTTCCAAAAAATTCAATAGGCTTACAAGTATTTTAGTTGGCACTAAAGAACTCTACAAAGCACCTTGGTTCTAACTTCTAAGCTTTCTAAGTTGACAACAATTTCTACACGTATCTCTTTGCTTCTCTTTAGACTAGAAACAAAAAATAAAAACTTATTTTCTCTTTCCACAGTTATGTAGATTTAAGTTAGTCAATTAATGGGAATGACATATATTTTTATTAGCGATTTCATTCATACAAATTTAAATGACGTTCTTGAAATTGAACTTTAGTCCATGGAAATACGTACATTGCATGTGTAGGTAGGGAGATATGTAAATTTTATGTAACGTCCAAGTTTTTTCTCTGAGATGATTTCTTTATTATCATGATGTTTTTTTTTATAGATTTAATTAACCAATGGGCAAGGGTTGCTTTGCATCTAAAAGCTACTCGAACATGTACTTCTTGTTTATTTAATTAAATAATAGCAGATAAAATTCATTTACAAAATACAGATAAAGCGTTATGCCTAGACATTTAAAAGAGAATATTTTTTTATTTCAATTCAAGATAACATTTTAATCGCTTCATGGTACAATTTTTTGTTTTATTTAATATTTCCTGGATATGAGTCCTAAAATGTCGATAAAACAATAAAGCAATTTAGAGGTTGATAGGTCTGAGAACAAATTTATTTTACGGACCAAACTTTAAGAATTTCATCTCCAAAATTACACAGTAAAATAATCTACATATGAAGGAAGGAGTTTACATTTGCCCACCACTGGCTTAAGAGAAGCTTAAAGTCAACATTAGGCCAGAAATTATTAGTATGGGAGAGTGTGAGCAGTATAAATGAACTGGGAAGGAGCAACCATGTCACACTTCATTGGGTACCTGGTCACATTGGCAACTGAAGAGGCAGACTCCGTAGCAAAAACAGAGCAATGACACCCATAACGGGGTCAGACCTTATTGCGGAATAGGAGAAAACGTGATCAAAATCAAGATCAAAACAGCATAAAGAGAGAAAAGAAAAAAAAATTTCGAAAGACCTTTCTAAACTGAGACAGGCCAAACTTCAACTTTGGGATTACAACCAAGCACGATTCCAATCCTGCATCAGCTTAAATAGAAATAGACTAAGAACAATAACGGAACTCCTCATAGGCCACTGCAAGTTAAGGAGACACCTCCACATTCTTGGTCTAGAAAACAGTGCCATATGCAAATTCTGCAATGATCACGAGGAAACCACGGAACACATTCTAGGTAGATGTGATGCACTTTTGCATCAAAGGCTAAGGCATCTGGGAAATCACCAGATGGAGGAGAGTGAACTGGTCCTCTCTTGGGGTACTCCAAATACTCAAGTTTCTTAATGATACTAATTTGGAGGACGAGCTGTAGAATGAGTAACCTCATCTAGCTCTAGTGAGGGGGATCAATAGATCTTTAGGTCGCAGTGCATTTATACCCTTAAACATTTCAATCATTCATAGGCCAGAAATTACGTAAATTACACCTTAAACATTAAAAAAAAAAAGATAATAGTCGTCCAACATTAAAAATATCACCATTTAAGAACATCAACCAACTAATCAAAGAGAACTATCGGTTGTCAATAAATTTGTATTGGGATAACAAAATTCGGGCCGTTAATTCTAGTGACCCGAGCATGTTTCCCCAAATTAAGAAGATATTTAGAAGGAATGATCAAAACGACCTTCCTTGTCTTAAGCTCCAGAGAACGACAGACAACAGAGACGTACTACTGACAGCAACAATTAATCCAGGGGGTCTTGGTCGATGGAGGAGAAAGTGGAGGCTATGGGGGCTGCTTTCCAGCAAGTGTGCAAGGTGAATGCGTGCATTCGCCCCAATCACGACCTGGAAAACAGAGCCTTGCTCCATCACTTCTACCTTCGGAATGACATAACGCAATGGCGGTCAGAGAACCTTGGTTTCACCGGGTTCAATGAAGATCATTTGGCAAACGCCATAATCGCCGAGCGAAATGGGCCCAGTTCCATGTTAATTACGAAGGTGGAGCTCCAGCTCATCTTCGATTCATTAAAGAAGAAGAAGTCAGCAGGAGTCGATGGCATATCCAACGTTGTACTTCGACATTTACCTCAAGAAGCAGTAGACATTTATACCACTCTGTTTAACAATGCTCTGAATAATGCGTATTATCCAGTGCGGTGGAAGACAGCTGTGGTTCATCCTCTCCCGAAAAAGGGAAAGGACAACTCCAACCCGGCGAATCTCCGGTCGATAAGTCTTCTTCCGAGTATCAGCAAGGTATTCGAAAAAGTTATCAATAGAGCTCTGTCTAAGTGGGCAGAGGACAATAATATCATACCGGACAATCAGTTCGGTTTTAAGGCGGGACATGACACCATTCATGCCGCGTCTAAACTCGTTTCTGATGTCCAATGGAACAAATCTAAGAAGCAGTGTACAGGTGCCTGTCTGGTTGATCTGGAGAAAGCCTTCGACACCGTATGGTTATAGGGTCTTTATCTAAAGCTGACCAGACTTGGCAATAGTAAACCACTATTATATATGCTTTATGATATGCTCAATGGCAGAAAGTTTGTTGTCAAGAGTGGCAATGTAACTTCTGCCACAACCTTTAATATTAAGAATGGTCTTCAGCAGGGAGCGGTCAACTCGCCGATTCTATTCAGCATTTACACCAGCGATCTGATAAGTAGTCTAACTCAGGCAATTGCGTATGCCGACGATCTAATTGCGTACAGAACAGCTGCAAAAATCGAGGACATCAGAATTCTTTTGCAGAGTGACTTCGATGAGATTCAACGATATTGTGATGACTGGAAGTTGAAAATCAACTTTCAGAAATCAGAAACTATCTTGTTTAGGACTCCGTTGCGTGGAGCCACAAGGGATACGAGAAAGAACTGGCGCAAGCTGGTGATCGTAGGGCCAAATGGACATCCACTGGCGAGTAAAAGTGTAGTAAAGTACCTTGGCATCTGGATGGATCAGTATTTGTATTTCGACAGACATATAAATGCTACTCTAGCCAGGGCTAGGGGAGCTTTTGCCCTGACGAAATGGTTGTTTTATAGCAGCCGGCTTGACATATGGTGAAGGTGATTTGCTACATGGCCCTTATCCGGCCGATGATTGCCTATGGATGCCCGGTTTGGTTCAATGTTGCCCCACCTCAGGTGGAAAAGATTCGGGTGTTTGAGAGGCAGTGTCTTCGGCGCTACCTCAGATTGCACAGAACACCAGAGTCGGAGTACAAACACTATTATTCCAACCTGGCTTTATACAACGGCGCCAACATAAACAGGATAGATAATTTCTTGCTGAAGCTTATTTGAGGTCACATTGCAAGAGCTATGTCCTCGAGCAGCAGCTTAATTTTTTGGGCTTATTACCCCCACAATAAATTAACGGAGTTATTTTGACGGAAAAAGTTAATTTTGATCCAAATGTTATCAAATTGCCCTAAAATAGTCTTTTTTCAGAGAAATATAAAACAGAAAACATCTTTTCCAGGGTATTTTTATCTATTATAATTATGTTGTTCGAAATCAAGAGCAATCAATTTTTTTTCCTCTTAAAATGCTTTGAAAAATCTTATTTGTATATTTAAAATTTTCAAATTTAAGTGAATTGAAGGAATTCAATTTTTTTTAATTTCTAGTTACACCCGCCACTGTTTTCATTGTACTATAGTTTTTATCTCTACACCTTCAGAATTTGTCGTGAGAAAAAAAATGTAGAGATAAAAATTGCTCGATCTGCGTACTAGACTAAGGTAATTGCAAGTTAATTTAGTGAATTAACTCAGGGGCTAATCGCTCCGTTGAGGTGCCATCTAGATTTTAATAATGCAAGTTATTGAAAAAGGTATTTGAAAAGTGTTTTGCGTAAACTTCATCTGAAATAACTCAGTGTAAAGTTAATAATTATGTCACGTTTTAGAATTTCTCACTTCTTGTCCCGGATTTAGCTCCCAGAAATATGGTCACCGTAACTATAGGGCAAATTTTGGATTCATGCAAAAACAAATTTCAAAATAACAATCAAACATGACGTTTCGATGATAGAGAACTCTCTAGAAGGGAAGTTGAAATTTTGTTTTGCTCCAAAAATAATGCGTAGGTTGCCATATAACCGTCAAGGAAAAGCAAATTTATAGTAAATTTAAATTGTACACGTGAAAACCGTTAATTATAAACATAAATAACGAACACCTTTTTGTCGACACACTTTTTGTTATAAAATTAGATCCGTAACACTTTTATGCCGCGACATTTTCACGAATAATAAAAACGAAACGAATAGAGATTGCAATTCTGGAATTTCGGGTCCCGATACAATTTTTGATCCCGTAAATCCCGAGATTACAATGCTCCAATCCCGGGATTTTCGGGAAAGGTGGCTTAAGGATTGTGATACAATATTTTTGTTCTTGAAGTAATAACTGGTCAATATTGTTTTTCTATAATGACTGTCTTAAGGTATAGGGAGGAAGATCGGGCATTGAGGAATATGTGGCTTATATGAACCACCGAGCTCTTCTCGCAACCTAGAAATACAATCTTGGGAAATATTTTAACAATGATGCGCAAGCACGCAAAACTAACCTAAGTTTGACTTAAGTCACCGATATAATAGCGGTTGTTTGTTCGTACAGGATCACCATTTTTAGCTATTAACCACCAATTTTTTGAATGCATGAATGAAAAAAGATTATGATATTTGCTTTTAAAAAGGTTCAGTACAACCAATTTTTTTTTATTTGAAATACATTTCATATTTCTATACCATTTAACAGGGGTTAAGCTATTTTAAAATTTGTTTGTTCGATTTTGTATTCAATACCTTTATATTCAATTTTTCCTATACCACGTAGGGTTTAAAAATACAATATTTTACTGTAGTTCTTAAAAATCAACGACCAAAAACGACGCTTTCCTCAATCAGTTTGAGAAAAAATAAAATAATTTAGAAGACCAAATACTCTAAAAAACTTTCTTTCGAGTCCCGGGATTGAAAAAAACATCTCGGGATTGTAATCTCTAGAAACGAACGAATAATAAAATCAAGTACCAGTACGTAATTCGGACTGCTTACCAGTCCATCATCACCATCACGCACGACTGGTCCAAATGGTGTTCTTGTTGCATAATTAAAATTGCAGTCGTCAGTGAGAGAAAAGAGGTTCGATGAGATGTGATGTGACCGTTATTAGCGTTGATAGCATTGTTGTCTTTTTGTACAAAGTAGCTTTCATAGGCATCCAATTTTCTCTCATCTATAACTTGCTTCTTCAGACTCACACTGCTTGCACTGATATTGAAATGATTAAGCTTTCAGACGTGATTTGCGATTGAAGAACTTTGACTTTTATTTTGTTTGATATAAGCTTTATGTTCCTTAAATCTTTTTTCTATGGCTCGTTTAGTTTGCCCATACCAAACTCTATCGCAGTCACCACATTATATTGCATATATGCCTGTTTTATCCATTTATCTCAATAACGGTCCCATCGATTTTGATTTTTAAGAAATCTGAAGATTATTGTACTTTTTAGTAGAAAAAAATTACCAAAAACTGTTATTAACGATACCCGTATAAAGGCCTTTTTATTTTCAATTTTCTCCTCAACGTCTTAACAGATTTCATTCAAAATTTTTATGTCAAAGCACCATTGAAATGTCAATAATATTGCATATCGAAATTCTGAAAAAAATTAAAAAAAATATAAATTTATTTTTAAAAATGTATTATATTTCAAAAACGGGTTGATGAATTTTTATCAAACTAGGTTCATAAATGTGTTTAAATAACGTAAATAAGTATATACTCAAAATTTACATACCAAAACTTTTTTCAAAAAATATTAACAAAATTTTATTAATAAAAAATTAGTTTTTAAGAAAACCACTGCAATGATTTAGTTAAAACGGCCCAATCGATTTTCTTCAAACTTGGTACTTAGTGGTTTTCGGTGATTATGCCCACACAGTTTTTTTTTTAAATTTTTTTCGTAGAACCAAAAATAACAGTAACTGCCATAAAATTTTTTCGGCAATTTTATGTAATCGTATTTTTCTCAAAAGCGACAACTTTTCTTAAAAAAAAATCGATAAATTACTTTAAGTAAAGGCTTGCTTTGGATAGAAAACCATTTTACTAGTTGTACCTCCAAAGGAACCATTTCTTTAATTTACAACTTTCTTCAAAACGGTATGACTGGAAATATTTCTGTGAACCTTAACTTAAAAAAAATATTATTTGAATTTTAAAAAAATGTTTTTTTAGTATCTTCTAAATTATTTAAAAAAAAATTAAATATACGCAAAAATTACGGTACCATCTATACAAAAAAAATAAAAACGAAAAAAAAGTATTTTTTTGAGAAAACCCCTCCAACGATTTAAATTTTGTTGTCCATATACTCATATTAAAAAAAAAATTAAGAATTAACGCCAATTTGTAGGACTAAAAGCCATAAAAAGCTATTTTGAATTAAGATGGCGTTCTTATTTTTCATCTCGAACTCTCAGCGAAGTTTTTTTAGCTAATTAAAATTAAAATATCGTATTTCATGCTTTAAAAAAAAAATTTCTCCCAATTTCCATGTCCTTACATATAATTTTCTTAAATCCTCAGCGTGTTGAACATTAGAGCAAGTAAGTGCGACCCAGTAGCTCAATTTATTTTATTTACATGGTATGAGAAACACATAAGTTTCTGATTTTAATAAATGTCTTTTTATGAAGAAGCTTCTAAGAAATTTAAATAGTTTTCTGATTGGCAGAACAGTATTCAAAAAATAGCTATTCCTTGGATTTTTTTAAAATATCCAAAACTTAATATAAATGATTTTTTGAAACTCGGTGCCTAAGAGGTTGTTAATATTCCTCAGAATATTTTTAGAAAATATTAAAATTGTATAAAAAAGTAATAGAAAGTACCTACATATCTATGTTCCTACCTTCCATACAAATACTTAGAAACCGGATTAAAATTATTTTTGTATATAATCGTTAAAATTTCAAATTGTAGGTTGAAATAATATTCAAAACTTAAATTTGCAATAACTTAATTTGGGAATATTTAAAAAAAAAAAGTTTTAATTTTTTTTTTAATTCGAAATCCCAAAAACGCTTTAAATTAATTTTTAATTTTACATTTATGAGCATTCATACTATAAGCACTTTAAATTTGTATAACAAAATATTAAAAAAAAAATAATTAAAGAATTTAATTATTATACCTAACAAATTAATTAAAAAAAACACTCAAACGATTTTAAAAATTAAATATAACAGACACAAGTTTAAAAAGACGTTATAGATTAACAATAGACAACTTGACATCGCTTCCACGAAAGCCTGACGAAACTAGTATTTTGGCTAAAAAGTAAAAAACTGGTTGAAGTACAAATGTTACTCATACGCTACAGCGCACAGTGGTTCAAGTTCTATGGAGAGGTGGTCTTAGATCTAAAAAACCTGAAGTAGCAAACCAACTTTAATGAAATTATCAGACATGATAAAGAATATCAATAGGCATCATCAGAATGTCCACCTTCTGACACGCCCACTTTTTAATTTGAATTTGAACTTAGGTCATCAAAAGTTGACGTAAATGAAGGGTGTGTTCCTTAAAAATGTTTAGATAATTTAATTTGTAATAATTCCTCTATACAAAATTTCTTACACGCCCACTTTTAGAGGCGTTTTTGGCATTTTTTTTTTGTTTACTAATATCATATCAAAAATAATGCAAAATGTTTCCCCCGCCCATTCTTGAGGGCAAAATTCCTTCTCCTAATAATATATGAAAAAAGATACCTAGAAAAAAATGTCTGGACAAACTAGGTCATACCAAGTTTAATCACACCCAATTTGTTGAGTGGGATTTGGGGGGAAGTACAACCTACTTAAACTAAAAAATTTAAGATCTACATATTTCGTAAACGATAGTTCAGGCCGCTGTGTGTTAAGATCGCCCTAAATTGGATTTTTGTATGGCCTCTAAAAATGTTCTTAAGAAAGTGGATTGAAATTGGTACTAATGCAAAGATCTTCATCCACAAATAACATACATGCATAGGTATTTTCATATTTTAGGGCAGGGATTTGAAATCCCATTGGAAAAACGTCATTCTAGAATTTTTTTATTTTCAAGGCTCTTAAGACATAAAGTTGTGCTTTTGAAGACTCGCGGGTATTTGCATCAGCAAATTTTTTGTTTGATCGATCAGGGTAAAATATGTTATAAAGGGTGATTTTTTAGCTGGTTTGGTTTTGGCACCACTGGTTTTGACAGCTGACGTGTGTTTAGTACCTTGTGTCACTGTCAAACAGCTTCAGTTTGGTTTGCAATTTAACCATGGATCGTCTTACAAATGAACAACGCTTGCAAATTATTGAATTTTACTATCAAAATTCGTGCTCGGTTCGAAATGTTCATCGCGCGCTGCTTCCATTTTATGGTCGGCATTCTCGATCTTCTGAGCAGTCTATTCGGAAGATTGTGACCAAATTTCGCACTAAATTTACTTTGTTGGACATAAAACCACCAACACGTTTACGTACTGTGCGTAGTGAAGAAAATATTGCGGCCGTATCAGCTAGTGTGACAGAAGACCGCGAAATGTCGATTCGGCGCCGTTCCCAGCAGTTAGGCCTTTGTTACAGCACTACGTGGAAAATTTAGCGGAAGGATTTGGGCGTAAAGCCTTTTAAGATACAGCTGGTGCAAGAACTAAAGCCAGCCGACCTACCACAACGCCGAATTTTTGGTGAATGGGCTCTTGGAAAGCTGGCCGAGGATCCGCTTTTTTATCGAAAAATTGTGTTCAGCGATGAGGCTCATTTTTGGTTGAATGGGTACGTAAATAAGCATAATTGCCGCATTTGGAGTGAAGATCAGCCAGAAGCATTGCAACAGCTACCAATGCATCCCGAAAAAGCCACTGTTTGGTGCGGTTTATGGGCCGGCGGCATTATTGGGCCATATTTCTTCAAAGATGATGCGAATCGCAGCGTTACTGTCAATGGTGAACGCTACCGAGCGATGATAACAAACTTTTTTTTGCCCGAAATGGAAGTTCTTGACTTGCATGATATTTGGTTTCAACAAGACGGTGCCACATGCCACACAGCACGCGAAACAATGGCGCAATTGCGAGGTGAGTTTGGTGAACAGTTAATTTCACGTTTCGGGCCGGTCAATTGGCCGCCTAGATCGTGCGATTTGACACCATTAGATTATTTTTTGTGGGGGTATGTCAAGGTTAATGTCTATAGGGACAAGCCCGCTTCGATTGACGCACTGGAAGCCAACATCCATGCATTCATTCGTGAGATACCGGCCGATATGTGTGAAAGAGTATGCCAAAATTGGACTCAGCGGATGGGCTACCTGAGACGCAGCCGCAGTCAACATTTGCATGAAATTATCTTTAAACATTAAATTGCAAGGTTCAAACTATCGATTCAAATAAATATTTCATTCATTTTTTCGATTTTTTTGTGTTTTTTTTTTTTTAAAGTTCTAAACCTCTTAAAAAATCACCCGTTATAAGCCTGATCGAAGAGGACAAGGAAATATGAACTATTTCTTAGTTGGATTTTGAATTTAACTTATAAAAAGGTACCAATGTTAAAAATTCGGCCAAAAAAAAATCGTGTTCAAAATATGTTCTGAGCATTTTAATTTCAGAAAAATGTAATTAAAACCTCATTTTCGTATCTGCGTTACTTATAATCTATTCATTAGAGAAAATACCTATAAATATGTACATACAATTTACCAAACATTTTCCAGTCTATTATTACTTTCATATTGACTTTAATAATCAACGGTAAAAACCAAATTATAAATGCATCAAGTCAATTTGTGGAGAAAACACATAACAATTAATTCTCAAATGATATTATCTCCATTTAATGTATTTTAAAAACTAACGATAAATAAAGTTCAGCCAAGCAATACATGTTTGCACTGTGTGTACATCTCTTTTTCCTTTAATCTATTTTCGGATTACTACCCCCCAATGAGGTGCAAAATTGATGAGACTACCGTCACTCATTACTTCCTATTTATCAGAAAAAAAAAACAGAAACGATATTAAGCTACCGAAAGCCAGGGCCAGAAGCCCAGAATGCCAATGTAAAGTGCAAAATCGTCAATTTATTGTTTGGCGAAAGTTTCCAAAGAGAAGCTTTCTCATGGCATTTTCTCTCTCTTTGCACGCTTTTATTTTTATTCTCGCAAATTTCATTGGCTTTGTTATGGTATGGATATGAAATTGAATGTGGTATCTATCTGGTATGGTTATTATATGGAGGTGTTGTGTTGTCTGTTGTTTAATTTCTGGAAAAGTGGAGAGCTGGAGTTCATCAACAAAGGCAAAGTCAGTTACAAAAAGCTAGCAGTCTAGTTTAGTCGCTTGCTACTTGAACATTGTTTGTTTTTTCTTTTTGTTCACTTTGTTCATAAACTTCAGTCAATGTGTGAATGCATCGGTGCAAGAAATACTAACCCACTGACTGTCGGGGAGAGTGTGTATTTTGTTTTAAAGTGATTGATAATAATTTCGGTCTCTTTGTCGTCGGAAGCGTGCAAAACAAAGAAGTCGGTTTTCGAAAAAAAAAAAATTGAGGGTACCTAACCTACCTACGGATTTTCATTATGTTGCAAAACGAAAATTCAATGCCAGAACTTTTACAAATTGTAAGTCCAAATACGAAGACGTTGTGGTGACGAGCGGTTGGCCAGTGTATACACACCTAAGAAATTTAAATTCACTCGAGACAGTTTGTCAATATTTTTGTTACATCTCTACACTTGCCCCTCCCTCTGACCATTAATTATTGACAGTTAAGCTCTTATCGTTTTCTATAAGTTTATGGCCCAAAACAAAAACGTCCTTGACCTTGTGCCTCTGTTATTCTAATGTAAGTTCGCTCTTTCTCTCTTTGGGAATTCTGCTCTGATAGGAAAACATACTAAAAAAAAACTTTTTTTGGCAAGTAAAGCTGTGCGTCTCCGCGTTGGTGTATGGCTTCGGTTTCTTGTGTGCCCCTTTTAAATTTTCAGAGTCTCACTTGTTATACTAATGTTTCTGGTGTGTAGGGGGCGTAATATTGGGTGAAATGACACTAGAATGTAAATTTTGTGTCCCAAAAGCTTATCTCTCTGATATTTTGCTTATGGGAAATCAACAGTTTTGTTTAAAAACTATTTTTCCATGCATGCATGCTCTGCGGGGAGATTTAAAAAAAAAACACATAATCAGCTTTTGAGTGTGACACTTCTTCATGTTATTGTGATTTGTTTTTCCGTTTTAATAATTTTTATTTTTATTTTTTGTTTTCTTATTTAATAATCTATTTTGGAATGCCACCCAAAAAAGTGCTAACAAAACAATTGCGTAAAAAAGTGAGTTTGTGTTGATACAGAGGTGGATTTTGTTTTGTTTACTAATATTTCAGTATTTTCTATTATGCTCTCGAATTTGATAAGATCAATAAATTTAAATGCGACTGAGAAAAGAATTTTTAAAACTAAAGTAAAATCTATTTACTGCATCGCGTCAACAGGTGCGGATTATTTTTAGATTTAAAAAAATATTTATTTGTGCTGCGAAGAGAACGAACACGATTGATTTAAATTCGGCGGGAAAATTCAATTTGAGGAAAAACTTTCTACACATACTTCTTCTTGCATGTAGTTATATGTTTTGATGGAAATTTCTATTTTTTTTTTTTTTGCATTTTCTTTTTTAGATTTAATATTCTTGAACCCTGTGAGAAATTTTACTGTATTGGTAGTAAACAAGGCACGCTTTACAGAAGCAGTCACGCACTTTTGATTTGTGACATAAGAATCTCCCATAATTCTAAAATAGGTAGGTGGACAGGTTTTTAAAAAGCAAGCAATAGATGGAATAGCAACTGTCTGTCTGTCAGTCATGGTGTCTATACATGTTATTGCAATGAGTTCGCGGTGCTGTTAAATTTGGTATAGGTAATGTTGCCTCACAAAAATGTTGACCGGTTATCTGACTATTTCATTAATTTTGTATTAAATCTTTTGACCATATTATAAACTGGCCCATTCATGGTTACTAATTTTAATCGTATCGTTATAATTTTTTTTTCGGTTGAACTTCGATAGTGGCGTGGCATACCTAGTCCAGACCCAATTGCGAGTTGATGCCAACCAGTTGCGTACTTCAAAGGCACCCGGACCCATTTCGTGGTCTTAGAGTAGGCGTAGGCAGATTTATATTGTCTACTAAAAAATACATTATAGAGTGAAGTGTTTAAGGCTCATTGACACAACATTCATCAATAATAGCACTGTTTTAATAAAAATCGATTAAGTTAAGTCATAATAAGAGATTTTAAGGAATGGGGTAACTGTTCAAGCGATTTTCGCTTATTCAAGAACGTAAGAAATTTTTAGTTCTTGTTTCAATTTGTCACTCCTGTCTGTACAAAGGTACGCAGGGAAAGGCTGAATAAGCTTTGATTAATTCTTAGTTTAAATAAATTACGTGAAAGGATTTTTATTTCTGAATATGTCTTTCTGATCCATAAGCATGCTTGAAACCAAAAAATGCTATACTCATGGCATAAAAATGGCCAATTTTCAATATTTTTGGTATAATTTGGAAAACTAAGCTGATTTTGACAATCTTGCACTTTTCAATACCAAATTTTCTATCGAAAAGCAGCAAAAGTTGACAACCTATTTTGTTCGTTAATTTTTGCGGACCGCTCTATTTAACACTTTTCAAAATTTCGAAATGTCTGGCAGAGTAACAGCCCCCTCCAAATAGTCTTGGACACACATTTTTGTAACTAAGGAAACACTGCCTAAGGGTGAAAAAAAAAATTGGGTTCATTCTATTATCCCTTAAGATAGCTTTTTAGGGTTTTTAAAACGGTCTGGAAGAGCAACGGCCACCACCAAATGGTCATAGAGACACACATTTTTGTGATCAGAAGAGCATTGCACAGGGACGTGTAAGAAAAAAAATTTTGCGTTCACCCACAGAAAAAAAACAGGTATAACTAACCAATTTCTGGTTCATTGTACCTGATTTTCAGGTTGTTATTTTTCGACTTGGTAGATCAGGTAAACTGCTTAACAAGATACCTGATTTTAATGCCGTATTAAATCAACGTAGGTCGCAGGTAGTATCTGCATGATATCATGTTTAATTTAACACTGCCTTAAAAAAGTAAGATTGTAAATTTTACCTGAAAATCTTGCTAATTTTACCTGTTAATCTGCTTAACTTTACATGAAAATCTTTTCCAAAAAATGAATTCAACATGAAGATCTAGTTAATTTTACATGATTCAATGTTAAATCAACCCTGTATCTGTCCTATCTCTAACGCTGCTTACCGTCCAATCAATTTTGTATTATTCTGAAAGTATAGAAATGTATTGCTATGTAAATATATTATTTTATTTTAGAAATACTTTGTGATACTTACTTGGTTTTGAACTGGAAGCCTCTCAAACATGGAGATAGCACACATCCCCTGGGCCATTTCTCTGCATAAAAAACTTGTGTTTTTCTGTCTATACAATAGCGAATAGCCTATTTGAAGTGCTGTATATCTGTGATAAGTTATCATTAGGGCTCGGATTTTTAAGTCCTTAAAAACACGAAATATGCGCATAAGGTAGGCATATAAATGAGCAAATATGCGCTAAAAAAAGAAGTTTGCCCTTAAAAAAGTTTTAAAAATGTAATGAAAAACTATAAAAATTTAACAAAATAATAATTGAAAATACAGTAAAAATCAGATCTAATTTCAGTACTTATTTCCAAAATTCGCAAAGAAAAGTTTCAAACAAATTTTTTTTTCCGCAATTTGCTTCTTTCTGAGAAAATCATTAAGATTTGACAGTGCCAATTTTGTTCAAAAGTCTATGGAATATAGCTATTGGTGCATTAATATGCTTTTCTGTTACTTTTGAAAATATTAAGTTTGTCTGGGAGATATTTTTGAAATTTAGCTGCCACTGATGCCATTACACCCTACACCCCGACTCCACAGGAGATTATTTCTATCAGAATGCTTATCTTGACATGAAGTCACTCCGTTTCTTCTCTTGTTGGGATGCCAGAGATATCTCTCCGCGATTATATCTTGACAGAGATCTCCATTTTGACAGATGGAGATATTTTTGCTTTGTGACTAGAAATTTCTTTTTTTTTGTCTCATTATCTTGTTTCTTTATACCAGTGTTGATGTTAATCTCTGCATTTGTGTGTGGCTATAACATGATTTGCCCAGCGCAGTTAGAAAACAATGTTAGATATAAATATCTAATATTTAGCTGGAGAGAAATTATCTCCTGTGGAGTCGGGGTGTTACTTTCGGCATTTCATCAGAATTAATCTTATTGGAAGGAAATTGTAGAAAAAAAAATACTTTCTGAATATAAATAAATTCTATTCCATCTTTTTCATCTAAGTTGACTTTTTTTATTCAAGTTTAATTTTCAACTCCAAATTTTAACTTGAATTATATTCAGTTACTTCGTTAAACCGATATTTTATTTAAAGTTCCATTAATCGAACTTGAAACAGAAGATGTCATCTTTTTGATTAAATATTTTGTTCAGATGACTTGTGGTCTTTACTCTATCAAAAAAATATTAACAATAAAACCTCTTTAATTGCGTACCACTATATTTTTTTTCTCGGTTGCTTGGTATCGAGAAATGGAAAAATACTACCACTGCATTTATGTTTTTATTTTGGTACATAAAAAATTGCGTTTATTTTGTCATAATTTATAACAAAAAAAGTATATGTAAATAATCGGACATGACTACATACAATAACTCTAGTTTTTAATCAAACGATTAGCAGAATGTTTGGCTATAATTTTTATTTGTTAAAATATTTCAACGAAATTTAAAACTTAATAATTAAATAATATTCCAATCTAGTAAGGAAGGTAAGGAGATCAGAATTCAACTGTTAAGTTAATTTGATTCAATAAAAGACAAAAATGAACATTTGATCAATGAGTTGGCCTTGTTGAACTGCAAAACTCTAGAGAAAAAAATCTTACTTAGTCATTGAATCATTCCATATGAAAACGTCGAAAACCAAAACAAAAATGTACTTTAGCATTTTAGATTTTTTTCAAACTTTATGAGAATGTTCTTTATGGTTAAACCATGTTTAATATTCTTATGTCTCATTCCCCTCCTGTCCCCATTGAAGTGTTTGAAAATCGTCATTTTAGTGCTTCAGAATTTTTGCTTTAAAAACAATTCTATTAAAGATATAACCTTTGATATGACATATTAAAGCTTAAAAAGAGTACTGTGACTAGAAAACTACCCCTCCTGCCTGTACAGGGGAAATAGACCCCCCTCCGATACAATTTTTTTCTCGCCTTAGTGTAATCTATACATTCTGATTTATTTTCGTTTTCTATAAGAATAATCCTTTACCCATAAATGAGTACCTTAAATTGAAAATAGGGTGACCTGACCAGGGGGGTGAAATAAAAATCTGAAGAAACTAGGGAAATTGTTTTTGAATGTTTTGAATCGAATGAGGGCTATCCAAAACTACGTCCAATGTAAGGACGACCACCCTAATGTATACAGTCATGTCCGATGAGTTGCATATACTTTTTTTATATACTATCACCAAATAAAAGCAGTATTTGATCTACCAAAATAATAAATTAAATGCATTAGTAGTAACTTTACATTTTTCAAAGCAACCGAGATCAAATAAATGGTTAGCAATTTAACAGGCTTTTCTGCAGATGTTACATAATTTAAAACAATTTATACTTGATATAAGGAACTATGCATTTCTTATAATATTTTTCGGACTTTGGTTTTTAGTCTATACAGGTGCATTTTACTGTTTGATGGAACTCTTTTTTAGACAAAAACCACATAATGAAAGATATGCTTAAAAAAATGTTACTTTTCGGCCCCATAAACGAAATTTATTTTTTGAAATGAATTCTTAGACCATAAAAACCTTAGACTTGATACATAAATCCTTGTTCTAAGACAAAAATTTACCAAAGTTACAGTTTTTTTTCTGATTTTCAAGGTAACCGGCCGCCATTTTGAAATAAAATATTTTGAAAACTTTATATTTGATTTTAATAAACTTCGGTATTTGACAGTTTTTAACACTCTCAAAAGTATTTTAAGAAAATGTTTTATTTGTATGAAAAAATAACGGTACCTCCACACAAATGTTAAAAAAATCGTTAAGGAAAATACTTTTTTCTTAAAAACGGATCACACGGTTTTTATACATTTTTTTCAGTATGTTTAAATTAGTGCGATATACTACCAAAAACCATACAAACTAGCAAAAATTGCAACTATTAATAGTACCTCTCGTAGAACGTTTTTCTTTTATTTAAATTATTTTTTTTTTATACAAATGACAAGTAAGATTAAAAAATATAATATTGCATATCAAAATTTTCAAAAACAAATTTCTTGAATTTTATAAAAAAAAGTTTCAAGTTTTGATTTTGAAAATTCGATATATCAAAAACTGGTTAGTATTTTTTTTTTAATTTTATTTCTACATGCACATTACGGTGGTCCTTATATTGTTTTTTTGTTTTTTTGAAATTCTGAGATGGATAGGCATCAAATGGTTCTAAGTGGAAAACATTTTTTTTTCTAATTTTTTAAGGTACTAACCATAGAGTACCTTTTTTATCTAGAGAACCGACTTCAGGGCTTTTTCTCTTTCACCCTACAAACTGCACTGTGAGTATTTCCTCCACATGGCTGAGCATGTGTTAGCTGCCCAATGCATTTTAAATGGAACCTCACCAATACAATGATAACTTAATGGATTTTTGCTCATTAGACTGAAAACAACAACAAATTGAATCAAAAAATTGAAAACGTCACATTTAGAGCTATCACACGTATTCACGGACAGGGAATTTAAGAGAGTTTTCTCTTAATGTGCTCCAATAAAATTTGCGGGTGTCTTAGGCAACAGGGGTACGAGTCGCGACTCTAGATAATGTAGGTAGGAGTTAGGGTGATTCTTATAAAACGCAAAAAAAATAATCTGAGTGTATAGATTAGATTTAGACGGGGAAAAAATAGTATCGGAGGGCGAGTCTATTTTCCCCCGTTAAAGCAGGAGGGATAATTTTCTAAAAATTTGGATTAAAACAGAAAAAAATTTTTTTAAAAAACTGAAACACTAACAATGCCGCACCTTAGCTTTTTTTATAGCCTCTATTTCAATCTATAATATGCTTCTTAAATAAAGTTTTTGTTATGAATAGTTTTTGAAAAAAATATTTTCAAAATTAAAAAAACAAAAAATTATAATTTTTTAAGATAAAAACTATTATTTCAAAAACTATTCGAAATAAAAACTTTATTTTGGAAGCATATTATAGAATGGAATTGTGGCTTTAAAAAAAGATAAAGCATGGCATTGTAAGTGTTCCCGTTTTTTTTAAATAATTTTTTTCAGTTTTTGGCAAATTTCTAGAAAATTACCCCTCCCACTTGAAAGGGGGGAAATAGACCCCCATACGGTAAATTTTTTTTCTCGCTTGAGTCTAATCTATACATTCAGATTTATTTTCGCATTTTATAACAATAATCCATTACCCATAATAAGTACCTTAAAGTTAAAATAGGAAGACCAGGGGGTTGAAATAAAAATCAGAAAAAATTAGGGAAATTGTGTTTCAATGTTTTGAATCGAATGAGGGCTTTCCAAGACTAAGTCCAATTTAAGGACCACCCTCGTGTACATAGATATTCTTGTTGATTTTGATATTCAAAATGAGTTGACAAATTTTTGTTGGTACCTACCAATATTTCGTAATTTTTGTACATTCTAGAATTTTATTAGTTTGAAATTTTTGCGTTTGAGAATCTTGTCATTTGAGATTCCACAATGAACAGAAGTCAAGACAAAAATAGTTGTGCGGTTTCTTTGAAAGTACTGAAATTGTACTAAAAGTGTATTCAAATTTTGAATTTTATCTCGAATGCATCTGGAATTTTTGGCATTTTGGATTCTGACCATTTGGAATTTTGTCCAATTGGGATTTTGTCTATTTGGAATTAATTTTAATATTCGGGATTTTGTTCATTTAGGATTATGGCATTCGAGAATCTTTTTTTTACAATTCGGGATTTTGGATTTTGTAGTCTTTCCATTCTCTGCACCCGCTTCTAGAAGCAGTCTCTAGGACACTCGAAACAGAAGAGGTGCAGAAATGGGAATGGCCCAGAATAACCATCCGTTGGTTCGGAGATCCCAAGAAAACACTCGAATTTCTAAATTCAATACCGACAGACTTAAGGATCCCACATCAGTCCACCAACAACTAGTAGACCACTTTTCACAGGGATTGAGATTGAGAGCAGTTAGTAGCTCGGAACCCAAAAACCATTGGTGTGCTGTAAAAAATGTTTTATTTTTCCATAAAAGGCCTTAGAACTTGTTCATCTGCTCAAATAGCTATTTCTGGGCAACCAGTAATGATGATAGAGAGCTTTCGATATTTTGGGAGTATTATATCTCTACTGATGGCACGACCGAACTAGATATAATCAGCAAAGGCTGCGTTCGGAATGTTTTTTCAAAATATGGAAAAACAACTCTAAAAGCCAAAAGATCAAACTAAGGCTATTCCGCTCCAATGTTGAATCCGTGATTCTTTTTTGGAAGGTAGAACCTGCTGCCACAAGAAAGCTGCAAATGTTCGCCAATAGATGTCTGTGAAACATCTTGAGGATTTTTTGGCCAAACCTTATCTCCGATGATAACCTTCATATGAGGTCAGGCCAGAAACCATCGACTCTATAATATGAAAACGTAAGTGGCAGTGGATTGAACAAGGACATACGCTTCAGAAAGGTCAAGAGTCTATTACGAGTCACAGTCAAGCGATGCAAGGGAACCCTCTCATGCAGCAAAGAAGAGGAGTGAGCCGACGTAGAACTACTTCGCAGAAAAACGGTCGAAGAGAAATCAGCATAACTGGGGAAGAGATGGAAAGAGCTGAGGTTCATTTCCAGAAACCGTACATGGAAGTAGTGGAGGCCCTATGCCCCATAAGGGGAACCACATATACGGGCGTAAAGGGTCCTAGACCTCAGTTATAAAGTAAGTTAAGTGAGTGTTGAACAGTATCTGATTCTTTTTTTGTGACAATAATATGTAAATTAAAATTTTAGCACAGAAGTATTTTTCATAGTTAAGCAATATACCTACAGTTCCTCGACAAAAAAAAAATAACATGAGTGTCAAGTTACCAAGTTGACGAGTCGAAAAATGAGTAGGTGGATAATTTGCCGTTAGTTAGTCGTAAATTAGTTGTGACAATTCAGAATTTGTCGTTCAATGTTTTCTATGTTTGTTTGCGTCCTTTGACGCAAAAAAAACATAGAAAACAATCATATCATATAAAATCAAGTGAGCAAAGTATCACCTAAGAAAGGGGTAAAAACTACTAGCACCGAATGGTTTATTGCTTAATAATCTGTCGTTAACAAGTCTTGAATTAGTTGTTACAATTTAGAATTTGTCGTGCAATGTTTTCTATGTTATTTGCACTTTTTGTTAGCTTCACATCAAGTTAGCATATCACTACATCAAAAAGTGCTAAAAACTGTTTACACCGAATGATAAACGGCTTAATAATTCATGATTATTTAGTCGTTAATAAGTATTTATGATTTCAGATTTTTCACCGCACGTGAAAATAGAAAATTTATTTTGTCACAGCTTATGACAGACTAATTAAAGAAAATTATTAAGTAATAAAAAGTTTTTTTTCGAGAACATTTTACCACTTTTCGACAAAAACATAGAAAACATAGAACAACAAATCTGAAATCATAAAACACTTATTAAGGACTTAATGATCATGAATTATTAAGCCGTTAATCATTTTTTACCATCACTTGATGTGAAGCTAACGAAGAGTGCAAGTAACATAGAAAACATTGCACTACAAATTCTAAACTGTCACAACTAATTCAAGACTTGTTAACGACAAATTATTAAGCAATAAACCATGCGGGACTAGTGGTTTTTCCCCTTTTTTAGGTGATACTTTGTTTTTTTGATATCAAGCTAGCAAAGGACGCACAAAAAACATAGAAAACATAGCGTGATTAGATTACTTTTTTCACAATTAATTAAAATCAAACTAACAGCAAATTATTTAGGCGTAAAACGTTAAGCATAATAAGTTTTTACCGCTTTTCAAGACTTGTCAAGTTAGCAAAGCACCCAAAAAAACATAGGAAATATTGCACGATCAAAATATTTGCATCAAAATTAAAAAAAAACAGGAAAAGTGAAAGGTTAGGTCTAAGTCCATGGATAAAGTACATAATTTACTAATTAAACAAAATATTTGCTAAGTTCTCTTGACCATCTCTGTCATCGCATACCAAGGGATGGGAGTGAAATAAAAAAGAGTAGTCCAATAGTCGTGAAACCAATTGCCCACCGTCAATAGTACATAGTCGCACTTCGATTTTATTAGATTTTTTAACAACGTTAGATAACGTTAAACCTTCACTGAAACCCCGTTTTTTAACTAGGAAACTAAGGGTTAATATATTTTCAGGGCTCACTACGAAAATTCTGATTTAACTTAGATACAACAAGTATTAAAATTGGCTCCAATTCAGTTTTAATGGTTGTGAGAAATTTAAATGATATTATTTACTTATTCGTAATGCATTTTTTTTTCAGGTAATTGATGAACTCAACAAATTATCATCTTTTATAATATTTCTGGTTTTATACTTTGCCTTTGTTAATGATGACGGTGATCTCACAATAACAACTGTTTTAAAATGTGCTCCGATAATATCACTTGGAGTTTATGTTGTCTCGAAAGGTTTCAAATGCACTATCGAGTAAGGTCATATCCATAGCATAACTTTTGTTTATTTAACGAATTTTCAACAGGTACAACTATTCCCAAATGATATTGAGTGGACTATTTTTCTCTTGCATTGGAGATTGCCTACTTAATTGTGACTATTTTGCTCAAGGAATGGCAGTATTTGGCATCGCTCAAGTATTCTACATAGCAGCCTTTGAATTGAAACCCTGGAAAGTAAGTGTTGGAATACCATTGTATGCTATTGCTGCTGGGCGTAAGTAAATATTTTCCCTGAAATAAGAAAATCATAGAACATTATTTGAATTAATTGCAGTGACTGTCTACATCTTTAGTTCTCTCAGTCTTATAATAAAGATAGGACTTCCTATTTACGCGTTTCTACTGACGACAATGTGCTGGCGCGCAATTGTACGAGCATCGGAAAGATTGAATAGCCTCTCAATTGTCGCGGCTGTTGGAAGTGTCTTGTTTGTCATCTCGGATTCATTGATATCGATGACCATGTTCGTGCAGCCTATTCCATATGCGAGGGTTTGTCAAACCAAAAAAAATGTCCCCTATCATCTAATAACGTTTGCTCTTTCCTACAGATTCTAGTCATGCTAACTTACTATTCTGCCCAGTTCTGCATTGCTCTTAGCACACTGTGTGATGTTTACAAATCCAAAAAAGCCAAAGGATCAAAAAAACTGTCTCGAAAATTTAGAGATCAAGACTAAAAATAGACGATCTTTTTAGATCTTCATTATACACTTCAAATATAGCCAACCAAAAAAGAAGTCGCAGGGGAATAATATTCCGCATTTGGCCAAAAACCATACCTAAAGCATTTATATCTCTGAAAGTAGAAAATACATAAACGTGTTCTCGCAATGATCTTCCATTAGGTACATACACAAATATGATGATATACCACCAACATACATATATACCTAGTATTTTAATTGTAGATTTTAGAAAATACCCAAGCACACTGTACATTTTTACAAATTCAAGGTTTTAAATAATTTGGATTTGTGTTTAAGTAGAATTTAAATAGTGAATGTTGTAAAAACTAGATAAGGATATAAATTAGAAAAAAAAAGAGTTAAATATTTGTTCGGTGTATAGCATGTGATAGTTGACTGTTAAATGTTAATGAATATACGTATTTAAATATATAAAATTACTTTTAAAATTAAATATTTTTTTTAATGTTTTTTAACAGGTGCCACAAAATTAACCCCCAAATCTCTCATGCCTTCGAAAATGAAGTGCAAGATCAGCCAAGGAATTGGAATTTCGTCGTTAAAGTGAATCATCTAACCTAATCTAATCTAACCTGTAACCTAATACGTTTCAATACAGATTTGTGAGATATTCGAGCGACAAAAGTCGGTCTAGAAATGGCGCCCAATAGCGAATTTCCTATTCTGACAAAACTCCCTCTTCTTGATGATATAAAGTTTTCATTAAATGCATTTATTCGTATACGTTCTCATATTTTTACTTCTAAACCTACTTTGCTGCTAACACATAGCGAAAAATCCTATAAAAATTACACGACAAAATCTTAACTGAAAAATATCGTTCTACTTTTCGTTTTGCAGTACACTTATGCTGCTGTAACTTGTTTGTATTAATTTCCAGTTAAAATTTAGAATCAATTCACACTTTTCATGCACTTATATTTTTTTCTTAATTTTAAATCCAAAAATATAAGAAAAGTATGTATCGGGGTTTTCAATAAGAGCGCTACAAAAGTTTTTTTTTAAATAAAACGAAAACGGTTTTGGATAAGAGTATCATTGAAATTTTTTATTCCTGTGAAAGTACGTTCGATGCCATTGCATGGCCACCACGGGCACGCTTGCAGAAGTCCAGACGCTGAACCCAATTTTCGACGGTTTTCAAGCATAAATCGGCCGATACTGCTGCAATTTCACGTTCGATATTCGTACGAAGTTCATCAATCGTCCCTGGCTTGTTGGCATTGACCATAGACTTGACGTAGCCTCACAGAAAATAGTCTAACGACGTCAAATCGCACGACCGAGGCGGCCAAGCGACTGGACCATTTCGTGAGATAACACGTTCTCCAAACTTGGTTTACAATAAATTGATTTTGACATTCGCTGTGTGGCTTGTGGCGCCGTCCTGTTGGAACCACATGTCCTCCAAGTCCATATCATCCAATTGGGGCAAAAAATATTCGGTTATCATTGAACGGTAGCGATCCTCATTCACAGTAACGTGCTGGTCTTGGTCATCACGCAAGAAGTACGGCCCAATGACGCCATTAACCATACCAAACCGTAATTTTTTCGGGATGCAATGATGACTCATGGAGTACGTGTGGATTGCCACCTGACCAATCCCGCATATTTTGTTTATTGACGAAGCCATTCAGACAGAAATGAGCCTCATCGCTGAAGATGATTTTTCGATGAAAATCCGAATCATTTTCAAGTTGTTGCTCAACCCATTTCACGAACATACGACCCTTCTGGTGGTCAAGCGGCTTCAGTTCTTGGGCAAATTTAATCTTGTAAGGACGATGTAGGCCAAGTTCTTTTTGCAAAATTCGCCACAACGACGTCACAGAGATGCCCAACGCTTGAGAACGACGTGTGAGAGACACATTTGGGCTTTCTCCAACTGAAGCCTCAGCTGCAGCAATATTCTCGATACGACGGGCACTTCTTTGTCTCACTGGCACGGCAACATTTTGTACTGTGCCTGTGGATTCAAATTTTTCACTAGATCTGCTAGGACGATTATGACGACCATAAATTTGATGTAGCGCGATTTTAGTAATTTCGACTCGTTGTTGGCTCGTTTATCTTTCCATCATATAATAGCAAACATTATTGAAGAAAAATGTCAAAAGAGCGGCAAGAAATATGGCGTCGTTTGCTGTCCCTGTCGCTCTACTTTTGTAGCGTCCCTGTTAAGGTTTTATCGTTGAACATGGCCATCCTTGACAGATAAAGTTGCTGGCAGCAAAAGTTATCCAGTGGGTGCGGCCAAGCAACTTAAAGTTGCCTGAAAAAAGTTCCGCGAGCAACCTAGTGGGCGTCAGTCCTAATACTCTGCTAATGCAAAACGCGAAAGATCCCATCTAACTAACAAAATTGCTTCGCATTTCAGACATTAAAGTGTTATTTGTTTCTATAGCGCTCCATTTAGCCCTCTGACAGAAAGTAAATACCTTATTGGACTATTACTAGAATCCTTAAATATTTTCTGGTGCAAATTATATCAGCTCGATAGAAACGATACATCAATGTTTCTTTAATCTATCTATAATGCTCTTATGAAATAACCAAGATACTATCGCTTCAATAGTGACCCCATAAAATTCTTATACAATCTCTATATTAGTCTTTGTTTCTATTTTGCTTGTATTATTGAATATGGCTATAATCAGCCATTTTATATTCAATTTCGCATCCGAGCACATATATTTATTATTACTGTCAGTTTATAAGGTTGGTATTAATTAATTAATTAATCAATTATACCCTTTTATTTAATTAACCTATGTGTTCTATGCATTGGTTATATGCGTAGGTTGAATGAAACCGAAAAGCATCTATGGAGGAATATAGGAGCGAAATTGTTAGTTGGGAAAGGTGCAATAGGAGTGAAAAAATGTCACCTTTTTTACTCTATGGAGTTTTATGCAATGCTTATATCCATAGGTTCAATGAAAACGAAAAGCATCTATGGAGCAATATAGAAGCGAAATTGTTGGTTGGGCGAAAATTTAGTCTTACTTTTCGTTGTACACTGTTTGATGAACGAAGTAGATATTCGTTGCATATTTTTTGGAGAAGTTAAAATTCTTTTTTTTGCCCACAGTTAATTATCCAGGCCATTCATTGTGTGCGATAAAATGACCTTGTGTTTTTTCGTGTTTATAATTGTTGTTTCTTACATTACAACGTGGTTGATTGTATTCCTTGTTTTCGTTTTGATTTGTTTTGATTTTTTGAATTGGTGTAACTGTCAATGTATATTTTTTCGCTGCGTTCTCGTAAGCACTTCGTTGTCTTGTTTGAGACCAACTGGAAATTTCATTTCGTAACAGCAGCGTACTAGGCCTTAAACAGTTCATTACAAAATGGCAGACCAAGGCCAAATGTTGAAAAGTTTCGATATCGTTCTTTTCTAATTTCTCTAATTTTAGATAATTTATTAATTTATTTCCCTTTTAACTTTCATTAATATTTCTATATTTTCTAAAAACATTTACCTCCTTGAGGCCAAGTTAAGTTTTAGTTACGAATGTTACTTACGTAAGCATATTTTTAAAAATTATTACTGCAAACAGCTCTCTGAATTACTAACATATACTTTTATCAACCTGCCTACGTAAGTTGCGAGAAAAACTTACACATAGGTATAAACACGTTTTCAATCACTTACGGAATTCTCATAGCTTACTCAAAAAACTTCCATGTGATTTACGTCAGACATAACCTAAACTTATATACATGTGTGTAATCCTTTAACAATAAAAACCAGACGAAAACTTCGCTCACTGTTTAAAATTTAATTTTACAATACATTCTAGTACTTTAATTATCTCCTCCAGCAGCCCTGTTATCTTTCGTGTATCTATATGCTAATTGGTGGCGCCTCAATCGGAAAACAGTATATTGTTATGACGTTTCAAACGTCAAATATCTGTAAAATTTTTAAAAACGCCAAAATAGATCTTCCCAAGCCGAGCATTAACGGATTTGCTCACAATAAAAATATTTTCTCAATAATTAAAAATTTAAGTAGTTAATAGCAGTAAATTATTGTTCTTAAATCAAACCTGAATTTTCATACAATGGGTCGCCCTACAGAGATCAAACTCAACAATCCCCCAGCAGATGTTATATCTTCGGTAAAATTCGGCCCCGACTCCAATCAATATCTCATTTCGTCCTCCTGGGACGGCACTGTCCGCTTCTACGATGTGGTTAACAATTCTCTGCGCCAAAAGTTCGTTCACGACGTTCCAGTTCTTGATGTCGCTTTTGTGGTAAGAATTTATCAAGTCGATAAGTGGAAAAATTAAATAAAATGATTTCTTTGCTCAGGACATCGTCCACGCTGTCAGTGGAAGCCTTGAAGGTCAACTCAAGCTATTCGATGTCAACACTCATACCGAGAGCGTTGTTGGCAGTCACGATTTAGCCGTCCGCTGTGTGGAGTATGTAGACAAAGTGAATGGTATTCTGTCGGGTAGTTGGGACAAAACCATCAAACTGTGGGATGTGCGCGACAAGCAATGTGTGGGCACTTACGAACAAAGCAACGGCAAAGTCTACTCGATGAGTGTCAAGGAAGAGAAGATAGTTGTTGCTACTTCTGACAGAAAGGTCCTGATCTGGGACCTTCGCAATATGGCGCAATACATGATGAAGCGGGAATCCTCGCTGAAGTACCAAACGCGAAGCATTCGAATCTATCCCAACAAAGAGGGATATGTGATGAGCTCGATTGAAGGTCGAGTAGCTGTGGAATACTTCGACCCAGACCCAGAAGTCCAAAAGAAGAAGTTCGCCTTCAAATGCCACCGCAACAAGGAAGACAACATGGAGACCATCTATCCCGTGAATGCCATCAGCTTCCACAACGTCTACAACACCTTCGCCACAGGCGGTTCAGATGGTTTTGTTAATATATGGGACGGATTCAATAAAAAGCGTCTGTGCCAATTCCACCAGTATGATACTTCCATTGCCTCGTTGCACTTTTCCAACGATGGCAGCACTCTAGCCATAGCTTGTTCCTATTTGGACGAATTCGAGACCCCACCGCCAACTGCACACGATCCAACTATCTATGTGAGATACGTCAATGACCAAGAAACAAAACCGAAATGATAGAAATTGCAGAGATGCGATGGTTCATATCGTGGCTGAGACGTTGCTTTAAGTTCTAGCCAGATAAATGTATGTATTTTTTGTGTTTTTGTTTCCTTTTTTTGTGAGGATTCGTAGATGATTTTAATAAATGGCTGATAATTGATGTTTAAGTCCCTATAACTTGGGGTTTTTTTTTTATTAATTTGTTTGTAACTAAGTAACTAAAATGAATTGTTGTGTCTACATAAACCTACTCATGAATGTGCACGGGAAGTATTCTGATGACATTTTTTTAAAGTGGTTTTATTATTTTTGGAATAGTAGGTAAATTATGATGGGGAGTTAAAATAGAAAAACCGAACGAGTGGACATTATTATGAGTATGGTATATATAAAATAAGTTAGGTAAAAAAATAAATCTATAGATACGAGTATGATTCCCTTTTAAGTCTATTATTTGTTTCGACATCTAAAGCATTTCATACCCTAAATTTGAGCCGGAGCAAAATACCTACGTTATTATTTATTTATTTTTATTTATTTATTTAATCCGTTAAATAACTAACGATAGCAAAGTTTACAAAACTAGTTTACATTAGATACAATATATGAAAATTAATATTTTCCTCTAACTACAATGATGAAGAGAAAAAGATTTGTTTGAATTTACAACTTTTAACATTGTAGTCTGTAGATAAAAAAAAACACAAAAAAAATTGTGGCACAACAGCTCGTGGAGAACCAATGCCTAGTGACTTACAACTCTCAACCATTCCTGTTTGCGTATTTTTGGCAGGAATGGAAGGGACCTACAATTTTTTGCCGAGTCCGAACGGCTAGATGAGAAAGCACTTATTCATGACAAGAATACTCTTGGAGGATTTGTCAGTTCCTCGCAAGAGGCAGTACCTCGGAAAAAACATTTCTGTTTTTAGGTGGCAGCGGCTGGGAATCGAACCCAGACCTTTGGCATGACAGTCCTACGCACTAACCATCATGCCACGAGGTACTAGTCTGTAGATGAAATTACAAAATAATATTCATTGAAGACTGAAATCAATTGCTTTAAAGGACTATTAGAACCATAGTTTGTTCTGCTGAAAATCGGACACAAAAACTGTCTTCTTAAGCACTTGCCTGACTGTAGCTGAAATTTAAACGACTAAGAGCTGATGGAGATACTATTGACTAATTGATAAATTTTTAATTAAAGCAAAACTGGATATAATGCCTATGTTTGGAGAGTAAAGGAAGATTAATTAACATGAGTCTGAGTATAAGGAGGTAAGGCATATCTTTGGGACCAATGAAGAAAACGATGACAAAAACGCATAAACCTTCTCTGGATACATTCAAGTCTGTTTATGTGAATTGTGTAGAAAGGGGCCCATACTACACATCCGTATTCAAGTACTGGCCTAACAAAACATACATAAAGAAGCTTTAGAACATAAGGATCTTGGAAATCACGAGAGAACCGTTTTATGAATCCCAAAATGTTATTGGCTTTTTTAATGGCATAGTTAAAGTCACGTGTAAAACACATTGTTTTAAATTTGTCAATATTCAACAGAAGACGGTTTGAATTGCACCATTCCCCTAACCTATAAAGATCTTCATGGAGTTTTGAACAGTCATTTAGAGAAGTTATACTTTTAAAAATTTTAATGTCATCAGTATATATAAGAATAGAGGAATTTTGAATAATTGATTTCAAGTCATTTATATATAAAATAAGTAATAATGAACCTGAGTGGCTACCTTGAGGAACACCAGAGTAAGCAATAAAATGATCAGAGTACTCAAATCTGAAACTCACACTATAACATCTATTAATCAAGTAGGACGAGATCTGCTTTAAGAAACTTTCACTAAACCCCAAAGCCATCAGTTTATTAATCAAAATTTTCTGATACAATTTATCAAAAGCTTTACTAAAATCGGTGAAGACACAATCTACTTGTTTTCGATCTTCAAAGGAATCAAGACAAAAGGTAGTAAAATGGAATAGGTTTGCAACAGTTGACTTGTTTTTGACGAAACCATGTTGGTTGTCACTAATAATAGATTTACAAATAAGAGATAACACATTATAAATATTAGACTCAAACAGTTTCGAAATAACAGAAAGTTTAGCAATAGGGCGGTAGGTTATGATGTCATTTTTCGACCCTTTTTTATGAACCGGTGTTATAAATGCATTTTTCCACAGGATAGGAAAAACTGAGCCTTTAAGAGATTCGTTGAAAAGAATTTGTAGGGGATATAACTATTGAGACACACACTTCTTTGATGCAAATGATGGTACACGATCAGGACCAGGACTAAAAAAATCGTCGAACTTAAGAAAACTTTGGATAACTGAATTCTCGCAAATAGTAAAGCTACTCGTAATTGAATTAAGATTTGTGAAAAACTAATATTGGAAAGAAGTGGATCCTGGGGTTCATGGGAACTAGATACTACAAAAATGCATCTTTGAAAAAATTTGCCAACATATTTGTGATCACTTCTGAGTCATGACTAGTAGCATTTTCAAAAGACAGGGTAGTCGTCAAATTTTCTTTTGGTAGACACGAAATTCCAAAAGTTTTTTAAGTTACGTTTCAGATCATTTTAAATTTTTGCAATATAATCTGAATATAAGAAATTAGAGTAGTCATAATAAACATACATTTTAATTCGGAGTATGTCCTATAATTTTCATCAGCTCTTGATTTACAATATTTTAACCATGCCTTGTTTCTTTTATTTTTTAAGTTTTTCAATTGATTGTTAAACCATGGTGGTATTTTAGAACTAATGCAAGGTTTACGTAATGGAGTAGTTTCATAAAAACAAATTAAACGTACATTATAAAATTTTAAACACATATCATCAATATGGCTATTTAAAAACACTTGATTCCAGTCAACATACACAACAAATTAACAAGTTGATCAAACTGACATTTTTTGAAATTGAACTCAAGTTTTTCATTTGAACTAGGTAGGATATTGCACATATTGAAATTCAGCATTATGTCTAAGGCCAGGTTGTGGCGGTTCTCTTTTTTAGAAGTGAAGGTCTAATTATCCTGTGTTCTTATAACAATGGTAAGAAAATAGCTTGTGGAACCAATTTAAAATGCTAGATTGCGTAGGAGTCTGTTATCGCGGTAGTTTGGGTTTGTGGGTTAGAGAAGGCGGCGGGGTGAGGACTGTTATAGGCCAGGAATTAAACATAAATATTGAACACATCAGCCTCATATATGTTGTTGTTTCAATGGTGACTGTTCTGATATTCGGTCAAATTGAATCCGTTCACCAATGAAATGAAAAATTAAAGAATCTAATGTAACACTTTAATCCACCACAAAAAAAATCAGAGCTCATGCCACTTTTACAAGTTATTCTTCAGGCAGACCGTGGATCTCAAAAAACACAGAATTTGTTGGTCAGGGTGATTTCAGGGTTTTCAAAAAACACTTCTAACAAACCTACTATCAAGAGTTTTGTTCTGAAAGTACTCTCAAATAGAACGCACCTTAACGTGTATTCTAATGCATTTTGTGCTGCATTTGTGTATTTTCTTTAGAAACTCTTGTGTTTCGAGTTTTGTTTTTAGCTTTTTTAAGTGGAATTTGTTTTGTTTTTATTTAAGACAAGCTTTTACCCATGGCTTCACTCGCCCCAGCTCATATAAGTTAAGCTAGAATAAGTAGCATATAACCGTCTCCAGGGTCCCTTCGATCTATCAGAAATTATCACAGTTGATTTGGCGGCGTGTAAGCGGAACACACAAACTCACCATTTCATAATATTGGTTAGGACACGTGAGTGGGTATAGTATAAGACAAGTTTGACTTTTTTCTTGATTTGATTTAAAATTGACTTTTTTTGTAACGTTTTTCATTATTGCCAGTAATTTTAATGGTTTGAGAGCGGTAATACCACATATAAGATATTTCTCCTTCGGCATCTTTGAGACAACTGAAATAGTAACCTACTAATAGCCAAACTATTATGCTATAGATGATACATACTTTTGGAATTAATTTAAAATACATACATTAAAATGAAATTTTAAGACTTACGAAGTTTTGACAGAAGGCCGACAATATTAAAAGACCCATATGGGTGATTCTCAGGAAACTGAAAAATCACTAGTGTATTCGTTCAGTTTATATTTTAGGAGCGCTCTCTGAGCTGACGGAGCAAAGACTTTGTTTTTTTAGCTTTTGACAGCCAAACTGATACAATTCTCTGAGCGCTCAAAAATATAAATTGGACAATGAAAACAAAACTTTTTGTACCACAAATGTCACTGCCGTGGCATGTCGCTACCTAGAAGTTAGATCTTTCTTTTATCATTCTGTTTTTAAATTAAGAAATTTCTATGAAAAGTTTTTGAATAATAATTTTATCTTGAGCAACAGTACCTTGAGTGGGACGCTTCTAGGGTTCTTAGGACTTAACTCTCTATTTTGGGTATTTTGTTCCGCTCATACAACTCCTTTACTCTTATAAAGGTAGAACTAGAATAATCGGAACCCAGCGAACGTGGTCGTACAAAACCGAGCGCAAGCAAGAAATTCATATGAAGCACACATAATTGCGAAGTGGTACTCTTCGTTTAGTTTTCTTTTACTTTTGCCGTCGGGCGAGAGAGCGCTCACCCACCGCTCTTTCGTAAGTGGACGTATACAAAATAAGAATGGTGGAAGCAAACTAAAAACAATTTGGCGCTTGGCGTATAGTTTTCAACTGTTTTATTTTCTGTTTGATGTATGAGTGAAGCAAAATCTTTAATTTTTTTAAAATTAATTTTCGTGGCTTTGCAAAATAAATAATTAAAAGTAACTGTGTGCTGTGAAAAAGTTAAAGAAAATTAAGGTCCTTTTAAACGGCCTGACCGTGTGAACTATACTCTCAAATAGTCTCGGATATTCCACGATATGTGATCCGAAGAGCTTATCTAGAGAGGGTTTAAAATTAGTTTTGGCCATCTACTGTTTAATCACTAAAGCCCCGGTTGATTTTTTGAATACAGCTAAATTATTGAAACCAACGTGAGTCATATTTGGTAGTGGAGTTGATTTAAAATAAGTGATTTCGATCTGAAATTTCGCATAACGATGTCACTAAAGCGAGTTGAAAATGGCAAATTGATTAGCATCATATTACATCACCACAGGCTACTAAAAGAACTCCGCCGCCAAACCATTTACCTGTCTTTTAAAAGCTGATAACGCCTTTACAATTGTTGCCGAAATATTTTGTCGTAAAAATATTGTTTTTTTACTGTAATAATCCAAAAGAGCTATAAAATTATTAATAAAAATTAAATTTAAGATAAGCTTTTTCAAAATAATAAATTACGACAAAGTGTTTCACAAAAAACAACTTAATAATTTTAATTGGTTATAAGTTTAAATTGAAAACAAAATGAAGGCTACAAAAAATTGTTTGATTAACTGAAGGCGAGATATTGTCTAAAAAAAACAATCAATTTTCCGAATTTCTTCCTTAAAAAACGGTGTCAGGTGGTGCAATTTTTAATGATCATTGCAAATTGTTTTTTTTTAGGTATGATGCTTACAGCAACTGACACAACAAAAAAATACAAATTTAAAACCTCTTTGCACCCATAGGTACACAGTGGTTTTTTGTCAAAGAATTCATGTTGGTTGAATTGAACTTAAAACAAATTACGTATGAAAAAGGCCCTCACTATTTCACTGATGAGTCCAAGTGATTAAGCCGGACGAAACGCTAATTTGTGGGACTAAAAGCCATTAAAGCTATTTGGGTAACAATTGTTTTTGTATTTGTCTGATAAATGACCTATGCTAACCTGTCATTTAAAATAATAAAGAATTTCTGTCCAAAGAAATTTCTTTTGCATAATTTGTCAGAAAGGGGAAATTTTTTAATTGTGTAATATGAATTGGCCATTTTGGAAAGTGTTCGGATAAAACTAATGTTAGCTAAAAGAATATATCTTTTTTTTATTTTAAGATTTTTGTTTATCTTAAAAAACAATAAGTTTAAAAAAAAACGGGTTAACAAAGAAAAATAAGTTCGAAAAAAAGCAAAAAAGGCACTAACTTAAAAGCGTTATAATGAGTTATTTTTTGTCAACAACAATTCCATAGTTTCTTCAGTATTTTAAAATGTTCTAAGGCTCCAAACATTTTGAACTATATTAGGCACCTATTATGAGTTGCGATTCGCCAAGTCGAACGTTCAAATGAGACTATGTGGAATTATCGTTTGCGACTCGCCTGAATTAAATTCGCCTTAAATGACTAAAATTCGGAAAACTTGAATGTGACTCAATACGTTAGGCAAACATTCGCATATATGGTCGCTGTCGAACTGTAATTCTTGGTGATTTTGAACAAAATCGCAAGTGTTTATTTTTGAAAAGTTGAACGTTCGAGCTAGGTAGAACGTTAGGCTCGGCGAATCGCAAGTCATAATAGGGGCCTTAGATCAATAATTTGCCCAATCGACCATTTTATTTACGAATTTATTGCCACGTAGACGTAGTGGACCTCGTTCGTATAGTCATCAGTCCAAATCTTGCCCTTGCAGAGTTGGGAAGTAATGATAAGAAAAGTTTAATTTCAATTACTTGTAATTGAAATCTCCGAATAATTTTTCGATAACTTTTAAATGTTATTGAAAAAATTACTAATAACATTTAATTGAAAAGTCTCAATTACTTGTACTTCAAGTACATTAATTTAATTGAAACCAAAAGTAATCATCAAAAAATCTGTAATAATTACTTTTCTCAGTAATCATTGTATAAAATGTAATTAATTTATTGTTTTTGTCAATTGGGTACATTTCTGTGATATTGCACAAATTGTTTCCGGTAGTGTTGCATCTCAATTAACATATATTTATTCAGTTTCTTTAGATTTTTAATTTACTATTGTTTTTAAATAATCTCCTTTTGAAAATAATTCAATTAATAAAAATAAAATTACCAAATTTCTCGCTGCTTTTTTGTATATTTGTATTAGCTTAGCAGTTAGAATATATTTATTTGTTTACTTTTATTATTATTACTATAATGTTTATTTAATAGAAATATATAATGAATTACAATGCAAGTAGTCAATTACCTTAAATGTAATTAACACAATTCTTTCCTTTAATTACTTCCAAAAACCTATTACAATTTTCAATTACATGTAATTTGTAAATTTTTTCAATTAATCTTTTCTTAGCATAGAAGAAAAATGCAGTAATAAGGCATGTAAATATACATCATACAATAAAGACAATTGGAAAGTCATAGTTGAAGACGCGGATGCGTATAGATCTATCACTGAAGAATTGAACAAAAAGAGAATTCAGTGGCACTCGTACGAAAATAAAGCTACAAGGTCGATAAAGGTAGTAGCAAGAGGCCTCCACTCTTCATGTGATGCCAAAGATATTGTCGAAGACCTTATTCAAAAAGGTTTCCAAGCTCTCGATGCGAATAATCTTATTAAAAATGAGACAATCAAAGACTCCACTGGGGTATCAACGACAACAAGGAGATCTCTACCTTTATTTATGCTCACCTTTGAAAATAAAGAAAGTCTCGATAAGATCTACAGTATAAAATCAATTATGGGTATAGTTGTCAAAATTGAACCACTACGAAAGTCAAAAATTGTTCCACAATGTAAACGCTGTCAGGCCTTTGGGCATACACAAAAATACTGCAATCGTGAGTTTGCTTGTGTTAAATGCGAAGGCAAGCATGCAACTAAAAACTGTCCCATGGGCAGAGAACAGAAAGCGAAATGTGTTAACTGTCAAGGCAACCATCCTGCAAGTTACAGAGGATGTCCAGTTGCCAAAAAATTCCAAGACACAAAAAGAAAAAACAAAACTGGGAACAAGCTAAGAAACCCAACAAACACAAAAGCAATAGTTGAAAGCAAAAAAGTAGCCGTTGAAAACAAAACTAAAAATCAACCGCCAAAAGCAATTGCACTAAGCAAAAGTGACGAAAATAAATCCTATTCCCAGATTGTTAAAAATGTGCGGAAGAACGAAGAAACATCTATTAAAGAAATGCTTGAACTTATCCTGAAAAGGATTGACAAACAAGATTTAAACATAAAACAGCTAAGCGAAGAAGTCGCTCTTAAAAAACAATGATGGACAGAACACTCAAAATCGCAACATGGAATGCAAACGGTCTTTTAAAACATGTATCAGAACTAAACATCTTTTTAGACATAGAGCATATAGACATTTGTTTGGTGTCCGAAACTCACCTCGCTATAGAACAAAATCTTGATAATAAATTACCTAACTATACGTGTTATCACGCTCCGCACCCAGCTGACAAAGCTAGGGGAGGATCAGCAATACTAATAAAAAAGTGCTTAACACACTATGAAGAGCCGAAGTTTACTAATGAAAACATGCAAGTAACCACAATTAGTATTGGTATAAAAAAGAAAGAGTTTAAGATAGCATCTATATACTGCCCTCCGAGGCGCTCTCCAACTGAAGAAGACTATGCAGAACTCCTAAATTTGTTAGGACATAACTTCCTTGTTGGTGGCGACTTCAATGCTAAACACACCCAATGGGGATCTAGGCTCATAACAACGAAAGGCAAACGGCTATATCAAGCAGGCCGCAAATACAACTGCGAATTTTATTCTTCTGGCTCGCCAACATATTGGCCATCTGATTCTAACAAAATACCAGACCTTATAGACTTTTTCGTAGTAAAAGGTATTAAACGAAATCATATAAGTGTCGAAGGTAATTACGATTTATCGTCAGATCATACTCCAGTAATATTATCACTGAGCGAAGCAGAAATAATAGAAAAAAGTAATCCTAAGCTCGTGAACAAAAGAACAAACTGGAACGAATTCAGAGATAAACTTGAAAGTTTTATAAACCTAAGATCCCCTATGCAAACAATTGAACAGATTGATCATGAAGTAGAACAATTTATTGCTGATGTGCAACAGGCTGCAGAAGAAAGTTCTCCAACAATTTCGAACTCAAGAGAAAAAGAAATAAAATATCCTGTCGAAATAAAGGAGCTGATCTTGGAGAAAAGAAGAGCTCGAAGAAAATGGCAAGCTACGAGATTTCCAGGTGATAAGGCAGTTTTTAACCGTCTTAACAATGAACTAAAGAAAAGAATCTGTGAATTTAAAAGTGATTCACTTAGTAGATTCCTGAATAGTCTGACGGCGGATGCTTCTACGGAATACTCCTTATGGAAAGCAGCTAAGCGCCAAAAAAGACCACAGGCACAAAACCCGCCAGTAAAATCTCAAGATGGTAAATGGATCGGAAACCCAAAACAAAAGGTTGATCTCTTCGCTGAACATCTCGCGAATGTTTTTAAGCCATTTCCAGCAACCACAGCTACAGATCTATTACAGTTTGTTGATAGAAACGACGAATGTGAAATTCCTTTTGTCACGCTCAAAGAAGTAAGAAGTATGTGTCAACATAAGTTGTCTAACAAAAAATCACCAGGGTACGATCTAATAACTGCTCAGGTTTTGAAAGAAATGCCTTCGACAGCCTTCAAGATATGTGCCACATCATTGGAAAATTGCAGAAGTCATTGTTATACCTAAGCAAGGTAAGCCACCAACAGAAGTAACATCTTACAGACCTATATCGCTTATACCAATCATGGCAAAAGTTTTCGAAAAACTGCTTCTGAAAAGACTAAGCAGAATAATAGAAGAAAGAAGACTAATTCCGAGCCATCAGTTTGGATTTAGAAATAAACATTCCACGATAGACCAAGTGCATCGGATTACGGATGTTGTGGAAAAAGCACTTGAAGAAAAACAAGTATGCTCGGCTATATTCTTAGATGTTGCTCAAGCCTTTGACAAGGTTTGGCACTTGGGACTTGAGTACAAAATGCAAAGGGATCTTCCCAGGCAGTACTACGAAATACTGAAATCCTACGTTACGAACCGACTCTTTAGAGTACGGTACGACCAAAATTACTCGGAACTAAAGAAAATTAAAGCCGGTGTACCACAAGGAAGTGTCCTAGAACCAACCCTCTAATACACAAGGGATATTCCAGTGGACATCAACGCTATCATGGCCACCTTCGCTGATAATACTGCAATATTGGTGCCAGATAAATCCGTTACGAAGGCTACACAAAAACTGCAAAATGCAGTTGACAAAGTTTTTGATTGCACGCAAAAATGGTGAATCAAACTAAATGAAACAAAATCGACGCATATAAACTTTACAAACAAAAAAATAAAAAATGTTCCAATTCTTATAAGCAGTACAACAGCACTTTACTCCAATACTGCCAAATACCTTGGAATGACTTTGGATGCAAAGATTAAATGGAAAGAGCACATCAAAAAGAAAAAAGACGAACTAAACTTGAAGTACAGAAAAATGTACTGGTTACTAGGAAAGAACTCTGACCTATCTATCCAGAACAAACTAATGTTATATAAGCAAGTACTGAAACCCGTTTGGACATATGGCATCCAACTATGGGGCTGTACAAAGAAAACAAATGCTGAACCCATCCAAAAATTCCAAAGCAAGGTCCTTCGCGGAATAATAAATGCCCCTTGGTATATAAGAAATAGCGATCTACATCGTGACCTTCAAATTGAAATGGTTACAGAAGTGGTTAAAAAACACGCTGTATCACACAACCAGCGACTGCAAAGTCATACCAACTCCGAAATGGAGACCGTCTTAAATGTACGAGACAATGTTCGGAGATTAAGAAGAACCAAGCCTCATGAGCTGATGGTCTAAAAGCTATGGAAAGTGTTATAACTTAAACTTCCCACAATGCGACTGATAAATTAAGAAAGAAAAATCATTTGTCGATCTTTCATAGATTGGTCCTGATTCACCGGTGGTTTTAGTGCGGTAAGAGTCCCACACTACTTGGTACCGATTCTGACCGAGTGTCTTCTGAAGATTTCCATCGGATAATAAAAAATAAAAAAAAAAAAAAAAAAAAAAAATTAATCTTACAAGTAATGGAAATGTGTATTTTTTTTCAATTAAAATTATTTGTAATTGTAATTGAATAAAGTTCAATGACTAATTACATCAAATTGAAATGAAAGTTGAAATAAATTACACAAATTAATCATAATTTTGCAACTCTGCCTGCAATCAAATATTGACGCAGACTCTGAAATGTTTTTGTTTGTTTTTGTTGAAAACGGGATCTGTTTCGAAATGGTCCATAACCTAGCCAACGAACAAAAATTTTTACGCTGCGTATGGCGCCATTTATAGCTATCATTTAAACACAACATTAATATTTTTAATGATTAATTTTGGCACGATTAGAAAGCCGAAACAATTATTATTTTTATGGACAAATAAAGCTCAAAACTTTATAAATATTTGTATTGTATGTATGTAGTTCAATCATTGAAATAAGAAAAGTCTTTTTATGTGGCAAGTTGGGCCTATTTGATTTTTTTTTTTGACTTGAGATATTTATTAAGTCTTAAGCTTTATTTGTTCAACAAAATTATATATGATTTTAATACCTAAACGTCTCATAATCAAATCTTAAAATTTTCAATGAGGAGATTCAATGAAAAAAAAATCCAAACTTGATAACTATAAATTTATTTTCGAAAAAGATGAAGATCCAAGTGACTTACTTTAAAAATTAAAAAAAAAATCACCTGAAAACATTAAGTCCTAAGATTGGAGTAAATCGCTTCAGAGCCTGTCTCCATACTTCTTCTATCGCCTTCGTTGTCTTTAGTCATAACTTCTTGTTTGATCATATCTCGAATCTGTTTTTTTGTTTGCGCATCCAGAACTTGCGGTATCGCATTGAGTAATTAGTTTTATGGCATTTTGACCTAGTACTTAGCGTTCAAAATGTTTAATTCCAATTCCGTTATACTACTTACTTTACTTATATTTCACTCGTATTATTTTGGTGCTTTTATCGCAAGTAAACGATTGTGCAGTAATAGAATACAAAAAATAAAAATACACAAAAACACGTAATAACCTATTTATAACAATTTATTAATTGATGTACCCACATAGACTATGTAAACAAAATTATTAATACAATAAATTAATTTAATTACAATCCCTAATTTGCCACTGGAATTGAGGCTCACCGAAAAAAGTTGTTGGTACCCATGTAAACACATATCTTAAATTATTGCTAAAATAATAATTTGAGGTTATCAAATATTCATTGTACTTTGCGTTCTTCACATAGCATATATCGTTGTCAAGTTCTATTAACCACTTATTGCGCTCTTCGATTTGCTTACGACCTTTCGATATCCGACTGAAAACATGACGTAAATAAGAGCTATGTTTGATGTTTGCTGCATATAATAATTCGTTTTCATAAGTTTTACTGGATATAAGGAAGTAATTGTCAGTTGTTCTATTAAAGTACCAATGACTCTCTGGCAGAGGATCTGTTGAGAAGACTTGACGACGCTTAGAGTCATTTTTAAAGCTTGAATTTTGAGTTGTTAGATATACTCCAGCACCTTGGTTGTAGAGGCATGCTGATGGGAGGAAAAATAGATTCCTTGCACAAATGGGAAGATTCTCGATAATTTTATCCACCAAGTCGTTCAATGAGGGATTTAGTTTCTGGAACTCACTATCCGAACGGATTTCTTTAAGAGTCGAAGCTATTCGAATGACCACATCAGATTTTGGATTGTGTTTGAATTGTATTGACCAATATAATATATTTAAACCTCTCACTCTCTGCTCGATGAGTCTGTGGCTAGAAATTATGTCAAGGACACCGGAAATACTATCAATATTGGAATTCACGAACTCATAAATTATGTTTTCCCATTCTTCCGCATCATACAAATATATAGCAGTTGTTAAATTGTCCATTTCTCCGTCACCATCGAATTCACCTTTTGCCACGGCAACATTTAAAGCCTCAAGCATGAAATTTCGAATTAGCTCCTTAAGTTTATTGTCAGTATATTGTCCAAAATTTTTTGTAAAATAATCGACTTTCGGAAAGTTTACAAATTTCGTTTCTAACACTTTGGCCAATCGTATGCATTTGAAAGGATTTTGATGATCATTTTCAATCATTTCATTCAGAAGCGCATTCACGGAAGCGTATATCGAATGAATGGCGGTTAGACTTTCAATAAATTTCGCTAAGTGATCGAAATTATGCGAATTATTTTCATATGCTTCTGCAATGATCTTCGAAATTTGTTCAGGGTCATTGATTTTTTCGAGTTTTTCTTGGGCCAATTCAAAACGCTGTTCTCTAATATCTGCAATTATGTCCGATGATGATTCATCCTCTGTAAGATTTGATGGGAAACTTTCCAATGGTCCACCTGTTGATTCGTTTGGATTCTCTAAATTTTCGTTTTCTATAATGTTAGACAGTTCCTTTTTTAAAAATTGAAAATCCTTTTCGGTGTAAGGAGATTGAATAGTTGTTATGTCGTTGTTTCTATTATTTTGTAGAGCTGCTTTTATTGAAGAAGAAACATCGTTTTGAAGTTGCTGCAGCTTAGTTTGCACAGCCAAAAGTTGATTGATATTGTTAGGCGACGCAACTATTTCCGAAATATTTAGATTGATATCGTTAAAATTTTCAGCAATATTTAGATTGATATGTTCAATTAAAAAACAACACACGACTAGATAATAAAAGCGCCGCATTATATTTAAATTAAAAATTATGTTGATCGCGATCAGAATAACTAGAAACAAACTGCTCTCCAAGAAATCCGTCTACTATTTATAGTGTTCTAAATTGTTTAATTCGGTTTAAGTTTTAATGTGCCAAATTTTATTCGCAATTGATAAGCAATGGGACCTTATCAATTTGTTCTTCGAAATAAATAATAATGGAAAATAAAATGCACGGCTGGGTCGTATGCATTAGTTCTAATAAGTCAATTATTGCTTAAAATTTAAGACTCTGTCTCGATCTTCAGACCTCCATCATGCTAGGCCATCGCAATAAATTTTACTTTTGTAAATAAACATTGGCACTATATTTTTCAGGTCCAGGAAGGTATAACAAGCTAACATATGTTCAAAAACCGGGTTTTTAGGAGCAAGTTTGTTGTTTTTGGCAATTATTGTAAACTTCGAAAAAAATTAGATGGCAATTCTTAAACCAGGAAAAAAATTTATTTTCCTATTATTTTTTTATTTTAATGGTCAAGAATGAATCATAGACCCAGTTTGAGCGTATTATCTTACAAATTTCTCAAAAAAGCCATAAATACCATATATCGGGTGTTTCAATAAGAGCGCTGCAAAAGTTTTTTTCAATAAAACAAAAACGGTTTTGGATTTCAATGAAATTCTTTATTCCTGTGAAAGTACGTTTGATGCCATTATGTATGGATTCTCGATTTCATTTGCATGGCCACCACGGGTACGCTTGCAGAAGTCCATGCGCTGAATCCAATTTTCGACGGTTTTCAAGCATACTGATACTGCTCCAATTTCACGTTCGATATTCGTGCGAAGTTCATTAATCGTCGCTGGCTTGTTGGCTAGACTATAGACTTGACTTAGCCCCACAGGAAATAGTCTAACGGCGTCAAATCGCATAACCGAGGCGGCCAAGCGACTGGACCACTTCGTGAGATAACACGTTCTCCAAACATGGTTTCCAATAAATTGATTGTGACATTCGCTGTGTGGCTTGTGGCGCCGTCCTGTTGGAACCACATGTCCTCCAAGTTCATATCATCCAATTGGGGCCAAAAATATTTTGTTGTCATTGAACGGTAGCGGTCCCCATTCACAGTAACGTACCGGTCTTGATCATCACGGAAGAAGTACGGCCCAATGACGCCGCCGGCCCATAAACCACACCAAACCGTAATTTTTTCGGGATGCAATGATGACTCATGGAGTACGTGTGGATTGCTGCCTGACCAATACCGCATATTTTGTTTATTGACGAAGCCATTCAGCCAGAAATGAGCCTCATCGCTGAAGATGATTTTTCGATGAAAATCCGAATCATTTTCAAGTTGTTGCTCAGCCCAATTCACGAACATACGATCCTTCTGGTGGTCAAGCGGCTTCAGTTCTTGCGTCAATTTAATTTTGTAAGGATGTAGGCCAAGATCTTTTCGAAAAATTCACCAAAACGACGACACAGAGATGCCGAACGCTTGAGAATGACGTGTGAGAGACACATTTGGGCTTTCTGCAACTGAAGCCTCAGCGGCAGCAATATTCTCGACACTACGGGCACTTCCTTATCTCACTGGCACGGGAACAGTTTGTACCGTACCTGTGAATTCAAATTCTCAATTGTTGATCTGTTAGGACGATTATGACGACCATTAATTGGACGTTGCGCTCTTAACGTTGAGGCCACTGACTCCGAATTTCGGTAGTAAATTTTAATAATTTCGACCCGTTGTTGGCTCGTATATCTTTCCATCATGAAATGGCAAACCTTACTGAAGAGAAATGTCAAAAGAGCGCCAAGAAATATGGCGTCGTTTGCTGCCCCTGTCGTTCTACTTTTGTAGCGTCCCGTTTGAAAAACCCTACTATCTATAGGAAGAACTTTGGTCTGTTTTTGATGGTGAAAAGCCTAATATGGAAGTTTTTCTAAAAACACAAAAGGCGGTTTGCATCGCCGACTAAAAACTTATAAAAAATCTGAAAAACTTACTTCATTTCGGAAAAGAGCAGATGGATAGAGTAAAAAAAGGGGAGCACATTAAAAAAAAGAAAACCATTTTCAAAAATAAGAAAATCGTATGCGTGTCATTAAAAACAACTTGAAAACCAGCTTATCAAAAAAAAGAAAAGTTATTTTTAGTGCCGTAGACCCATCGTAAAACTAGCAAACTCAAATGGTCTCACACTTCATTATATGTGATCAGAGAAGTATTATCTAGAGAGGGGTGAAAACCAATTTGAGCTTATACGATTTCCACTAAAGTTGAATTCATATTTTGTTTTCGATGCACTGTTTCACCATTAAAGCCAGGGCATCGGACAATTATTGTGAAAACCAAAATTCCGACTCAAACATTTATTCAATAATTTCCATAATAATTTATATAATTTTTTAAAACCCTCAGCCTCTTAAGCATAAGAAATAGTAAGTTTATATTTTTGTATATTTTTTTTGTGATGTTAATAAAATCATGTGGCGGTATAAATGTATGACATACTTATGTTTATAAAATGTACAAGATTTTTGTGATGATTTTCATTGCAAGATTGTTCCGAAAGGAAATATTGAAGAAAGTAAAGATACAACGATGCAGAGTGAATATTCAAAACTTCTCCAAGAGCTTCCAGGCACAGCCGCGGATCCAGGATTTCGTTCAGGAGGGGGCAATTTTGGTGTATTTTTAGGCACACTTATACGATATTGTTTCCACAGTTTCCATTATCTTGATAAGATCAACAGACAATTGGAGTTCTTTTCATATTACTCAAAGTTTGAAGAACGCAATTATCTGTTTTATATATGCATAGTTTCCTCGAGCAGCGGGTACTTTGGAACTTCGTGAAATGACAGCGTTTTTGAATTCCCTCTAGATCTTCGTAGCACCACCTAGAATTTCGGAAAGAATAAAAGCACATCGGTATGTTCCTATTCCCACACATATCTTTCGAGTTAGGGCAAAGGTTTAAGCCATTGCTGGGATAAGATGCTGTGGACAAAGACAAGTTAAAGGCCGTTATCTGAGTCAGAATTGCATTTGTAGAATACTCCCTACGGAATACTCTTCTATTCAAAAAAGCAGATAAATGTTTTACTGCAATAGCTCTGAGTTCGATAATTCAGTTTGGTAAAGTCATATGTTTAAAAATATCATCTACAGTGCAATTTCACCGCACCGTAAGAAAATCGAGTTGACGGAACAAATAAGTATTCAGAAGCCAGAGAATGTGAGCGTTAGTTAACGTCAAATGTGCTTACAAGCAAAATTGACTGGCACCCTTACGTTAACAACCAAACAGTGGCAGCAAAAAAATGAACATGAAACCAAGTAAATGGGCGAAAACCTGTAGTTTCTAAAATATTCGATGAAGTAAATTTTGTTTGATTTGTGGATGAATAGTACGGAAGTTCCTAACACTCATCCATGAAATTGAAAAAAATCTTCACGAAAACAGTAAACGCTCGATTTATTGAATCTCAAAATAGTCAACTATCCACAATAGTAAACACACGAAATTTTCTATAAAATTGTATTTTTTATAAAAATAACTCGCAAGTATTTAACATTACTGAGAACACTCGGGAGTTGTTTCGGTTTTTCTTAACTTAGAAAAATAAAAACCGTTCACATCGAACTTGGATCAAATTCATCTTTAGAATGCCTTTACAAACTTCCGCTTGAAATAGTGAACAATCTCGAAAGAATGAACACTGAACAGGCCTGACTTTTATTACTTCACTATTTCGAACGCCTACTGTATTACCATCAAAAATGTATTTTATGGCTAAAAAGATGTGCAACATAGTTGCATACGCACTGGAAATACATAAGAGAGCTAAAAGATGGGGACAAGCTCTAGAGTGTTAGTGGACACATTTATTAAATTATCTCACCAGAGAAGAAGACATGCGAAAGTTACTCTCGGAGTTTTCTAGTGAAAGTACTGTCAAATCAAATGGATACGCATCTTTTTAGTATGAAATTTTGTGGTACCTATTTCTCAATAATTTGTATACAAAAAAGTAGTTTGTAATTTTTAATTTATTTAAATATCTTAATCTTGTTCATCTGAGCATTTGAAGCAAAGTTAGAATTTTAAAAACTAATTAAATTGACATTTTTTTTTGAAAATTTAGATAAGTGCCAGTGCTGCCTTCTGCGTAACATTTAACTATAAAAAAAGAAAAATTTCATGTTTGTAGAGGAGGGTTAGGGCATTAACTTTTTGGAACATTGTTTTTCGAAACTGTGTCATTTTTCATTTCCATTTTGCAAAGTGAAATCAGATCGATGTACTCAATCTGATCTCTAGTATGAAATATAGGAATGTAGCTTGATATTTATCTTTTAATTAAAGAACTTAAATTTGTAGATTGGATTTGAAGACTATTTTTGCATATTGGCATTTTTCTCCACTTCACATCTGGGAGAGGCAATATAAATCGTTTGTCTTTAACTTTAAATTTGTTCGTGAAATGAAAAATCAGGAAAATAAAAACGTATAGTCTTCTTTTCACTGCGTAGAAAAATGTTTATAAACGTAGAACGAAAAAGCATTTTTTGATGACATTTTAATGAATTAATATTTTATGCTTGGTTCGTTCCTCCTCAAGGGGGGCAATTGCACCCATTGCCCTCCCCCTGTATCCGCGCCTGTCCAGGCAACCCCCTTTTTAAGTTAAATTTCAAATATTGTTCATATTAAAAATTCCAATTTTAATCTTCTTATGTAGGTACATATGCAAATAAAAATCCATCGTTGTGCGTTAGACTCGCAAAAACTCAGAAACCCTAAACAGATTTGGATGATTCTTTTCAGGAAATCTTTATACTAGCCAGTGTTTGTTTATATGAAGTTTGGTATAAAGCAACTTGCAAAAACGCAATCCAAATACCTGTTTTATACAGAAAAATAAAATGAGTTTGAAAATAAAAAATGTATAACTCTTTTGGATTTTAAAGTGCGGTATATTATGATTTATGGCCAGTTGTACAAAAGTAGTTTGATCCATGATTCAGCAATTTTAAATATCCCATTTTGTCGGATCTATCTATGTTCGACGATGGTTTAAATATGTTAAAGCTGCCATTTAAATACTTAAGCAATAGTTTAACACAGTTAATACCCCAAAATTAGTGAACAATTCTGAGCCACGGATTTAATATTTGTACCACTGTTCCTTAGGATAGGTTTTGTATAATGTGAATCAATGAATCCAAAATGGTTTCGCTAGGGAAAACAACTGTATGGTAAAAAATATTTTCACCATGAACGATTTCCTTTTGAGTGTTCTTATTTTCTGAAGAAAAAATGAGTCTCCATCAACATATGTACGAGTCCTACATTATTTGTGCATGTGAATCTTTTCCCATAATTAAATCAATCGTTGTGCATAAGTCATTGGCCGGTGGGTGAAGTTTATTCGAAACCGATCTCATGGTTTGTCAGAAAGATGTAACGATGCCCAATCAGCGCCCGTTTTATATACACAAAAATTATTTTAATTTTAAAATTAATCAATTTTGTCTTTCTTAAAAAAAAAATAAAATTAAAAAAATATGAATACAGTCAAATCTTTTTCCTCCGACATTAAAAAAAACGATATTTTAAAATTCGGAATGGTCTTGGTTGTGGGGGGAACATTCTGTGCATTCTGTTAAATTTTTAACAGTTTTGAGTCTTCTTATTTTCACCACAAAAGAAATTGCAATTAAATGTGAAGAAAAGTAATAGCGTTTTCTACAGTTTCCGACAACCTTCGGTATTGGTCCGAAATTAAATGGATCTATCAATTTGCCAACAGAGGACAGGAAGGGGTTCAGTTGCCTTAACTTTGTTTGTCTCTTTATTAACCTCAGAAAACGACACCACACCGGCCGATTTTGAAAAATTCTTTTTGTGGTCAAAAACCATTCAACAATTTTGCCACCGGTTACCTTAATAGTAACTTTAATTATTTGTATGTGTGGGCTTATTTCTTAAACCACAAGTCGGATCCTTACAGTTTTGAAACTGCAAATCAAAAACTAAATAAAAGTTAAAAATGACCTTAAACCTAAATGCTGATTTGGCAAGGTATTTATGTTATGTACAAAAAGGATGGTACTTAGGTACTTTTAGACAGGCCCGGCAGATCATGTACAGCCCGAGTGGGTAATCGGTATGAAATATAAAAAGATGCTGGGGGCGACCCACACTGGTTACTTCCCGTTGGTGCCCTTGGAAGCTAGAGGCCCGATGTTATTTTATTTTTAAAAAATCGCCTATTGAAGATCTTCGAAAAAGTTCTTAGGTATTCAATATGCAGTCAAGTAGTAGTTTTTTCACTTAAAAAAAACAATGTTTGTTGAATTATTTTACAAAACCAATTTAAGTTCAATTTTAAGCTAGTGTAAAGAATTTAATTAACCCGAAGCCAATACCATTTTGTGTGATTTCAGCATATTTAGGAGAAAAAATTACAACGATTTTGGTACAGTTTCTTGTTGTTTTTTTTTTGGTTTAAGAAAAACTAATATGTCGATTTTTTTGAAAATCCTATAAATTATTAATTATAAGCTAGCCTGTAAAATTAAATTAACCCAAAACCAACATCACTGTTTGTTCTCAAGATATTTGGACTAAAAACAATTTTCATCAATTATTGGTAAAATTACTTGCATATTTTTCGGTAAAAAAAAACTGTTGATTCAATATTTTTAAAAAAATTTATCAGATTCTATTAATAAACTAGTGCATAATATAAAATTACCCCGAAGCCAATATCATTGTTTGTTCTCAAGATATTCAGGAAAAAACCCTTTTTTTTCACAAAATGCTCAGCAACTTTGTTTTTTATTAAAAAAAGTAAGTAAGTTGATATCTTTTAATATTTTCACCAATTATTTATCACGCTTATATGTGTAGAATAAAATCAATTTGAAGTCGCTAGCATCATTTTGTTTTTGAGATATTCGAGACTAAAGTAACTTGACAAGGTTTTTTTTTTAAATTGCTATAATAAAAAACCCCTAGTTGAATATTTTTGAAAGTAGCATGTATTGAAACTTTTATCTATAAAATAAAATCTATTTGAAGTCAATATCTCCTTCTTGAGATATGGTGAACGAAAAAAAGTGAAGGAATGTTCGAACGAACGAACGTAGGTACAGACATCTCTCTAAAAATGATTGATTCCGATTCTAAGGAGCTTGAAACGTAAAGATATGTCAAAATTTTCGATTCGACAAATCGGACCAATTACAATAACTTCCAGTGGGAAGTTAAAAAATTATAAAGCTGAAACTCAACGTACAAAAAAGTAATAAAAATAAAGAGTTAGGTATAGTCAAGTTTTTCCATTTCTTTACTTCAGTGATAGTACAGTCAAACCTGATTTTCAGATCACAAAAATTAGTTACAGGTTGTACTTTTGATATTTTAACGACTCTCAGATTTGCACAATAACGACTCTCGAATAAGCTATAACCACTCTCGCATAAAAGAAACACTGAATCTCGGATTAGACATGACACAAACCAACCTGTGGAGGGCTTTGGTGAGTTTTCGAGCTTTCAATACTAAACGTCAAAATGAAAGCTTTGGAAAGGAAAATTTATCGGAAATTTCCCCTATGGAAAGCTCTAGAGGCAAATACTAGAACCTTCCAGCTTTTTCGGGAACCTTGTGAAAAGTATAAAAGCACATGTCTGACCGACAGAGGACGCAGTTTATTTTTAATCGTGAATGAGTAAAGTTGATTGTAATAAAAGTAAAGTTAAAGAAAGAATTTAAGTTAGTGGAGAATTTAAATAAAGTGAATAAGTTCTATTAACGAACCTAAGAAAATATTACAATATTATTGTTCCTCAAAGTCTTAACCACAATAAAAAAAATTGGCGTATTCCCCCTTACAGCGCTTCCAACCCCATTAATCTGCCTCTATTTCTTAAATCAATTTATTTCAAAATACTGTAATATTTTCCCAGGTTCAGTAATAAAACTTATTCACTTTATTAAAATTCTCCACCTATTTACCTTACAAAATAAAATGCTTTACAATAATTGAATATGAAGAAAATTTGAAAAGAAAATTCTTCGGTTTGAGTGGAGTGACCGAATTTAATTTAATTTAATTCTAAGTGTCTGAATTTAACCAAATTCCCTTAGAATAATAAAATTGACAGTATCTCCAATGTTGTGATTTTTATATTAGTCGGTAATCATCGATAGAAATTTGCGTCTTAGAAGGGTATGATAGTCATCTAACTGATGAGCCCAACTATCATACCTGGGCGAAACACAATGGAGTTGAGCTCATTTGAACTTTTAACTTGAATTATAAAATGCTTTACTTTTACAACCACAAAACAATTTATTGTTTACCACTGAAATTAATTCACCACTTTACTTTTATTACAACCGACTCTACGCATTCACGATTAAAAGTATATTGATCTGAGAGAAAAAGTGTAAAATAATAAGCTTATAATTTGAAACAATTATTGTCTTGGTGCCCGACTCTCTGATTAGTTTGTCCATTAAAAGATAAATGTTTCAAAACGTGACGTGATAAACCAATTTCGACTTCGAATTCGTTTTCATCAGCCAAAATCTTAAAAGTATACTTCGGCTTAGAGGTGATTTTTGTTGCAGGCAAGTAGTTTATCAAATTCACTAGTCGAGCAGCGTTCCCGTTTTTGTGAATAACTAAAAATTTTTAAAGTACATAATTTATGAAATTGTTGATTTTAAGTTGAACATTATTTAGTTTAATGTTTATTTCTTCTTTGTACAAATAGGTACATAATTGGTATTTGTTAAAAAATACCGTCAAATCTCGAATGTGTATTTAACCAACTCGAAAAATCTCGAGTGGGTAGTTCTACCAACACTACCCATATTATCTGCCGGGCCTACTTTTAGGATGCCTTCAGTTTTAAGTATCTGTCAAATTAATTATTAACACAACTTAAAATGGCAAAGACGATACAACGTTTGCCGGCTCTGCTTATTAATTATTACAATCCAATCAATTTAACCCCTAACTGGGTGCATGAAGAATATCACATAAGTAGTCGCATGGGGTTTCTGATGACCCCAAACAACTTAATTTCAGGGTCTTATGTCGATAATCAAAATCAAAAATATTCCCGTTTTGTTAAATGCTTTTTGCAATATGCAACAACTCTTTTACGTCGAGAAATATGAAACTATATGAAACTAAGACGGGTATCAGCACGCCCTCTTCATGGTTAAGGTAGAACGAAGTTCCCCGGGCCATCTAATTTTCAATAAAAATTGATCAATGTCAGTTTATCTCATTGGACAAAGTGTAATCGACAAGTGAATTTAACTCAATATTTGCGATAGTGGCAATAATTTTGAACTATGAGTATTTCAACTATCATCACATGAGTTCATATACGTAGAAATTCTTTTCATACTTGCCTCAATTATTGTGTTGTTGCCCATTTCGATTATGACTTACAGCCAGGAAGTATTTAGCTACCCACATACTTAATTAAACCTGCATACATTTCTCTCTTTTATTAAACTAAGTTGAACTCAAGGTACATACCTACATATCTGCGTACCTTAAGGAATTAATTATCAGATATTTAAAGTGATATTTGAAGATTCATAAAAATTTATTTTCCAGATTTAAATAATCCATCAATATTTTGAATTAAATTTTTATTTATACAGCGTGGGGGAATAAAATTTATAATCATCTTCAATTTTCCTCGTAATTGATGATTGTTTTGCTGAAACAATGATTGCTGATTCTAATGTATAGGAGTTTTAATTTATTTCTTCCAATAAGAAATCATTGCTTTTCTCTGGGGTTGTTCATTAGAAATTCTCTTCCTGAAATAGCAACAAATTTCCAAAATAACAAAATGAATAAATTCCACACTCGTTAGCACAGAAGCTCCAACGAATAAGGTTACAATTCCTCCGAAATAGCCTTAAAGTATTTAAAAGGAAGGAAACACATACAAAATTATTAGTAGATTCGTTATTGTAGAGAATAAAATTGCGTGGTGGTCACTTACCGACTAGATCCCAAATTGAATATTTTAACGTCGTTAAGTATTTTATTATAACTTCAGACTGATAAAATATATCAACACGTGTAGCCATAGTATCTCCCGAAAGACTAAAATTAGTTAAAAAATTATTAAAATTACTTAATGGATTTAAGACTTCCTTAACTCACTTATATGCTGGTATTGTGTTCAATGTTATGGGAAAAGTTAGACTACTACAACTGGGTGGACACGGGCAATGTATTTCACCATTACTTTCTCTAGGGGCAGTTGAATTTTCTAGTGGAAATGTGTTGACATTTACGAAGGAATCTCAATAAGTTCAAAAAGATTTAAAAGAAAAGTTTAAATAATACCAACTTTTATTTTTATAGATGCAAATGTAGTCAGAAGGTTTACACTCCTTAACTGTCATTCCTGGAAAAGACAAGATTTGTATCTGTTTTTAAAATGTATATTGTGATGATGATGCATTTTTTGGGTCCCTTTAATAGAATAAGCCTATACGAACATTTGAAAACCGAGCTGAGTTAGTAAATAAGAAGCAGAAAACTCCATAATGCCAGCGGCAGAGATTGCAAAGTCCTTGGCTGTTCAATGCTGTTTTTTCGGTTCCGACTTTTTCTTTTACTTATTAAAGTAAATTTCTTTATTTATTAAGTAAAATTCTATAATTTGTGAAACAAAAACAATAGTGAAAGCCGTTCGGACTAAGTTCGGGAACAAAACTTTTAAGATCAGTCGTGTACGATTGGAAATGAGTTTCTTGAAATGAGTTGCTTACGGTGAGACTACAGTGAATAACTTAAACCCAACTTTTTCATATAAAAAATTGCCATAATGGGCGAGTTTTCTGTTGATGGCTAACTTTCAATTTTAAAATGAAAATCTATAGAAAAATCTCCCACTCAAATAATAACACTCATGATGAACTCAAACTAGGAGGGGATTAAAACTTGTAGCTGATTTGCATATGCGTCATTTCATTCTGCACACTGCTCCTTAAAAACATTTCTATTCCCTTTTTACATTTTATGATTGAAATCTTTTAGAGAAGAGAAAGTTCTCCAATAAGTAGTTACTAAGTAAGTTACTTACTTCTGAATTTAAATAAAAAGCAATTTTCTTGCAAATGCATACTAATAAAAAACAGCTACAATTAAGCCTTTTGTCAGGATTGGTATGAACAAAAACTTTCAAGTGGGTTCACCTTCACCGTGGTGAAATGATTTGAATTTAAAAAACTGAAGAAAATACTTTTTGAACAACTCCACTTGAAAGTTCTTATTTTGATTTCTTCTATACTTAGCAGTTTTAAGTTGTTAAAACCGTTTCTTTGGGTGTGTTTCTACGTTTTATAGAAAATCTTTCAAAGGAAACTAAAAATAACAATGATGACTTTTTTCAGTATAAATTTTATTTTACGTTTCTAGAATTTTAAGCAGATTGGGTTGCAGCTTTCCGAAAACGTCATTATCAGTTAAAAATGAACACTTAATGTTAAGGCATGTTAAAGATATAGAACTTCTTTGTGCTAAAAATTTTTATCTGGATTCAGGAAAAGGTGTCCTTAACAAGAAAATTTTTTAACTCAGACAGGCGCGGATCCAGATATTCAATTTGGGAGGGTGGTCATTAAATTAAAACATCAATTAGAACTGAGACCTCTTGAAAAATATAAAAGTCCAGCTTTATCGTGGCTTCATTCCAGTCGAAGGCATTATCAGAAAAAAGTTTAATGCTATATTGGACTCAAACTTAGAAATTTCTAGAATTTTATAAACAAATTTAAGCAGAAAATATGAACTAACGAAAACGAGTTTTCGGGCAAAAACAGCAAACAAAATATAAGAATTGGTAAAGTTTGAATGTCTACATCTTGAACTTTGAACATGTCATATAATAGATTTCAGCCTCTCCTCTTTTGTTTAAGTAAAGGGTTTTTCAAAAGGGACGCTACAAAGATAGAGCGACAGGGACAGCAAACGAAGCCATATTTTTTGCCGCTCTTTTGACATTTTTCTTCAGTAAAGTTTGCCATTTCATGATGGAAAGATATACGAGCCAACAACGAGTTAAAATTACTAAAATTTACTACCGAAATTCGGAGTCAGTGGCCTCAGCGTTAAGAGCGCTACGTCCAATTTATGGTCGTCATAATCGTCCTGGCAGATCAAGAATTGAGCGTCTAGTGGAAAAGTTTGATTCCACAAGCACAGTACAAAATGTTTCCGTGCCAGTGAAACAAAGAAGTGCCCGTAGTGTCGAGAATATTGCTGCCGCTGAGGTTTCAGTTGCAGAAATCTCAAATGTGTCTCTCACACGTCGTTCTTAAGCGTTGGGCATCTCTGTGACGTCGTTGTGGCAAATTTTGCGAAAAGATCTTAGCCTACATTCTGACAAGATTAAATTGACGCAAGAACTGAAGCCGCTTGACCACCAGAAGCGTCGTATGTTCGTGAATTGGGCTGAGCAACAACTTGAAAATGATTCGGATTTTCATCGAAAAATCATCTTCAGGCTCATTTCTGGCTGAATGGCTTCGTCAATAAACAAAATATGCGATATTGGTCAGGCAGCAATCCACACGTACTCCATGAGTCATCATTGCATCCCGAAAAAATTACGGTTTGGTGTGGTTTATGGGCCGGCGCGGCGTCATTGGGCCCTACTTCTTCCGTGATGGTCAAGGCCGGCACGTTACAGTGGATGGGTATCGCTACCGTTCAATGACAACTGAATATTTTTGGCCCCAATTGGATGATATGAACTTGGAGGACATGTGGTTCCAACAGGACGGCGCCACAAGCCACACAGCGAATTTCACAATCAATTTATTGGAAACCATGTTTGGAGAACGTGTTATCTCACGAAATGGTTCAGTCGCTTGGCCGCCTCGTTTATGCGATTTGACGCCGTTAGACTATTTCCTGTGGGACTACGTCAAGTCTATAGTCTAGCCAACAAGCCAGCGACGATTGATGAACTTCGCACGAATATCGAACGTGAAATTGCAACAGTATCGGCCGATTTATGCATGAAAACCGTCGAAAATTGGGTTCAGCGTCTAGACTTCTGCAAGCATGCCATGGTGGTTGCCATGCAAAAGAAATCGAGTTCCATACATAATGGCATCGAACGTACTTTCACAGGAATAAAGAATTTCATTGATATCCAAAACCTTTTTTGTTTTATAACCCGATATATATGCCTCTTTGCATCTTTGCTCCAAAAAAAGGTTTGCCAATTTTCGAAAAACATTTTTTTTAGTTTTTTTATATTGGTCTGTGTTAATTTCTCCTGCCTAAATTTTCTAATAAAATTTTTTAAACCATTCACTTCGATAAAAAAAAAATTAATTGTAAACAATTTTTTTTGCCGTCCCTGTTTTTTGAAAATATTCAATTTTTTTCTGCCGTTATTTAAATTATTTATATAATTTTAGTCACTTATTGATTTAGTTTATATAAATTTTAATTTTAATTTTAATTTTAATTTTGATTTTAATTTTAATTTTAATTTTAATTTTAATTTTAATTTTAATTTTAATTTTAATTTTAATTTTAATTTTAATTTTAATTTTAATTTTAATTTTAATTTTAATTTTAATTTTAATTTTAATTTTAATTTTAATTTTAATTTTAATTTTAATTTTAATTTTAATTTTAATTTTAATTTTAATTTTAATTTTAATTTTAATTTTAATTTTAATTTTAATTTTAATTTTAATTTTAATTTTAATTTTAATTTTAATTTTAATTTTAATTTTAATTTTAATTTTAATTTTAATTTTAATTTTAATTTTAATTTTAATTTTAATTTTAATTTTAGTTTTAATTTTAATTTTAATTTTAATTTTAATTTTAATTTTCATTTCAATTTTAATTTTAATTTTAATTTTAATTTTAATTTTAATTTTAATTTTAATTTTAATTTTAATTTTAATTTTAATTTTAATTTTAATTTTAATTTTAATTTTAATTTTAATTTTAATTTTAATTTTAATTTTAATTTTAATTTTAATTTTAATTTTAATTTTAATTTTCATTTCAATTTTAATTTTAATTTTAATTATATTTGTTATTTGGTATTTTTTTAATTTAATTTAGTTTGATTTTATTAGTTAGGATTTATTTAACTTAATTGAACTTAACAAAAACTTGGTATTTTATAAAAGAAACAATTCGACGCTCGGTTCAATAGTGATTTTTTTCTATTTCTTGGGGGCTTGAGAAACGATTGTTTTTTTATTTATATTTTCATATTGCTGGGCAAACCAACACAATTGACTCCGATTCCGTTCCCCAAGATTTTGCGTGAAGGCTTTGAAGTCCGTTTTGTTTTTACGCGCAAAAAAGTGAAGTTAGTAGTTTTTTCCCTGAGGGTGAGTTTTGAGTTTTTTGTATTTAAGCACTAAGGATATTCAATTCATGTTACTTAGTTAAACTCTAGATAAATTAACAAATTTGTTAAGTTTATCTTTTGGTTAATGAACTGCCCCATTTGGTATGGGAAATGATTTACGCACAATTTGGTTTAACTTATACAAGGAATTTGCAGCGGAAAATTACCCAAACTTGTTAAACTTATACAAACGTCATTTTGGCTCTTTCTCTGATTAAATTACCAGCATTTGATCCTGGTCATTCATGCAAACTTTGCGTAAACTTATCATTTTATACGATTTGTTAACTTGCGACGTTGCATGCATAGCCTTGCTATACAGAAGCAGACCATGCCTACACAAATTTACATAAATAACAAAATCCGTGTCAACATTTGGTTATAATGGACAAAATCATCATCTTCGATTTTTTTATTTTTTATAGATTTATAAATGCGCTTTTACCCAAAAGAACATAGAAAACATAGCACAGTAAAATTGAGCATGTAACACCTTACAAACGATCTTTGGAAATTTATACGTCAATAAAATACAAAAAAAACGTATCGAAAATAAACATAGAAAACATAGAATGACAGATTCGAAACTGACACAACGCATAAATGGTAGTTTATTAAGACATTTGATATAACAGATTAATATATATTATTGTTTTCATATATATTTATGTTAGCTAAACACTAAAAAAAAACATAGAAAATAATGAGCATACGAGTATCAAAGCTGTAAAACTGTTAAAGCAATGTAGTTAAATTTACTTTAAAAAGCAATCTTGTTGGTCTTTAGGTATTATGAATAAAATTTGCTTACCACTTGTACTGAAAATCAACGGCATTGTACAGTTGCAATTTTTTATAAGATAATACTGGTGGCACTGTGTTCTACAATTCACAACATGATAGTTTAGATTTGGAATAAAAAAACCTGTTGACTTTTCATGCTGAAAAAAAAATAGTTAAAAAAAATGTCAATTCCAAGAGAAAAAGCGACAATAACTAAACAAAAATTAACAAACTTCAAAAAGACACTTTCGAAACGATATTGGAAAAGATTTCAGTTCATCATGAGCCACTGTCATCTCTGGTTGCAATATAATTTCATTGTTGGTATTAACACGCAGATGATAGGTCTTCCAGTCTGTCCATTCATCGGGTTTTTTGATTATCAAATCAATTCCATAATTAGTCTTAAGATCTTCAGGGACATCTTTTGATATATTTCCTCTAACCATAAAAACTAATCCACTTCCTTCGCCATTTTTACTATTTTTATATGGATAAAACTTATCACCAACCTAGATACAAAAAGTAATGTTAATTGCAAGTAATTTATAGAAGTAATTTAAAGAAGAAATAAAAATTACAGCTTTTTGTCTTGATTGTGCCGAAACAACTGAATTGAAAACCAAGCACACGCCTTTATGGGTTTTTTCCGGAATAAACATCTTACAGCAATCAAATGGTTGTCCAGCAAACATACAACTTCCAATTATTATGATTTCTTCACAGCGAAAAGACAAGTATTCCGCTAGCTTGAAAACACTAAGTGTATCGATGAGGTGTAATGGTTCATTTTCAAGATCTTTCATACTGTTTAACATGATGAAATCAAGGGAATCTAAACGCTTTACAAAACGCATAAACATGTCTATTGTTTCATTACTGGCATCGGCTGGAAGGAATTTATTTTGTGCCAGTTGAAAACGTCCCCAGTTGATTCGATGCCTTGTACAAACTGCAATCGCTGGGAAGTTTATTTTAAACACAGGATACTGAGAGTTTTCAACAACAGTCATTAGTGTACGATCGCTATATTTGCCCGATAGCTTAGCACACACGTAAATAGTTAAAATGCTGGCTGATAACACACAAATAGCCCATAGATATCTATTTAATATAATAGAATAAGATAATATTAAATAAAATAAAATAAAATAAAATAAAATAAAATAAAATAAAATAAAATAAAATAAAATAAAATAAAATAAAATAAATAAAATAAAATAAAATAAAATAAAATAAAATAAAATTAAATTAAATTAAATTAAATTAAATTAAATTAAATTAAATTAAATTAAATTAAATTAAATTAAATTAAATTAAATTAAATTAAATTAAATTAAATTAAATTAAATTAAATTAAATTAAATTAAATTAAATTAAATTAAATTAAATTAAATTAAATTAAATTAAATTAAATTAAATTAAATTAAATTAAATTAAATTAAATTAAATTAAATTAAATTAAATTAAATTAAATTAAATTAAATTAAATTAAATTAAATTAAATTAAATTAAATTAAATTAAATTAAATTAAATTAAATTAAATTAAATTAAATAAAATAAGATAAAATACAAAGTAAAATAAAATAAAATAAAATAAAATAAAATAAAATAAAATAAAATAAAATAAAATAAAATAAAATAAAATAAAATAAAATAAAATAAAATAAAATAAAATAAAATAAAATTAAATAAAATAAAATAAAATAAAATAAAATAAAATAAAATAAAATAAAATAAAATAAAATTAAAATAAAATAAAATAAAATAAAATAAAATAAAATAAAATAAAATAAAATAAAATAAAATAAAATAAAATAAAATAAAATAAAATAAAATAAAATAAAATAAAATAAAATAAAATAAAATAAAATAAAATAAAATAAAATAAAATAAAATAAAATAAAATAAAATAAAATTAAATAAAATAAAATAAAATAAAATAAAATAAAATAAAATAAAATAAAATTAAAATAAAATAAAATAAAATAAAATAAAATAAAATAAAATAAAATAAAATAAAATAAAATAAAATAAAATAAAATAAAATAAAATAAAATAAAATAAAATAAAATAAAATAAAATAAAATAAAATAAAATAAAATAAAATAAAATAAAATAAAATAAAATAAAATAAAATAAAATAAAATAAAATAAAATAAAATAAAATAAAATAAAATTAAATTAAATTAAATTATATTAAATAAAATAAAATAAAATTAAATAAAATTAAATTAAATTAAATTAAATTAAATTAAATAAAATAAAATAAAATAAAATAAAATAAAATAAAATAAAATAAAATAAAATAAAATAAAATAAAATAAAATAAAATAAAATAAAATAAAATTAAATTAAATTAAATTAAATTAAATTAAATTAAATTAAATTAAATTAAATTAAATTAAATTTAATTAAATTAAATTATATTAAATAAAATAAAATAAAATAAAATATTAAAATTAAATTAAATTAAATTAAATAAAATGCATACAAAAAATGCATCGACTCTGTACGATTTATCGCAAAATCTAAGTTTACCTTTCAAACTTATGCAAGTGACGATTAGAAATGTAATTAAATCCATGTATGGAAGAATTATCTACGAATTTTCGAAATATCTTCTTTTTCTCAGAACAATTATGAACTTTTTGTGAGGACAATAATTGAAGTCTGTTTGTATGTTCCCTTAAGCGAATAAAATCCCGTTGGTAAAACATCCTCACCAAAGCACAATGTGCTCCTATGTAAACTGTTTAAGCCTGGATGATATCATTCATTTTTATACCAGCATACTTTTGGTCGTTAAAAGGTTTTCTATTATGGTTATTATCTGAACAACTTTTGATTACACACGGGGATTTGAGGAAAAGACCCTCTAACTAAGTTATGTTCCAAATGGACGTTGTCCTCACTTTGTCACCCAGCCGAAGTAGAAGCGAGGAAAAATAAATCACACACATTATGTACTACCTATCCTGTTATCGTGAAAACTTTTAACAAACTATGAAACTACATTCCAAAACCTACCTCATTCTATATCTCTTCTCATCTGCCGTTCTTATAATCTATCTAATCCTTTACTTTTTCTGGGGCTTTTTTTTTCAGTTTGTGTAGGTACATGTTTCGTAGTTTTGCATGCCTTGAGCACTTGAGCTCTTCTGTAAAGGGTTCTCTCCTTGTGAAGTGGGCTAAAGAGTAGGAGGATGGGTGGGAAAAATAACGATCCAAACTAAAATTAAGTTTTGTGAGAAAATGTGCGTACTTTCTATGCCAATTACATTACACCGTACTTCGTTCTGGCTTCCGGATATCGAGACTCGAAGAAGAAGTAATAGTAAGAGCTAAAAGATATTGTGCAACAATGTTGGTTATCCTTTCTGGGGGTATTTTGATGTTGCAGCTGGCACTGCGGTATCGTTGGTGGTGATGGTAGATATTAATCAAAATACAAGAAGATTTACGTACATAATTCCAGTGTATTCAATCATGTTCATCGCGTGGAGATGAAACTTTTTCACTTAAATTTTAAAGAATTTATTTTGACAGAAATTAAGTGTAAGAGATTTGGTTTAAACTTTAAAGTCATATCTTACCAAGAGCAAACATTCGTTAAGTCTTCTGCGTGTGTTTATTCGTGAAGTCTTAGCCAATATACTATTGGAATTAAATTTAATTGCAAATAAGATTTCTTGAAATTTAGCAGTATCTACCTAATTGGTAAATCAGAGTGAGAAGGAAATGGATAAGTTGTGGCGGATGTAATAATTACAACATTAATTAATTACAACATAAATATTTACTGCACCATAAAAAACTTCGAGGATTGAATCAACCTTAACCGTAAGCTGCATTTGGAACTTCGTTCTACATGCGGTAAACGTTAAACTGCATTTAGACCTTCGTTCTACATGCGGTAAACGTTTTTTCTCAAACAACAAACAAGTTTTTGAAAGCTTCACTTAGTCCTTTGGTTTTATCATCCGTGTACATTGTTCATAGTTGCCCGTATGCGGAACAACGAAGGTGTAAACTATAAAACTAGAACTAACGGGTGATTTTTTAAGAGGTTTGGAACTTAAAAAAAAAAAAACACAAAAAATTCGAAAAAATGAATGAAATATTTATTTGAATCGATATTTTGAACCTTGCAATTTAATGTTTAAAGATAATTTCATGCAAATGTTGACCGCGGCTGCGTCTCAGGTAGCCCATCCGCTGAGTCCAATTTTGGCATACTCTTTCACACATATCGGCCGGTATCTCACGAATGAATGCATGGATGTTGGCTTCCAGTGCGTCAATCGAAGCGGGCTTGTCCCTATAGACATTAGCCTTGACATACCCCCACAAAAAATAATCTAATGGTGTCAAATCGCACGATCTAGGCGGCCAATTGACCGGCCCGAAACGTGAAATTAACTGTTCACCAAACTCGCCTCGCAATTGCGCCATTGTTTCGCGTGCTGTGTGGCATGTGGCACCGTCTTGTTGAAACCACATATCATGCAAGTCAAGAACTTCCATTTCGGGCAAAAAAAAGTTTGTTATCATCGCTCGGTAGCGTTCACCATTGACAGTAACGCTGCGATTCGCATCATCTTTGAAGAAATATGGCCCAATAATGCCGCCGGCCCATAAACCGCACCAAACAGTGGCTTTTTCGGGATGCATTGGTAGCTGTTGCAATGCTTCTGGCTGATCTTCACTCCAAATGCGGCAATTATGCTTATTTACGTACCCATTCAACCAAAAATGAGCCTCATCGCTGAACACAATTTTTCGATAAAAAAGCGGATCCTCGGCCAGCTTTCCAAGAGCCCATTCACCAAAAATTCGGCGTTGTGGTAGGTCGGCTGGCTTTAGTTCTTGCACCAGCTTAATCTTAAAAGGCTTTACGCCCAAATCCTTCCGCAAAATTTTCCACGTAGTGCTGTAACAAAGGCCTAACTGCTGGGAACGGCGCCGAATCGACATTTCGCGGTCTTCTGTCACACTAGCTGATACGGCCGCAATATTTTCTTCACTACGCACAGTACGTAAACGTGTTGGTGGTTTAATGTCCAACAAAGTAAATTTGGTGCGAAATTTGGTCACAATCTTCCGAATAGACTGCTCAGAAGGTCGAGAATGCCGACCATAAAATGGAAGCAGCGCGCGATGAACATTTCGAACCGAACACGAATTTTGATAGTAAAATTCAATAATTTGCAAGCGTTGTTAATTTGTAAGACGATCCATGGTTAAATTGCAAACCAAACTGAAGCTGTTTGACAGTGACACAAGGTACTAAACACACGTCAGCTGTCAAAACCAGTGTTGCCAAAACCAAACCAGCTAAAAAATCACCCGTTAGTTCTACCTTAACATTGAATACAAACAAGGAAGGAATTCAATGTCCGCTTGAATTTTCGATGAACTTTGTTCATTGTTCGTTTTTTGTGAAAAGATGGAAATATTCACCGAATGGAGAACAAATGTCTAAATGCAGCTTAACACAGATGTAGATATTCCATAAAAGAAAGTGGGTATCGTCACACAATCTGTCAGTCTGTGCGTCCATGAAAATAATTGCAGGTAACTACTTGGTATTGGGTTTGGCTATTCATATGGTTTCATCTGAAGTTATGAAAAGTTACTTCTTAAGTTCCAGCTGAGCTGAGTTCCAATCAGAAGAAAGAAGAACCCCTATTTGGATGAGTTTCTCCAAATATCTTCTTTGGTTTTAAACTCGAAGAGTTTACAAATGTGGGAAATAGGCATGTGCCTTGATTTCCCAGAACTTACTTAAGTTGTTTTGCAGGAATATCAGCTTATAGTTGATGATCATTATTAGGTACATATACATCTTTCTTTAGAATTTCCACAATTCTAGCAAAGGGAAACCCTTTTGGGGAAGTAGCTGTTGTTATTGCTGAGATTGATGGTTAAAATAATCCTCACTTTGTATGGCCATGTTTTTAGGGCAAAGTTGGATTGGATAACGCATTCATTCTTGCTTATTTCTATGGCTTGTTGCAGTTGCAGATTATTTCAACTATCTATGCAAGGCAAAGTTGTTGGCTTCGGACTTTTAATTAAGTCACTTGCAGGATTGAACAAAGTTCTATCAAAGAAACGGACTACGGTGTGGTGGTTAGATGCCTGGACTTTACTTTATATTGAGGTAAGTTTCTATTGGAGAGTGCTTTCATAATAAAACTCTTGATTATGACTTTTGGATAGCTGTCTAGTCTACCCGTATGTGAGCAAATTTTATGACTATGCCTACTGCGAGTTTTACTATCGAGAGCTGGTGAAGAGTTGTTCTCAGTCTTCTTACTCTTAAAGTGGGACGTAAAATTTCCTTCAAAACTTCAAATTGAACAGCGAATGCTTCAACTTTGTTTTAGTTTATTGTAGCCTCTCCGTTCTTGATGATGATATTGAAGAAGATGATCAATCAGTTTGTTGATATTGCTGAAAGCATCTTATTTGACTGACTTCAGGAACATATTGTAGACACATTAAAGTTCACTGCATAGTGTCTCCTGTTGGTGATTATGGTTTTTAGCTTTTGTTGGTAGCTATGGGTCAACCTTTATAGACGTTTTCCTCAGAGGTTGCTTTTGGGTAAATATATTTTGGCTATACTCACTACTCAGGGGCTGCTGTCAACTTTTTGAGGTCTTTGGCTTCTTTCGGTTTTATATCAGTGAGATCCTTGCATAAAGTTCCAGGCAATTAATTGCTGTGTCAGTATCTGTGTTCTGCAGGTTTCTTTTTTGTGGTAGAAACGCTGTAATTGGCTTAGCTGCTCAATTTACAGCAGTTGCTTGCATCAATGTATAGTCTGTCACTAGAGAGTTTGGAATTATATAACTAGCTTCATAGTCCGAATAACTGGGTATCTAATTTTCAGTAGGAATAGTTACTGATCGTTAAAAGAAAATAGTTTAAAATTGTAATGACATATTAAAAAAAGTTCAATATTAATGGTGCCCTGGGAAAGGTTGGTTACCAGATTAAATCAAAGAGTCAGAGCTCTGATATGGTGGACCAATTTTTTGTCTTGCTTCTCAAAAGAATTATTATATGCCAAAACTATTAGAACAAAAAATAGTAAAGACAAAAATTAATTGAACATTATTCAAAGACGTTACTGTGAATGAATATTTGGATCGCATGGAGAGAAGCCTCTGTGATAACAATAACAGACCGGAAAGCTGTTTTTACCTGAAAATAAAACCACTAAGGAACTAACAAAACCAGTCTGCTCAAAGTGGACCGACAACTATTGGTCAGGAGAAGAATATCAGAATATGGAAGAAGCAATTCAAGTACATCGGCCTCTACCAAGGGGAGAATACTTTCCGTTTAAGAAAAAAATTGGCCAAAGACATAAAAGTTGTGAGTGGTGGGAAGTCATCATAACGAGGTACCTCAACACGTTCTTTACCGTCTATCTAGTCCACTTCCGAAATGGCAATGCCAGTTTTTTTTCAAATCACACAAATGAAAAAATGAAATAGTTGCTTTGGTTCTTTGCTGAGAGGATGAAAAAAGTTAGAAAGGACGTCGACGAATGGAATAAAGATTGAATTAATTAGACATTTAATAAGCCTGGAACAAGGTTGAAGGAAAAACCACCATATTCCTTCGCCCTTTAGACAAAATGCCAACAAATCCAGGATGTCAGAAGCAATAACAGTGGGACTTAGCACCACCTAGGAGTCAATTCTCGATCTGTGAAACTGTGAAGTTATAAATATGATAACGCTTTCATGCCATAGTCGATTTTCGAAGTGTGAACAAATTAAAACAAATATTTTCATTTGATCAATCACTCTCAATCAATCAATTACTCTGTGAAAACCTGTTTAAAGAAAAATGATAAACAGAAGCAATTTATTACCATTAGGTAAACTGAAGTCTTTCTATGACGTCACAATCATCGTAAACTATGAGAGATTGAATTTTTCATTTTAGTACTTTTTATTATTCACTTTTGACAGCTGTTTTTAATAATGAGGTTTAAAACCGCCTAGAATGTGTTTGTGAAGTGCTAAAATGATAAAACTCTGCGAAAACTGCTGAAATGATAACTTTGTTTTCACCTCACAGTTTCACCGATCTTGAATTGACTCGCTGTTTTATAGGCGACAAACGAAGGCGTTCTTACGCTAGCGCGGTCATGTGTATTAGGATTGATTTGATAGCAGAGATTTTCTTATATCAAAGATTGCGGTTATGCAAGGGATGTTAAGGGAATACCCTCAGTTTACTCTTAGTGTCGACAAATTGATGAGTATCAAGTTAGCAAAGCAACTTTGACGAATCAAAAAATGAATAGGTGGATAACTTGCCGTTAATTAGTCGTTGATAAGTTGTGACAATTTAAAATTTGTCGTTCAATGTTTTCTATGTTTTTCTGGGTGCTTTGCTAACTTGATATCAAGTAAGCACTTTTCATAACTAATTAAAGACTAACTAACGGCATATTATTTAGCCATAAAACATTAAGTATAAGAAGTGTGTACCGCTTTTCAAGATTTGTCAAGTTAGAAAAGCACCCAAATTTGAAAGTGTCACAACTAATTGACGACTAATTAATGGCAAATTATGCACCTACCCATTTCTCGATTTTTCAAAGTTGCTTCGCTTACTTGACACTCATGGAAAACAAATAATCCAAAAGCACATAGAAAACGTCGCATGATAAAATCGATTTTTTTTACAACTAAATAACGACTAATTAAGGGAAAATTATAAAGTACTAAAATATTAAATTTAAGAAGATTTTATCACTTTCCAAAAACTAAAACATAGAAAACATAGAACGACAAATTCGAAATTGTCACAACTAATCAACAACAACTAATCAACAACAACTAATCAAATGCAAACTATGCACTTATCCATATTTCGATCCGTGAGAGTTGCTTTGCTCAATTGATATCAAGTTAGTTAAGCACCCAAAAAAACATAGAAAAGAGTTCACGATCAAATTAAATTTGTCACAATTAGTTACCGACTAACCATCAGGTATAAGAAGTTTTTACTGATTTTCGAGAGGGTGCTTTTCCTAGCTTGATATCAAGTTAGCAAAGCACCGAATCAAACATAGAAAACATTGAACCACAAATTCTTTATTGTCACAACTAATTATTGGCTAATTAACAGCAAATTAACTACCTAATCATTTTTCGATTCGTCAAAGTTGCTTTGCTAACTTCACACTCATGACAAATTGTTATTGGCAAGAAACCATCATTGATGAAGTTTTTCTAAGATGGAGGTACAGCTGATCCTATGGTTTATTTATGTAGCCATGTCACTCGTAGAGAGTGAGTGAGATGAGTAACTTTTCGTAAAAGTGAATGAATGGGTGAGTGAAATGAAATGTCAGAATATTCGCCGGATATATCAGCAGTGATTTCGTATATGTGCTGGTAAATTAACACTTTTGGGCAAGTGTTTGTGCTTTTTCGCAAGAAACTTTGTCACACCTATTCATGAATAGATAATGAAATTTAAAAAATACGTAGAAAAAATCTACTAGACTTTTATTGATACTTTAAATCTCATTTTCTTATCATAGTATATTAAATGAAATTATATTCTATTCACTTTTGACACCATAAACATTTTAAATTCAGCAGTGAAAACTCACATTAAACTTTTAATAAAACAAAAAAAATTAATGAAATCAAAAATATTCCATTATTAAGATTTCATATGTTAACATTGTTGTATTTGTTATTTCGTTTCGCGTCCATTAATAGTGATTTGAAACAGAATATCAAACGTAATGAGTGCGACAAAGAGGTAGAATTTCTCTCTTTTATATATATTCTTTGTTTCATGTTCGAAACTAAATTCGCACTTACTCATCTCACTACAATAGAAGTGAAATGAGTCGGTGAGTAAGGCGAGTCATCTCATTTCACTTCCTGAAATAGCTAAATCTCGAAACGGAATTACATCAAACATGGGTGACAACATCATCCCCAAGATGCACATCATCACCATTACACTATGCTCACCAGAAGCACGGGGCAAGATGACAAAATCAAGGTCTAGGGACAGAGGCAGCTGCTCGATAGACAGTGGAGTTTTTATTGAAGACAGATCAGGAATTTTAGGAAGATTGCCGCCACAGGCTGGCACAAATCCACTACCCCCAGCTTCTTATCAGGAAGTGGCAGGAAATATTATCATCCCAACCTTTGTCACAACCACCCAACCCATTGATCTCCCCAACTCCTCTGCACCACACGCAACAAACCATGACACAGCCATAACCACCAAACTCTATCAAACCACTTGTCTCTCCCAGCGAACATCATCCTCCCGTACCCGACTTACCCATATCCTTACCTTAGTATCACTGACATAGTAGAGGAGATAAGCGAAAAGCGCCACGAAATAAAGGCATAGAACCCATTTTTAGCCAACTCGACCGAAGTGAAATGTTTCCATCCAATGAGGGGAAAGATAACTTACTTTTAAGAAATGGCTGAACGTGGGATCAAAAATCATCAAATGATGACCAAACTAAAAAATGATGACTGTCATTGAATTATAAGTATTCGTTGGTGTGGATGAAAATCGAAGTGACATTAACATTACTTTAATACCTTTAACTAAGTCTAATAGAACTCTAACGGTGCGTCATTTATTTAACAATCCATTCAATGTTTCCAACATACCTACTTTTCTTTTATAAGATTCTCACACAAAAATCAATAACTTTAAACACTCCATTAAAATAGTGTTTATGTGTATAAAAAGGAGATGTCTATTGTCTACTATTAAAAAGTTATAAGCACTTATCTCATCTTAAACTGAATTTTATTGGGTCAGCCTTGATTCTGTATTGTTTATCCCCCTTAAAATTAAAGCTTTAATATAAACCATGTTCAACATGCTCTGCTCATGTCTTCCCATTTCCTTACAAAACCAATAAAATAAAACACATACAAAATGTCATTTATGTATCCTTTCAACAAAAAACCGCGTTGTAATAAAATATCCCAGCTTAACATACAAATGTCTCCAGGAATAGAAAATCAATAAAACAAAAACAAACTTGTAACCATTTAAACATAACCTCTACAACCTAGAACGTATATATTTTACTATATGTGAGGCAGCCTAAGGCAGCATCCTATTTAAATATATCAAGGATAACCCCATACGGAAATAAAATCGATTCTCCTTTCACCGCACATTCAAGACAACATCTAAGGCCATATATAAATGGAATATACTAGGAGATGGTCAATAAAGCGTAGGATCTATATTCAGGACAACAACAAAAAAAAAGAAGAACATTATGCGCCGCAATGAACAATTCCACACTTTATATCCCTGATTTCCCATCCTATGGCAAATAAATAAAAAAAAAAAAAAAAAGAAAAAACACAAAAAGGAATGTAATACCCCATTTTGAGAAGTAATAAAGTTCTACCATATAAATCATGGGTCACTTTCGTGAAGTTAATGCATGAGTGGTCTAATTTAAAAACCATTAAGTCGGGCCAAGGATATCCAGAGTCCTCCGGCGAAAAAAGAACACAAAAATGCAGCTCCATTGTCAGAGAGTCGTCCGTCGTCGGAAGCAGCCGTACGATGGCTGTGTCTTCGAATTTGAAGGCTGTCCGCAAGGACGAGCCCCTTGAGATAAGGAAACTATTGATGATGTATCTGAAAATCTACTGTGAACGTTCCACAATGCACGGAGTCAAGTATATCTTCGACAAGAATCTGAACAAACTAGAAAGGTAAATACAATTTAGAAAGGCAGCACAACATCTTATTAATCATCTTATTTCCAGATTTTGTTGGACAATAATTGTAATGACGGCTGTTGGTATAAGCCTTTCGACATATTTTGCCCTTTTAAATTCCTACAACGAACAAATTATCATAACTGTCATCGATGACCCCCACTATTCGGTTTTCAATGTACCCTTTCCAGCTGTGGCAGTATGCAATCATGAACGAATAAATTGGAACAAATTCGAAGAGGCAAAGCAATTATTTCTTCCTGCAAATTCCCCAAACGAAACTCAAGTAATATTTCGTGAATTTGTCACACGAATGCAATCGCTTCGCTTTGGGGCATTTACTCAATTCAACAATACCGATGATATCCCCTTGGAGAAGATTCATTTCGTGAATGTTACGGAGCTGGCTTTGTTTTTGTCATTTCAATGTAAAGATATGTTCGATGGGGATTGCCTTTGGCGAGGAAATAAGTTCAATTGTTGTGAAATATTCGTAATGGAAAAGACGGAGGTGGGATTTTGTTTGGTGTTTAATTCGGGCATATCGTTTGAATCGAAGAAGAAGGTGGTAAGTATTCCTTTCTCGATTGAAGTTAATTTTCAGTTTTTTTTTTCATTTATATTATTTACTTAAGGCAAATGATAAATTTTATCCCTGGAGAAGTTTCAAATCAGGTGAATATTCTGGTTTACATTTTCAATTGAAATTGAATTCTTTATCGAAGGAGAGAACAAGTGACGAAGATGGAGTTGATGTAAGTTTTACTAAAAAAAAAACAATATTAATTTTAAAATGTGTAAATAAAAAATAAATAGTAGGTTATAATATGTAGCTCTCTCTGTCACTCTCGAATTAAAATATGGCTGTATGAACATATTACATATATACGAGTATTAAAGACTCTATACTATATTTTATTTAGTAAAAAATTAAGAAATGTTTATTTTTCTGCAAACATTTTAAAAATCGTTAATAGTAAATTGGTAGTAAACTTAATAAATTTCATTAATAATAAAGTTTCAAATGTTAAATTGTCAAACTTGGCTTGGTTGTCATCAGTGGCGGATCCAGGGGGGGAGGGTCTATAGGGGCTGAAGCTCCCCCCACAGCCAGTTCGTTTAATTATTTCAATAGCAAAATGCAATATTTCAGTTTTTTATTCAAGATCGGGGCTAAAATATTTATAAGTTATATGTTAGTTGTATTTTACCGAGCCCTCCCCTTACGAACTTGTATACTATTAATACATACAAGGTTGGAGGTTACGAATTTGAATGAAGGTATATTTTTTCTAAGTCCCGAGGGTAGCAAACAAAAAAGGTGGAACAAACAAAACAAATTTAATGTGCGTAAGCCCTATTTATTCCAAGCCCTAAAAGAAAGACGGGAAATTTAAGTTGGGGCTTAGCATTTTATGCCTACAAAATTTTGTTCAAGTCTCAAGGGAATTGGATGTTTAAATGAGAATGGGGCGGGAAAATTAATATGTTGGCTTCTTTTTTCCTAAAGTCTAAGAACAAGCAAGGTTAGGGCTTAAAAATTTCACATGAAACCTTGTTTTTCCCAAGATTCAAATAAACAGAATAAGGAAATGGTGTTGGGGATCAATAACTTACTGCCGGAATAGAATGCATGACGGAGCTGGAATAAATTTCAGATATGCTGCAGAGTTGAACAATTTTTAAATTTTACTGCAGCTTTTTCACATCTATTTCAGCTTCATCCTCCATACTATTCTGGCAGTTTTGTGTAAAATGTGTTTTTTCTAGACCCTAGGCTCTAGGGAATTTAACGAAAAAATATTGTAAAATTTGTAGATTCACTTGATATATCAAAAACAATTTTTTTGAAACGGTTTGGTAACATTTTTTTTTATTTTTCTTTTTCATATTATAATTTTTTAAATTTTCTCGACACATAATATGTTCAAATATAGCAAGCATTTTAAGATGGTGTTTGGAGAATAATGTGGGAGCTAGTACACAGCATGTTCTGCGTACCGCTTGGAAGTATTAATCCTACAAAAAACATTCAGAATTAAAAAAAATTGATTTGAGTCTTTAAAATAAAAGTTCTTACAATTTTTTAGTATAGCGTTGCGTTCTTGACATTATATGCGAATAGGTTTAAGCGCGTTATTAATATAGAATACCAATTACAGTTTCTCCATTTCCAGTCATGCATTTTTACATTAATCCAAGTAACTTTTTGCATTATGAAAAATTGTATTGGTACGTTGAGCCGACAAATACATTACCTCAATAAGTATTGCGAGAATTAAAATAAAATGTCTCAATGTCCCCCCCTCCCACAGCCGAATCATAGATCCGCAACTGGTTGTCATCCTTCATTACCATTTCCATTGCTTATTCTGAAACGTAGTTGTTCCTTTATTTGGCTCTGGAACTTTGACACTCCATATATGGGAAATTTGAAAGAAGAAAATGCTGCCCAATTGGTCAGAAAAAGTCAACTATTCAGTAATTGGTCAGCCATAGTTCTTTCTCTAGAAATTTTTAAAATTCGTTTCAACGTCACCAAAAATAACTTTTGGCACCTTATTTGATATGGGTCATTAAAAAAAGTATTCCATTTGAAAAGGTACTTCACGGTCATTAAAGGACAGTTATTTCTAAGTGATTGGTTGACCATACCAACATATTTTGTTATGAGTTTTTAATGATTTAAAAAACTATTTTTTTTTTTTAATTTTCAGGGTCATAGCGGTTTTTGGCAATTTGGAAACTTGCAAAAAAAAAATCAATACCACCAAATAGGCTCTAAGATTTATATAAATAGTCAGCTAGTTTCAGTAATTGGTCAGCTATAGATTTTTTTTAATAATTTAAAGTTTGGGTAATTTAATAAAAAAAATTATACTCCGATAGGCTACTAGATCATCCTAAGGTCAGTTTGTTTCAGTTATTCATCGGCCATAGATTTTTTATTTTGAATTTGTATCCTTCTTCCAAAAAACCGTTCGATGGCGATTGCCTTGTAAAAAGCTGTTAATAATCGTAAATGAATTGAAAGTATTCAAAAAAATGTATTCGATTTGTGATTCGGAAATTAGGTTGGAACATCGAAAATCCATCCTTCCCTACTAGATGCATACTTCTTGGCCTTCAGTCACTTCCAAATGGACGAAAAGTCTATTCAATAATGTTCATAAGTTTTTATTTAAATATAGTAATAGTAAATGCCCCTTTTTGTTATCGTTGTTTGACATTTCCGCACCATCTCGACAGCTAAAAGGCTACATTCTGTTACGAAACCTATAGCCCGCTGTATTAGAGAAACTATCCGTATTTCTATATTTAAATATGATTTAAATTTTCACACAAGCAAAATAATTTTAAAATATAACTTACTGTTTTAAACCTAGTACTCAGTTCGAGTGAAAATGAAATTTCCATTCAAAAATGCTGGTTAATTCACAGCGATGGAAATTGCAACAACAGGTGAGTACCCAAATTCTAAAGTGAAATATCAACCGGTTCGATATATATTTCACGAAATGATTTTCATTTCCTAAAGCCTAGTACTCACCTCTTGTGAAATGAAAGTTTTAAACCTGTTCAAAATACATGTGAATTATCATTTTAAAAATATAATTGTCTTTTCACGTGAATTTTTGGTACTCAGTTTAAGATTCTTAATACTCACTTTGAGTGGAAAAATAAATTGATTTTTATGAAAGCTATTTGACTGAACCTTGAAATATTTTTTGTAGAATATTTATTTTTTTCGTATTTTGTTGTATTTTCGTGTATTGTATGGCAATAAAAATTAATTAATTGATAAATGTCAGACTTTTCCACATCTCCTTAATTTTTCCTAGCGGTTGTTCATCGGGAAATGAAAATCATTTCGTGAAATATATATCGAACCGGTTTATATTTCACCTCCGAATTTGAGTACTCACCTCTCGTTGCGAATTCCATCGCTGTGAATTAACCAGCATTTTTGTATGGAAATTTCATTTTCACTCGAACTGAGTACTAGGCTTAATGTACAACCACTGGAAAAAAAGGAGATGTGGAAAAGTCTGACATTTGTCAATTAATTTATTTTTAATGCTACCGACAATGCAAAAATAACAAAATACGAACAAAAAATAAATATTGTTCAAAAAATATTTCAAAATTCAGTCAAATAACTTTAATAAAAACAATTTATTTCTCCATTCAAAGTGAGTATTAAAAATTCCAAACTGAGTACCAAATTTCACGTGACAAAAAAAAAAATGATATTTTCATAATGCTAATTCACTTGTATTTTGAACCGGTTTAAAAATTTCATTTGAGAAGAGGTGAGCACTAGGCTTTACTTTTAAAATTAGCTTTTCTAAGAAAAAATGTATAATATTATATCTAGTACAGGCAGAATAAAATAAAAAATTGGTACCATGAGAAGGAAGATTTAATACAAATATTTTACATGGAAGGGTGTTTTTTTGAGGGGGAGAGTGGAGGAAGTTGTGGTGTATCAAACGGAAAATTTTACCTTGGTACAACCTAAGCAAATGACACATGCTTTTAAGGTAGTTTTTAATGTTGAATCAAATGACACCAAAACCAAGTCAATAGGACCTCCGAGAAAAAAGTAATTGTCATGAAACTTGTTAAAAATGCTCTATGGACTAACAGAATGAAGAATCAAAAGAGTCTATAAAAATATTTTGCATGGAAGGTATTTTTTTGTAGAAATTGGGAAGTGTATGGTGTTATTTTTCAAAATTCTTTGGAAAGGATGGAAGCCTCGAAAAACATGGTAAAATGTTTTCATTTACTATCTACGAGAATGAACGATAAAAGAAATTTACAAAAAAAAGGTGATAGGGTGTTTTTGTGGGTTTGAGTAAAGGGTGTTACTTGTTTTTGGAAACAATGTTTGTTTTTGAAAAAAAGTATTTTACTTTTCTGCACCCATAAAAAACGCCCTTTTACTATATACCTTGATTCTTCATTTTGATAGTTCAGAACACATTTCTACCAAGTTTCATGGCGGTATTTTATAGGTTTTATGGTAATAATCCCACTATAACTCCACTCCCAAATAAAAAACAACTTTTCACCCCAGATATTTTTTTTTGATTGTTCTGATTATTTTAAGTCAAACGAAAAACTGTTCATCCACGTTTCATTAATGAACCATTATTTTTAATGAACCATTATTTTCAATTGGTTTTCGGCATCATTCAACTTTTGTACTGGAAATACAGTAATTTTACATAAAAAAGGCAATTACTTTTTTCTCGGAAAACTGCCTTAAAACATTTGTGTCATATGCTTAGGTTGCAACAAGGTTAATTTTTCAGTTTCATACACCAAAATTTCACCCCCTCTACCCTTTAAAAAACACCTTTCCATATAAAAAAATTTATATAGACTCTTGATTTTTAATTCTCATGGTGCATAAAACGTTTTGACTAAGTTTCGTGATGGTACAAACTTTTTTGTTTTATTTATCCTATTTTACCTATAGTAATCATATTGTATCATTTTATATTTTATTATAATTATATTTATCTCTGTATACACCAACTATTTATTTACTTACTTTGTTTTAATTAATGTTAAATAAATAAATAAATAAATAAGAAACTAGCCGAAATTTTATATAGATCTAAAGATATTTCAGAAAGTAAACAATTTTTGCAAATTTTCCATACATGATGTTCAAAAAATTGCTGGCCTTATTTTTTTTTAAATTAATTAAAAATTCATAGTAAAATATGTATGGTTGACCAATTACTGAAAATATTTGACCTTTTATCACGACCAAGGGATCTTTCTGTTAGTATACTTTTTTTTTGTAAATTTCTCATAAGTCCATGATCTTGAGAAATTTAAAGCCTTGATTACAAGTTATCTAGAGCTGACCAATTTTTAGGACTAGCTGACGTTTTCTGACCAATTACTGACCAGGTCAGATGTCATTTTTTTATGTCAAATTTGACATATATATGGGATGCCAAAGGTCCAAAGCCGAATTTTTGCCTTATACACAATTAAACATTGTTTATTGAACATTTCTACAAGATTTAGACACCCAATTCGAGTGTCTTAGTTTTCCAAACTGAGCAAATTTTTTAAAAATGCTTTTGGAGTTGGTTGAAAGTTCTAAGGATAAACATAGCTTGGAATAAGTTTATAAATATGACTGTTATAATTTTAAGATATTGTGGATCAGAAAATTGATCTTTTTTTATTGTTTTATACAATATTTTTTTTTTGTAACTACTGTCAATTTGAGTTCTAATAATTGTGATTTCAAAAAGCATATCGATACCCTCCTGTTAAATGTATTAAGCAAAATTTTCAAAATTTTGATTTAAAAAATTTAAAAACCCTCTTATTCAATTATTTATTTTTGAATATTTTTTTTTGGAAATACGTAATCAAAGTCTTTTAAGGGAGTTTGCGATAAAAATCCCGTTCCATATCTTTTTACTCCCTTAAATACGCAAATTAATAACTGGACAAGGGTTTTTTTTCGACGCCTGTAAAATTTTTGAAACTTTTAATTTTTTTTTATAATTACTCCCAAAATATAAGCAATATCAAATTGTAGCATAAAGTTCATACAATTTTACTTTTAAAAAGTTAATCGAAACTATGCCCAAAGGATTTTCTTGGAAGCTTCTTTGATGAGTATTTTTGTTGTCCAAAAAAGTGTTAAAAATGGACTTAAGATACTTTACCCTTTCAGTCGAGAAATAAAAATTGTAATAATTCATTTCAAATTGTTTCCTGATTCCTTATCCGCATTGCCAATACTGTCCGCTTATTAAATTAAAAATATTTTAAACCAAACAATTATTTAAAACACCTACATAGGATTAAGTCCTTCAATAAGAATTTTTGTGTTTTTGCTTTTCTCTTCAATTCAGTTAATGATCAAAAAATCAGAACAATGGACGGATATAGTTTATTCCATCAAAGGAAACACAGATTCGTTAGTTGTAATCAGACCAGAATTAAAAACAACAGATCCAGGTACGAGGGATATTCCTCCCGAAGTTCGTGGATGTATGTTTGATGTGAGTTTATACATAAGTTGGTCGGGCTTTTTTTTTTTTTTGCTTCAATGAAGGTAATCCTTATACTTATATATTTTTTTTTATTTAACTTACTACAGTCTGAAACTGACCATTATTTGTTCAAAAACATCAAAGGATTAAAGTATTGGCAATGGAATTGTTTTAACGTTTGCCACGAGGAGTATCTTCTTAGTATCTGTAACTGTACGGTTTCAATTTTTTTCCCACAAAATGGTAGAAGTTTTTTTTTATCATAATAAGTCGAAATTGGTTATTTAATTTTTTTTTTTTATTAAAGATTCATACCGGGAATGTGCCCCTGCGGATTTTTCGTGTCTATATAAATTTCGAGGTAAGTTTGTGAAATTTATGAAATTTTTGAATGCGGTAATCCGGATGAAATATTTGATTAAAGTTAAATCGAGAAAGGATTACCTCACTTTTTTCAGCACAAGAACTCTCATACTTTCACCAATCAAAAGTGCCACTAAATGCTATTAAAGAAAATGAGGTTTAGATTGCTTCAACAATATTTTTCCAAGAACAACCAGAGTCTGATCCCTTAAAAAGTATATAAAAACATGTTTGGTGGGTAAGACATTAATCCAAACGTTTGTTTTCATGGAAATTATGTCTTGTGGGAGTGGGACAAAAGTCCCAAAGTAGAAGAGAAAAGACTTGTTTTACTCAAATGGAATATAGATCCCTTTGGGATTGCTTTTTAAGCTTTGTAGCTCATTTAAGTAAGGGTGGGTTAAGTTTTGAAATTTTATATCGGGTATTATTGATAAATTTGATTTCTCCAAAAACTTTAAACAGATATATTTAGCATATTTAGTGGCTGCCAGTCCCGAAGACTGGCACACTTTGACCATGAGTTGTTCCATTGTGACACCACATGAATCTATAGGAAAACCATATTCCTTACTCGGTGAACCATTTGGAGCTTCTTATGAAGCCTATCAGACTACCTATGTCTATGTTTAATAGATGAATAAGGTTATTGAAGTAAAAATGCCCAAAGTGAAGTCTTTGTTTTTAAGATAGAGCGGGACACGTACAAAGAAGGTGTGGAATCTATTCTAGCTCTTCCTCATCCATACAGCTTCTGCAAAAATCATTCGAAAATACGCCACGACGCATAACGTGCTTGCATATAAGACAGTGTCTGGTTATAAAACCAATCATGGAGCTAATGTGCAATCTACTTAGAGATATCAAGCACCTAGAAAGCATTGAATCCATTACTGGTAAGATTAGTTTTTTTGCCAAACAAGTTCTGATATTGTTCCACCTAAGGTTATTCCTTTTAATGCATCTTGTTTCAGCAAAAGTTTACACGTACCGATGGGTATTCCTGTACATATATCTGCCTTGCTAGGTAAAGGGTTTTTCAACAGGGACGCTACAAAAGTAGAGTGACAGGGACCGCAAACGACGCCATATTTTTTGCCGCTCTTTTGACATTTCTCTTCAGTAAGGTTTGCCATTTCATGATGGAAAGATATACGAGCCAACAACGAGTCGAAATTATTAAAATTTAGTACCAAAATTCGGAGTCAGTGGCCTCAACGTTAAGAGCGCTACGTTCAATTTATGGTCGTCATAATCGTCCTAGCAGATCAACAATTGAGCTCCTAGTGGAAAAATTCGAATCCACAGTCACAGTACAAAATGTTCCCGTGCCAGTGAGATAAAGAAGTGCCCGTAGTGTCGAGAATATTGTTGCCGCTGAGGCTTCAGTTGCAGAAAGCCCAAATGTGTCTCTCACACGTCGTTCTCAAGCGTTGGGCATCTCTGTGACGTCGTTGTGGCGAATTTTGCGAAAAGATCTTGGCCTACATTCTTACAAGATTAAATTGACGCAAGAACTGAAGCCGCTTGACCACCAGAAGCGTCGTATGTTCGTGAATTGGGCTGAGCAACAACTTGAAAAAGATTCGGATTTTCATCGAAAAATCATTTTCAGCGATGAGGCTCATTTCTGGCTGAATGGCTTCGTCAATAAACGAAATATGTGGTATTACTCAGGCAGCAATAATCCAAGATGATCAAGACCGGCACTTTACTGTGAATGGGAATCGCTACCGTTCAATGATAACCGAATATTTTTGGCCCCAATTGGATGATATGGACTTGGAGGACATGTGGTTCCAACAAGACGGCCGGCGCGCGCCACAAGCCACACAGCGAATGTCACAATCAATTTATTGGAAACCAAGTTTGGAGAACGTGTTATCTCACGAAATGGTCCAGTCGCTTGGCCGCCTTGGTCGTGCGATTTGACGCCGTTAGACTATTCCTGTGGGGCTACGTCAAGTATATGGTCTATGCCAACAAGCAAGCGACGATTGATGAACTTCGTACGAATATCGAACGTGAAATCGCAGCACTATCGGCCGATTTATGCTTGAAAACTGTCGAAAATTGGGTTCAGCGTCTGGATTTCTCGAAGCGTGCCCGTGGTGGCCATGCAAAAGAAATCGAGTTCCATACATAATGCCAACAAACGTACTTTCACAGGAATAAAGAATTTCATGGATATCCAAAACCGTTTTTTTTTTATTAAAAAAAAAATTTTGCAGCGCTCTTATTGAAAAACCCGATAGAAGGGGTTGAGTTCCAATTTTAGTGAGTTCATCGGCCTTACAATTACCTGGGATGTCCCTATGCCCCGGCACCCAAAACAGGTGAATGTTAAACTGCTACGCCATTTTCAACAGAAATGGATGGTTATTTAGGGCTGTTATAGAGTTAGTAGAGACAGATTCCAGAGCTTCCAGAGAAGATGCGGTTATCTGTGGCTGATATCACGTTTTCTTTTAGCCAAGATAAGGCTTCTCTAATCACCATAAGTTAGAGCACACTACAATGATTAAGAAGAGGGTTTGAGAGACTTGAAGGAATGGTGACTTGAAAGTTTTTACCTAATTGTGGTTTTGGGATGGTGATATCAATGTGACTTGGAAGTGATCTGAATGAATTTAAAATGATGGAATGGCCAATATTACTGTAGTTCCATTGTGAAGAAGCTTTTTGGTGTTTTGCTGTATTTGCAGCCACCTATTTGCTAAAAAAATTCAAGGGGTGTCAGATATAGCAGAACGTCTACACTGGTAGAGGGTGTCGTACGAAGCACACCACTTATACAAAAACAAGGCAAGCTTTGTACTTTGCATAGTTTGTCGCAGCTTACCGCTTTATCTATAGCAGTCCGCCATACTGCAACACCATAAGTGAGAATCAATCTAATCAAGAAAGTGTATAGCCAATGAGTAATATGAGGTTGAAGGCCCCATTTATTCCAAACGCCTTTTTTGCGTGAGAAGAGTGCCAATGCCACTTATCTTAAATAAGATCCAAATATATTTTGCTTGATCGTTGAATGTAAATGGAATACCTTTTAGTAGAAGGAGGATCTTCATGAGGGAATTAATATTCCCTAGGGAATAGAACAAGTTCCGCTTAATGAGGGTTGCGCCCAGACCACACCGGTCCATCTAATTGGTTAGCCTATTTAAAGCGTTTTGTAAAAGTTCTTAGGATGATTTTCGGATTCGGAAATAGCAACATCTTCCGCATAGGCAATTACCACTGTAACCCTGCGCTTCCAGGCATTTCAGCAGTTTGCTTACCACCATGTTCCAGAGAAGCAGGGATAGGACACCGCCTTGTGGGGTACCTTTAAGAAAGCAACCATGGTGTACTCTTTATGATGGAGGGAATATTCTATAGCTCGTACTAGAGAATGTTAAGCAGTTTCCACAGATTTCCCTTTGCAGTTAACATGTTGAGCAGTAGACAATAGTTGCGTGTCAATGATTGTACGTAAGAGGATATCAATCAAACGTTCAAAGGTTTTAAGAAGGAATGATGATAGACTGATAGATATGAGATCTTTCGGGTTTTCTTTGGAAAATATACCATAGATCCCAGAACAATATTTGCAAAATTCCAATTTGAATAAAATATCCTTATGTGTACTTACAGATTTTAATAAAACCTTTAATTGTTCACAGATGTGTTTAGCTATGACAAACGTTTGGATGAGGAGAACTATATAAATAATATTAAAAGCGGAATGCTGTGTCCTTGTTTGATTCGCTGCGAAAATTTCTTGCAATATTATGTCACCGTCAGTTCACTTCCAATTGTTGAGTAAGTTCAAAGTTGTTTTTGTTTTTCAAAAAGAAATATTAATGAATTTTTAGTCCCATACCAAACGATACAAGAATAATGATAGTAGATGTGCACTATCAATCGGATTCTTTAATCAAATACCGCACAATTATGGAGTTTACATTCATGGAAATGATTGGTAAGTGAAAAAGCAATAAGGGAGCACTTTAGGCAATAGGCAATTTGTTGCCGGCAACTTTTTTTGTTTTAGAAAGTCTTACTCAAAAGGCCAGTTTTTCAGTGTAGGGTTAATAACTCTGAGTGAAATCAGAGAAAGCTTTTCCTGAAAATAAATAAACTCGGAGTTAACGCAGAAGCAGTTTTTTTTGTTGAGGATTAACGTTATTTTTCAGTTGTCAAAAATCAATTGAAATCGATCATCACACTTTCAAGCCCTTCAATAAAAAATCGAGGTGGTGCCACAAATAACACCTTCAATACCTTTCACTATCGAAATCAAGATGACGACAAAACTGAAATTGCCCCCAGCATAGTCTAGTAGTTAGTTAGTTAGTTCGTTATCCGGCTCCCGATCCATGGAGGGTCTCTGCCCGAGATATTGCAGTCTTCCATCGGTTGCGGTCCCTCGCACGCTCCCTCCAGTCATCGAGAAAAAGCATTCTTGTGTCGGAACCCGCCTGATCCCTGTAGTGGAGGTTCGGTCTTCCTGGTCATCTCGAACCTGGGGGCTGAGATTCGAAGATTTTTTTGCTGGAGCATTGTTGTCCATTCGCTCGGTGTGGCTGAGCCAGTGTAGTCGGCGTGTATATTTTGGCTCTTTGGACTACATCCACATCTTGGTGGATAATTGCTCGTATAATTCACGATTAAATCTTCTCCTCCATTCGCCCTCCACGCATATGGGACTAAATATCCGCCGTAGAATTTTTCTCTCAAAAGTGCCCAGTATCAATTCCTCTTTTTTACTTATCGTCCAGCACTCGGCACCGTAGAAAAGAACTGGTAAAATTAGCGTTTTGTATAGCGTGCACTTTGTCTTCCGGGAGAGGAGTTTTGAACCCATTTGTTTAGCCAAACCGAAGTAGCAGTGGTTCGCTAGGGTAATTCTTCTTCGGATTTCCATTAAGGTTTCATTCGTGGAGTTGATGTTTGTTCCAAGGTAGGTGAACTCCTTGACTACCTCGAAATAACTGCTACCAACAGTGACGTTTTGTGCTAGGCGATGGACAGTGAAGCTTTGTTTGTTGATAGCATATACTTTGTTTTGTCCTCATTCACTTCAAGACCAACCGCCTGTTCATCAATAGCTGTGAATGCTTGCTTGGAGCGGCCGATGATGTCGATGTCGTCCGCAAAGCCAAGCAGTTGCGAAGATCTGTTGAAGATAGTGCCTTCGAGGTTAACACCACTCTTGCGAACTATCTGCTTCTTCTAGGTTGAAGAAGTCACATGATAAGGCATCTCCTAGTCTGAACCCTGTACATGTCTGGAATAGCTCGGATGAGCTGATACCCATTTGCACGTTGCACCGCGTATTTTGTAATGTCATGCGGCATAGCTGGATCTGTTTTTTCGGGATCCCGAGTACGGACATCGCCAATAGAAGCTCTTGGCGACTAATGCTACCATATGCAGCTTTGAAGTCGATGAAAAGATGGTGGGTCTTGACTTGAAATTCGTTGGTCTTTTCCAGGATTTGCCTCAATGTGAAGATTTGTTCTATCGTTGATCTACCTGGCCTGAAGCCACACTGGTACGTGCCGATCATAGTGTAGCACAAAGGTTTAAGACGCTCACATAGTAGGTTAGATAGGATCTTGTATGCAATATTAAGCAGGGATATACCTTTGTTTTTGCAGGACATAGGATGGCCTTTTTTGTAGATTGGGCATATGGAGCTAATTGACCAGTCGTCGGGCATACTTTCCTCTTCCCATACTTGGTTGATGAGCTGGTGTATGCACCCAACCAGGACATCTCCTCCATACTTGGAGAGTTACGCAGGTAGGCTTTTTGAGCCAGCGGATTTGTTGTTCTTAAGCTTGTGGATGGCTTTCTTAATCTCTTCAATACTGGGCACTCGGACTGGATCTTCATTGACTGGTCTTATGCTTCTTTATTCTCCTGTCACTTCCTCTACAGGATGCCAATTGAGCAGCTGCTGGAAATGCTGCGTAAGCACGTCAACAATTCCCTGTGCTTCGGTGACTAGGTTCCCTTCGCTGTTTCGAAGAGCTTGCGTGCCGGTTTTATAACCGCATGCCAGTTGCTTGGCTGTTTTGTAGAACCGGCGGGTGTTGGTGGCAGTGCTAGACTCCTTGAGATACCTGAGTGGAGAGGCTGCAGATGCTCTTTTCTTTCTACGCAGACTTTTTTCTCCTTCCTTCTCTTTTCACGGTACTCCTCTCTTGCTGCTCTTGTTTTCCGTTGCAGCATTTGCATTCGTGCATTTTCCGTCTCCTGCTTCAATACCGCCCATTCCTCATCATACCACGAGTTCTTTTTTCTAGGTGGTTGAAAGCCTATGATGGTCTCGGCTGTCCCCTTAATTATGTCGCGATACAGGTTCCACTGGTTGTTCACGCTTGTGGGTGGGGGTACGGCAGAGAGATTCCCAGTTAATTGGTCACTGTAGTCTCTGGCTTTCTCAGATGTGCTAAGGCATGCAATGTTGAATTTCTTCCTTTGGGCGGTAGTCGCTTTCTTTTCATTGGACAGCCGGGCTCTGAACTTTGTCACAACAAGAAGGTCAGAGTCCACATTTGCACCTCGGAAAGTTCGCACGTTCCAGATGTTCGATGCGTGCCTTGCCCCAATTAGCACATGGTCGATTTGGTTGGCGGTTCGACCATCTGGGGATCGCCAGTCTCGTAGCTAACTTACCTAATTATGTGAGTTAACTCAGAGTTAAACCATGATTTAAATTGATTGAAAAACAAGTTTCTGGAGTTAACTAAGTTTTTACCCTGTGAAAAATTGGCCCTTATGGGTCTTGCTTCAAATACACCCTAACATAAGGAAAAAAAAAATACCCAAAATCTGTTGTGGAAGACTGCCTTGAAAGTAGTTGACAACATATTGCCAGTTTTGCTTCTAGATTAATAGTGTTATTTACGGGTTCATTTCTTATGCTCCACAGCCAGCTTAGGAGGAATAGTTGGCCTTTTTTTAGGTGCTTCAATTCTTAGTGGAATCGAGATCATTTACCACTTGACTATTGGACTTTTTATATTTTTAAAAGACAATCAACTCTTCGTTAACATTTGGGCACATTTTAAAAATTTCTTCAAATCTAATTTGCAGCGCAACCAGATTTCAACAAACCACCAAAACCCCAAGAAGGTTTGGCACGAGTCCATGAACAGAAGGCAACGACGACGTTATTAGTCAGTTAATCAGGATTTTGTTTATTTGCATAGAGCAAACAATTTTTATTATGTCCTCACTTCATAGTTCATACAATCAGATATACATGAGCAAATAAATGAACCCTCACAAGAGCAAGAGCAAACAAAACCCTTGTCCAATTTAACTTCGTTTTTGTTTTGAAGGCTTAGAGAGGTGTTAATTGTTCAGGACATCTTTATCTTTTTTTTTTTTTTAGAGAACAAGTCAAACAAGAGGCAAATTTAATTGCTTTTTGATTACATTTAACTGCTCCTTTTTGTCATTTTGACCTGGACTAGGGGACGCCGCCGCCACTATATCAACGTGCCGACTATAAAAGTCTCGAAATGAAGTTAAGACAAACTCTGTCATCAACGGACGACACAGTGTTCTTCGGAGTTCGTGATTCTATTTAACTTTTGTCTCTATCCCTTTAGGATATTATAAGTCCGAGATAAAATAACGGAAAATTCTATATTATATAAGTTTTATATACATACCTTGCTCTATTGGTATAGCTATCTATATATAAGCAATCATGACTTATCTCGGCGAATTGAAACATTTCCAACTAAATCAATTCGACGGAAGTGAATTGCTAACTTTTAATGAGAAACGCAAACTTTTGAAGGATTCCGCAAAACGTACAGGCAAATCGAAATTATGGTGGTGGAAAGAGATTTGCCATGCCTATTGGAAGTTATACTGTGACAAGGCATCAATTCATGGAATTCGATTTCTAACGGATAATAGTCTGTTGAAGTTTGAAAAGTAAGATTTTTAAGAAAAACATTTTTGATTCATTTGTGATGATATGGAATAATTTAAGTTCTAGTTTCATTGGGGATATGTTAAAGTTTGACAGTTCGGTTTATTCGTTTATTATAATATAATTCTTTGAAGATGTTAACATAATATTTTTACTCTCATATATGTAGGAGAAATATTGAATTGAAACCGAAATAGACTCTCCGTTTATGTGTAGGTTCTCCTGACTCCCCTTTTAAAAAGAAAATCTCATTTTGGAAACAAGACAAGAAACCATAGGTGCACGAATCAGGCAAAAGGGGACAATTGCCCCCCCTGGCTCTGGGCAATACAATGCTACTCACATATTTTTATTTTTTTTTCTCTTCAGATTCTTTGTTGTAGTGAGCTTAGAGCAAGCTGCAAACCTACAATCAGAGGCTCATCATAGGTGCATGTGTTAGTGGTTAATAAAATAATGCGAGCTAGCACATGCATAAGAATTAACTACATAATACAATTGCAAAGTTAAACAAATAAACAATAAACATAAATTGATAGTATAAAAAATTTAAATTAAATATAATCAAAAAGTTAAAAAGCAATCACGAAAGTGGAGCACTAGTTCGGAACAATTTTTTTAATCCCATCTTGCAGAGGAGCCATTTAATTAAAGATCTTGCACATACGGTTAAGAGGCTCATGTATATCGTAGTTAGTTCTATGGAAATTTACATGTAAAAGTTCAAATCTTCGCAGATGGTGAGATCCTCCGCGGTAATTTATGCCAATACTTGCTAGCAAATCAGGAGCATCAATTTGACCATTTATAAGTTGGTGAAGAAATATTAGATCATTATTCACCCGCCTTTGATATAAGGTGTGAATCTGCAGTAGCTGGATCCTATGTTCATATGGTGGAAGGTCGAATGGATCAGCCCAAGGAAGACCTTTCAGAGTAAAGCGAATGAATTTACGTTGAATTGATTCAATACGATTTTTATGAATTTCATATAAGGGTGACCATACTTGAGAGGCGTACTCTAGATGAGGACGTACATAACAGTTGTATAAGGAAAGAGTAACGTACGGATTGTCAAATTCCTTTGCCCAACGTTTTATAAACCCAAGCATATAGCTTGATTTGTTAACAATGAAGTTAATGTGTTGAGTGAATTCTAAACCTGAGCTAAAGTTAACACCCAAGTCCTTGAAACTAAAGACTCGACAGAGTTTGTGTTGTGAAATAGAATAATTAAAAGCATTTGCAAGTCGCTTTCTTGAGAAAGTAATTGTTTGGCATTTGGCAGGGCTAAGAGAAAGACCGTTTTTAACACACCAAGTAGCGAAACTGTCTATATCGGCTTGCTAAAGAATGCGGTCGTTGTTAGCCTTTATTGTTTTAAAAATCTTCATATTATCAGCGAATATAAGAATATCACTGAAACGTATGCAAGAGACAACATCATTTATAGCAAGAATAAAGAGAAATGGGCCTAGATGACTTCCCTGGGGCACACCGGAGTGAGCCTTGAATGAGTTTGAAAAACAGTTTCTAAATTTTACCTGGTAAGATCTGTTTTCAAGGTATTATTTTATCCAGGTGATAAAAAATGTTGGAAATCCTAAAGATTTAAGTTTGAAGATAATAATGCTGTGACTAAGTTGGGCGAATGCTTTGGAGAAATCAGTATATATACAATCTATTTCATTTCCATTTTCTAACGCGTTAGAGCATTTGTGCAAGAATGTATGGATGTTTGTTACTATTGATTTTCTTCTCACAAATCCAAGCTGTTGTTCACATATTATATTCTTCGTATGAAACGTGGAGAATGAAGAGTCCATCTTTGTCTATCTAGGCTCATCTCATTGTACTATTGTATTTACATATTATTAGTCAGTCAATAAACGGCACTCAACAAGAAAGGTTCTCTTTATTTAAACGTGTGAACACTACATGGTGGCAGCGGTGTCGGTATATTAAATTTGATATATATATTCGGTCGTTCACTAAGAGAAAAAAAAAATGCCAAACGAGGCTGCGGTAGCAATACAGCCCCTTTCGGGGAATAATTTTGCGGTGCAGGCACCAGAACGTTTTTCGTTTAGCCCATCAGATTGGCCGCGATGGAAACGACGATTTGATCGCTTCAGAATAGCTTCGGGGCTTAATAAAAGAGATGAGGAAGAGCAGGTTAACACCTTGGTTTACCTCATGGGGGATCAAGCAGACGATATATTTCTTTCGTTTAATCTTTTGCCTGCGGATCAGAAGAAATTTTACCCCGTTTTAACCGCATTCGAAAATTTCTTTGTCATAAAGCATAATGTGATCTATGAACTGGCAAAATTTAATTCTCGTTGCCAGTTAGAGGGTGAAAGCATTGAAGACTACATAACGGCTCTCTATTTGCTTTCAGAGAATTGTAGCTATGGAACTTTGCGCGACGAAATGATACGGGATCGGTTGGTTGTAGGCGTGCGAGACAAACGGTTGTCAGAAAGGCTGCAATTAGAAGCAGACTTAAAATTAGAAAAAGCTATTCAAACCGTCCGGCAACACGATGCAGTGAGAAGACAACAGGTAGATTTGTCTACAGCAACCACCAACGTAAACTCTCTACATATTAACAATTCGCGCTCTCACAAACAAAAAATATCATCTCCTACACAAAACTTTAGTAAGAACACAATCACACGAAACGCAAAGAAGACAAAAGAAGCCGAATGTTCATGGTGCGGTGGACAGGGGCAGCATGGAAAGCAAAAATGTCCCGCAAGAGGCAAACAATGCCGTTCCTGCAAGAAATGGAATCATTTCAGCAGCGTGTGTAAGAAAAAGACAGGCAACAGTGTTTTCAATGTGGAAGAAGACGATGAACCTTTGTTTATTGGTACGGTGACAGATGGAATGTTTAACGCTGAGCGATGGACAGCAGAGGTTACAGTTAATGGTAAACAAATTACTTTCACGTTAGACACGGGTGCACCGGTAGACGTTTTACCTCTCCAACAATTAAAAACTAAATTTCCTAACGCGAAAGTTATTAAAGCAAGTAAAAACTTGTGCGGCCCATCGGGCGAACGTCTCGAGGTCGCGGGTATAATAAAATCAGATTTAAAATACGGTCAACATTGTTGTAAAACTGACATTTATATTGTGAATAATTTAAAATCACCCCTTTTGAGTTTAAAATCTTGTCAAAATTTGAAGATAATAGAGCGAATAAACGCTGTTAATCCTAATGAACCTGTAAAATCATCGGTAAATATCGCGAACGAATATCCAAAGCTTTTTAACAAACTCGGGTGTCTTGAAGTCGAGCACGTAATTCAATTAAAGCCAAACGCGAAACCTTATGCAATAGCTACCGCGAGGCGTGTACCCATACCCTTGAAAGCAAAACTCAAAGCAAAACTCAACGATATGCTTGAGTTAGGTGTAATTAGGCAGGTTGATGAGCCAACAGATTGGTGTGCCCCCATGGTGATTGTCACAAAATCCGACGGTGACATTCGACCCTGTGTTGATTTGGCAAAGCTCAACATGGAAATTCAACGCGGTATACATCCAATGCCTGTGGCTGACCATTCGCTAGCTCAATTAGAAGGTTCCAAATACTTCTCCAAGCTAGACGCAAACAATGGATTCTGGCAGATTAAACTATCATCGAAATCACAGCTCCTTACAACTTTCCTTACCCCGTTTGGAAGACTTTGCTTCCAAAGGCTGCCTTTTGGTATTTGCAGCGCTCCTGAGTTGTTCCAAAAACAAATGCAGTTTATTCTCGAAGGCCTGGACGGTGTCATTTGCCAAATGGATGACATTTTGGTGAAAGGGAAGGACATTCCAGAACATGATCGAAATTTGCGTGCGGTGCTGAAGAAGCTGGAACAGAGCGGGGTCACTCTGAATAAAATAAAATGTCAGATTGGAACCAAATCCATCACTTTCCTAGGACACAAGATCGATGAAGAGGGTATACATCCTTGCCCTTCGAAAATCCAGGCAATTGAAGAATTCCCGCAACCAAGAAACGTCAAAGAACTGCGACAGTTTCTCGGACTAGTCAATTACCTGGGTAAGTTCGTTCCATATTTGTCTTCAGTAAGCCACCCGTTAAATGAGCTTTTAAAATCCCAAATAGATTTTCTTTGGACCCCGATGCATGAAGATGCATTTTTGCGACTGAAAAAGGCACTTATATCAGCTCCAGTATTAAAGGCATACGATCCATCCCACAAAACCATTTTGTCGTCGGATGCATCATCTTTCGGACTGGGTGCTGTTCTTCTTCAGACAGATGCGGATGGTATCCTCAAACCCGTGGCATATGCTTCTCGAACAATGTCAGACAGTGAGAAGAAGTATGCACAAATTGAGAAGGAGGCCTTGGGCATCAAGTGGGCATGCGAGAAATTTCGGTTTTACATAGTTGGTATCCACTTCACAATTGAAACAGACCATAAACCGTTAATACCAATTTTTACGACAAAAAATCTCGATGACTTAACGCTACGAATTCAGCGTTTTCGTATGAAAATGATGGGCCTCACATTTAACATCATCTATACACCGGGTAAGGACCTAATAGCGGCAGATGCATTGTCCCGAAATCCGATCCAAGAGATCGAACAGGAAACCGATGAGGAAATCGAAATGTTCATCAACGGCATCATCGAAGAGCTACCAGCGTCAACGGATAAGTTAAACAGCATTCGAAAGGCTCAAGAAGAGGATCCGGTCATCAAAGAAATTATGGCATGTTGCCAAAATGGATGGCCGCATCGCTCCAAAATATCGCCAGAAGGAAGAGTATACTACAACGACCGCCAGTACCTTGCGATCAATAGCCAATTATTGATGCATGGCAACCGAATTGTGATTCCTTCGGTTATGCGAAACGAAATGTTAGCGATAATGCACACTGGACACTTAGGCATAGTGAAATGCAAATGCAGAATGCGTCAGTCGGTGTGGTGGCCGGGATCATCCAAGCAGATGGAGGACTTTGTTCAGCGCTGTCCTACTTGCGTTCAATATCTGGTCCCTAGACACGAATCGCTAATAAGTTCCACTATGCCAGAGCGTCCTTGGCACACAATTGCGATGGACCTCTGCGTTTGTTTTGGTAAGACGTTTCTAATAATAAGCGATTATTTTTCCAGATTTCCGGAAATAGTACAACTGGAAAGCCAAACATCACGATGCGTCATCAACCACTTGAAATCAATTTTCGCTAGATTTGGGATCCCAGAAGTAGTAAGGACGGACAATGGCCCTCAATTCTCGCCGATGCAAACATCGGAATTTCGTCAATTCGCTCAATCTTGGGGATTCAAGCATACAACATCCAGCCCTCGCTTTCCTCAAAGCAATGGGTTCATTGAGTCGACTGTAAAAATAGTCAAATCGCTTTTAAAGAAGAATGAAAACGATCCTCAGCTTGCTCTATTAGAGTACCGGGCTACACCTCTTGCTAACGGTTCAAGTCCAGCCGAACTTCTAATGGGTCGTAAGATTCGTTCAATAATGCCGATGACAAGCGATCGATTTGAGCCAAAACTGCTTGACATGGACAAAATCACGAAGGCGGAACAACAGCGAAAAGAGCAACAAGCAAACAACTACAACCGACGACATGGTGTTCGTGACTGCAGAAACTTCGAAGTAGGTGACGTAGTGTGGGTTCGCGATATTCAACAATGGGGTCGTATTCAATCCAAAGCTGACACACCTCGCTCGTTCAATATCAAAACCAATAAAGGGATTTACCGAAGAAATGTTTTCCATCTAAACAATGCACATCGGAGTGACGTTCCTTATAAACCAGAAGAAGTTGTCGGAGTAAAGCTTCAAAATTCCAATTCAAATTCTAAATCTTCGGAGGGGGAGAAGAAGGCGCATACTGAACCTGAATCACCGGCTCCAATTCCAACTCTACCTACAACATCAACAGGCAGCTACACAACAAGATCAGGCAGAACTGTAAAGCAACCGGATCGTTGGACCTATCCCGTAAACAAGATTAAATAACCATCAAACTATTTTAACTATTTTTTATACTTAACTTTTGACAATTTTATGAATTAAAATCGATGTATTTGGAATAACATATTTTATATTTTTGAAATCAACTATGATAATAACTATTTAAAAAAAAAATATATATATAAGTTTATAATGTAACTAATGAATTTTGAAAACGAAATTAACATAAGTTAAAAGGGGAGATGTGGAGAATGAAGAGTCCATCTTTGTCTATCTAGGCTCATCTCATTGTACTATTGTATTTACATATTATTAGTCAGTCAATAAACGGCACTCAACAAGAAAGGTTCTCTTTATTTAAACGTGTGAACACTACATGAAATGCTAAAGTCTCACATACAACTTGTTGAAATAGCTTTGGCATACATGACAGTTTGGATATAGGTCTATAGTTCGAAATATCATTTTTATCATCTTTTTTAAAAACTGGAGTTAAAAATAAAGTTTTCCATAAACAAGGAGATTTCCCTGATTTAATAGAAAGCTCAAATAAAAATTGAAGAGGCTCAGCCAGTATATGTCTACACTGTTTCAATAATATTGGGAGAATTCCATCTGGTCCAGATGAGAAATCATCATTTAACGATGAGAGAAGGTCTAAAACAGTGCTCTGCTGCACAGCGAAATTGTTACAACTCGTTTGCGCATAAGAATGTAAATTTCTGAAATAATCTTCATCAATATCAAGGGTTGTGTCCACAAAAGAGTTACGAAAATTGTTTGCGAAGGCGTTGCATATATCAATACTTTCTTTCAATACACAATTCTCATATTTGAAATTTGCGGGGTAGCCATCCGAATTTTTCTTTGAATTGACAAACTTCCAAAATGCTTTAGGGTTTTCTTTAAGAGATCTTCCCATTTCGTATACATGATTAGTGTATAGCGACTTTGAAAGAGATTTAAATTCTTCGAAAAGGGTACCGTAAGAGTTGTGGTCAATTGAAGAAAGGGTCTTTAAATATATTTTCCATGCTTTATTTTTTCTATTTCGAAGTGACCTCGAAATGACAAAAGTTCGTATTTTTTATTATTTTTTTAGGGATAGTATTATTTATGCAATTATTAAGTATGCTGTTAAAGTTATTAATTGCTTCGTCAATATTACTAGATACTGATATACCATCGATACGTGATCTAGCTAATTCTTCTACGAGTAACTGAAAGTTTGCCCTTCTAAAGTCAAAAGCATATGCGCGAACATAAGTGTTGCTATTTTCTAAAATATCACTACTTAAGTCAAGAAATATATCCAAAGGAGGATGATAACTATCTATATTAGTCATTCCAGAACAAGATTGTAGAACAAGAGTACTAATAGCGTCAGATGAAAATACTAAATCGAGTACTCGATTTTTTGAATTTTTAATACAGCTTACTTGCTGTAAGTCCGTTGCAATAATTCTATCCAAAGCCCGTAGCTCCGTTTGTGAAGAAGTTAAAGCTGCCTCCTGAAAATATTCATCTTCAGAAGGAACCCACTCTATAGATGGTAAATTAAAGTCTCCGAGAAGTAATATGCTGCTGTTGGAGCAAGACAGTTCAATAATAAAATCTAAAGCTCTAGAGAGGTCCACATAAACTGAGTCCGAGCTTTTCGGAGGAATGTATGCATTTAATATATAAATAAATTTTGACTCTACGGCTAACTTTATACAGATTAGTTCAATTGATAGTTTAAAAGGGAATACAATAAGTGAGGAAATAAATTCATTTCGAACTGCAATCAAATTACCACTGCCCACTTCTTTTGATTTGTCAACATGACCATCTTTTCTATAAACTAAAAACTCTTCATTAAAAAGTTCTGTGTCCAAAAAGCTTGAATTAAGCCAGGTTTCTGTCAAAAGAAAGATGTCATGTGAAAAAGCCTATGAGTTGATGTAGAGATCAGCAGTTTTAGTTCGAAGCCCTCTAACATTTTGATAGAAGAGGGTAATCTATTTAGTTTTTTGGGAATGGATTTTAAGGTAAGTTACGCGAAAACCTATTTTTCCTTGTTGAAAATTCTTTAATAAGAGCTTCTGGGGGCCAATTACTTGAATTGCAAATAGAATCAAAGTATGAAGAATTTGTGACTATTTTAAAAGATGAAACAAAACTATTTACCCTACTAATTTTTGTACACTTAACAGATGTTTTCGTAGGGATACAGTTATTAGATAATAAGTGGGAAACAATGTCAACGGCATCAATTTCTGGTTCAAGGCGAGAGATAAAGATCGACTTTGGCTTAGAAACGGCTTTGATAGGTCTTGAATCGATAATTATGCTAGGGACAGAAGCACATTCTACAATAGGAACAGTGCATGAAACCGTCTCTAAGCTTTCATTCCTAACCTGAACTGGAGAAGTTAATTCTAAAGCCATTTGGGGACAAAGAAAAGAAAGAAAGGTGGGCCAGAATTCTTAACAACTAGTGCATTATCTCGTCCTCTTTTGTTATTTTTTTGGCAACAATAACGTTTTTCCTGCCCACAGCTTGATGATTGCGCAAGCAAATCATCGTTCGTGAACCCGATTAGGAGAGGAAGAGGGTCCTGAATTAGGTCATCAATAGAGGTTCCGATGTCTACCGGATCATTTTGGAGTGTTAACAAACTAAATCTTGTGAGCGTATCATTAAAACTACCTAGCAGTTCTTCAAATCCCTTAGACAGTTTCAAAATGTCCGCTTTAAAATTTGACATTTTAAAAGCTAGTTGGGACAAGGAGAGTTTGCGGCGATCGGTACAATACCAATACGCAAATTTAGAATTGGTTACTTTCTCAATAAACGCATTTGGCATGGTCCACAAGGACCAAAACAGGCAAAGAGTGGGGAAGAATTTGAGCCCTGTGTATAATTCATTGCAGAACAGAACATTTTGAGAAAAAAAAAACAAAAACTTTTAACTTTGAGAAAATAAAGAAATATAAATTTTAATAAAAACCTACTTTTCTTTACTGTCGGAGTCCATGACTTGCCCCCTTATGGCTCTGGACCAGGCCTTATTTTGGATTTTGTTCTAAATTTTTTTTATTATTTTCTTGACAGTTTTTTATGTTCATGGTTTGCCCTGACCTGATATTGATCTTTTCAAATTTTCGAGGCAACTCAAATTTTCATGAGAAGGATATTGTTCAAGAAAATGGACAGATAAATTGCGAATAGTTATTTTCCTAAAATTATGTTTGTTGTTGTGAGTAATTCTGGTTTCGATTCTTACATAACAAATATATATCGAAATTTTTTGAATGATATATATTTAGTAAATATATTTTACTTTTATGCAAAAATAAAGATATAAATGTTAAAAAGCTGCACAGGAAATTTTATTTTGCACAAAATTATAAAAAAATTTCTGTGTGCTAAGATAAGTACAAACTTCCAATGAATAGAAATACATTTTTGGTGGAATAGTATTAAAAAAACTCCCATAGAATGTTATTTTGGATTTTGAAATTCCTCATTACAGGCTAAATGGATTTAAAATAAACTATTACAAAACTATAAGCAAGCTTTCAAAAACTTCAATTAATATTGCATATAAAAAAGTACAAGCTGAAAAATTTCTTCTACCTTTTCAATTTGATTTTCAAAATCTCCCTGGGTAAAATCCTGTTGGCTCCAGTCAGTAGCGTAGCGAGCACTTCGGGGGCCCCGTATCAAACAGTTTTCAGGGCCCCTTTTTTCCTGACAACTGGCACAACTATATAGTGAAGTATAAACTTTTTTTTTTCTACAAAATAAACTTGCATCAGATAAGTTAATTTTAAAAGTATAACAATTTGGGCATTTTACATAAGTTAAGCTTAGATAACATATTGACTCCTTGACGTCATCAGAAACATCGTCAATTTACTCTCAACGTAGACTGTGTCAACGCAATAGACGTTGACGATCACTCGAATGACAGCATTCATTAAATGTGGTCCCAAAATGCGTTCACGTGTTGTCTACCTGTCAACGAGATTGGTAAACTTTCGTGTCAACCTATTGTCACGTGAAACGTTGACGATTACTCTACTTGACCACGGCCGAATACTATAAACGTTGATATTGAGTGCAAAGAGATAAATTGTTTTTTTTTTTACCTTAACGACCACACGACACTGGATGTATTGTTATCAAACAACACAATGTAAATGAATGAGAAAACCTCTAGAAGAATTTTTTTAATGCCCCGGAAAAAGATGATTTAAGAGTAATTGAACTTCATTTAGATCAAAATACATTTTGAAGGATGGCTACGAAGTTGATGGATTAAAAAGCCTCAACAAAACCAGAATTCTTGCAGTTTCTTTACTACTACTATTTTTGAAGTTGATTGAATCAAAGATATACAGGAAGTTGTTATAGATAATACCTCTGCTTAAATGCTCCGAAAAAAAATTTAAGGGCAGTCGGGAGAAATTTCCATCGAAATAAACTTTTGCCAAAAAAAATAGTTCGCCTCCCATCTAATATCAAGCTAGCAATAATTGACGATGTATTAAAATATCCAGGTCAGAGCAAGCTACATTGACATGGCAGACAATTCTGGTGTTTCAACATATGAAGAATGCAGCCAACGCGTTGGGTAGGAGTCTGTCAACGTGTCCTAACTTCATTGTCAGGGTAATAAGTGATAAAACGGCCAGCGAAAATAATTACCACCTTGACCCTTAAATTAGTCTCAACGAGAGTATCAACGAAGCCGTCAATGCATGGACAGTATTCTGCGTTGACGATCACACGACAAGACAACTTTGGGACAGAATTTGACGTCACTTTGACGTCAGAGAGTCAACGCGTTGACCTATTGCATTGTCCGTCTAATCATAGCTTTAGTCTTAAATTTATGTCGGTTCAATGTATGTTTTTGTAGTACCTGGTGGCATGACAGCAAACTTTTGACATTTCTCTTTTGACATTTCTCTTCAGTAAAATTTGCCATTTCATGATGGAAAGATATACGAGCCAACAACGAGTCGAAATTATTAAAATTTATTACCGAAACTCGGAGTCAGTGGCCTCAACGCTTAGAGCGCTACGCCCAATTTATGGTCGTCATAATCATCCTAACAGATCAACAAATGAGCGTCTATTGGACAAATTTGAATCCACCGGCGGCACAGTACAAAATGTTCCCGTGCCAGTGAAACAAAAAAGTGCCCGTAATGTCGAGAATATTGCTGCCGCTGAGGCTTCAGTTGCAGGAAGCCCAAATGTGTCTCTCACACGTCGTTCTCAAGCATTGGGCACCTCTGTGACGTCGTTGTGGCGTATTTTGCGAAAAGATTTTGGCCAGATCGGACAGATTTTTTGGCCTTATTTCCTAAATATATGAATGTATATAATATAAGTCTAAAAAGCATAAAAAAACTCAATGCTTTACTGAAAACAGCTCTTTTTAAAACACCCAATATTTTCTGCTGCCTACTATACGGTTCATTGGTACTTCGTTTAATTTTGGCGATCGAAGTTTCGAATTAGTGTTGATCAGATGACTTGCGCTTCGAGATTCTAGTCTTGCAGCTTTATATTGATTTTACTGTGTTTTCTGATAATTCGAGCTGTGGATTTAAATAATAATTGTATTCGGTCTTGGCTAGTCTGGCTTCTGATGATTCCGCTTTAAAAACTGTTCCTTTTGTTCTGACGTTAGGTTTTGGACGGCCAAATCAGCCATTACTATGCACTATGCATCTATTGGCACTCAAAACAGCGAACTAAAGCACTTTAGTCAATCAGTAGGTACTACCCCATAGGTATGGTACTCAAAACAAGCAGGCAACAACGCACTGGTACATTAGCAGGTACTACGACCATTGGCACTGCAGGCTAAAGCGATTAGAATGTTACGCTTTATTACAATACAAACTCTCTAAGAACGATACAAAGTTGTTGAAGTATTCCAAGAAGCCAAAACATGTGCATCAACTTTATTTGGTGAAGCCAAACCATTGGTTTCATCAAACGGATAAGAATGCCCCAGCCAAGAGAGACTTTGTATTTCGGCTACCAGGGTCGAAATTCGAAGTGACAAAGAAGATGGAAGCTTCTTATGGTTGGCAGCAGTATAAGGGTGTAAGCCTCTATCATCTAATGGACAGATTTGTTGGTGAATTAGAAATTGTAAAATGACTCGTTGAAAATAGGGAAATTTTCAAGTTGGTAAGTGTCAAGTATCAAATTGAAATTGTCACAATGTTTAAACGACTAATTAACATCAATTATTCACTGAACTATTAAACTGACTATTGTTTAAAATGACTTTTACCTTAAATTGAGCCAAAAGCAATTATGTTAAAAAATTCCTTATTGTTCCTTTCAAGTCAAGTTTTTTATTTTTCTATGAATTTTGTATTAAACAAAATTTAATTAAAACCCAAAAGGTAAGTAGATGTTGAAGAATTTTCAAAATGCCAATAAATGAGTGAAATAAAATACATTTATCTAATTGAACAAACCACTTTCATCATCGCCATTCGCCACTTCCTCTCATCTTCTTTAAAAGTAATTAAAACTCTTAACTCCCACCTAACTATTCACAATGAACTTTTATTTTTAAATTCCCTCTAGAATCATTTGGGCAATCATCCTTCTCACGACCACAATTGTCTGTGCATATGTATACAAATTACTAAGCGAACGTCATCAAAGCTCACGCGTTCATACCATTGTCGAGGATTCAGTATTGCCGGTGTTTTTCATACCTTTCCCATCGATTGCAATTTGCCCTCGATATCGTTTTAATTGGTCGAAGATGCCTGCAGCTGAAGCCAAATTTCTACCTCTTAATCCACCCCAAAATACAATCAGAGCTTTTCGAGAGTTTTATCAACGTTTCGAGGAATTCCAGTTCGGCAAGTTTGAATACTTCGAAAATCTGGAGGAGCTGCAATTGGAACTCATCAACAACGTAAGCATCCTCGATGTTATGAGTTTTCTAACTTACACCTGCGAAGAATTGTTCGGAATTACCAATGGGACCTGTCTGTGGCGCAAACGAATCTATAATTGTTGTGAACTCTTCAAGTTGGAGCGCACCGAAGTTGGATTCTGTTATGTATTCAATTCGATTATCCTACCAGAAATGCGTGGGCGTGCTGTGAGTTTACTTTTTAGAATGTCGAAAAATAAAATATAAACGAAGGCAAGTTTCTTGGTTTCATCAAGAAACGAGATAAGTTTTATCCTTACAGGAACTCAAAGTCTGGAGAAAAGAGTGGCCTGCAGGTCAAAGTGTATTTTAATACCAGCCAAAGGCGACCAGATTCAAAAGTTGCAGATGGAATTTACGTAAGATAGCTGAGTAGATTTAATCTTTGCCAAGGACCCTCTGGAATAATGACATTATTTTCTATTGAGTAGTTGATGGTCAAAAAGAACGACCAGTGGTCCAGCGATTGGAAGTTCATAAATTCAGGTACTTACGCCAAAGTTGCAATTACTCCACAGTTCACGGATTCATTACCGGAAATTCGACCAGTGCAACCAGATGAAAGGAAGTGTCTGTTTGATGTAAGGAAATTTATTTTCAACGATTCGTTGTGTATTTTTTTTAAAAGGTTTTCATTGGTATTTAGGATGAGGTTCAACATCGATTGTATAAAAAAATTCAAGGATTAAAGTACTGGCGTTCAAATTGCAAAACCCAGTGCCATCACGAGTACGTTATTAATAACTGCAACTGTTCGCTGCCATTGATGTTTCCTGATTGGGGTAAGCATTTTTTGCAATATTAAACAGCCTTTTGTCAAGGGCTTAGCAAGTTACTTGTTAACAATCTTCTAAATATTTTGTCAATTACTAGCTCTTTCAAATGTATAAACCTTTTTTAGTTTTAATAACTAGTATCATACTCAGCGTTGCCGCCAAGAAAAATGCAGTGAGGGCCATTTCGAAAAATGTTGGGGGCCATTTAAAAAAAGTTGGGTCACATATTTTAAATTCATTCGAGGATTCCCATCTTTATATTGTTTATCTATGGTTTGACCAGGCTTTAAGAGCTATACACAGAAATAAGGGCACAATTATGGTTTTGTTTTCTTATTTATATTATTTATATTATTTATATTATTTATATTATTTACATTATTCCTTCAAGAGTTTCATACTAATTCCATTTTATTAAAAATATTTGTAGGGTTTTAAAAACTTTTTAGGGCTCTAATTTCATAAACATGGGCTTTGTGCGTTTTTCTTCTATTTAATATTAATAACTATTTAATGAAAATAATATCATTTTAAATTTTTTAACAAAAAAAAAAAATAAAACAGAGTTGGATACCACAAGGATTCTAGCCTGACGCATCGATCAGGAAATTCCAATCCACACCCAAATGTTGCTACGAAACTTTTTTTTAGGCATATTTACCACTTTGGATGTTGTTGGAACTGGGGTCCTTGAGCTGTATCTTTTCCTACACATCAAGTGCTAACATTACCTCCAAGTTAGTAGCCACCAGATACTAGTCTTGGCTTAGTGTCATGACTTGCTTAACTTATAAGTGCGAGTGTTAATTAAGGGAAGAATTGCAACATTGAACCCATGGCCCTACAAATTGAAGGTTAGTACGTTGGGCAAATGACCCAGCAACAACAACAAATACTATTGTTTTGAAAGAGACGCGTGAAGCTTCGGATAACGACCCCTCTCAAATGACAACAGGACCTGGAACGAAAATGGACTACGATCTACGAGTCATGCACCTGGAATGTAAGGACACTCTATAAGCCAGGTACTACTCAAAAACTTGAAACTTTTCTCCCGCAGTACAAGGAAGACATTACCACGATACAGGAGATACGATGGATAGGATCAGGAATAACGAAAAGAAAAGACTGTGACATTAACTGCAATAGTCATTAAAAACTGCACATGCTAGGATGCGGATTCGGAGTGGGAAATTGACTTAAATCGAATGTCATCAATTTTAAGCCAGTAAAAGATTGCCTGGCTGTGATCCGCATCAATGCTACCTTCCAAAAAATCTGCCTAATATGTGCACATATCCCTACCGCTGAAGCTGAAGAGACTAAAAAGGAGGAGTCTTACGACCATTTGGACAAAGCCTACGGGGCTTGCCTGGAGTACGATATCAAAGTCGTGCCAGAGCCTTCAATAAAACGACAACAGACAACGGCTTTCGACGAATCGATTTTGCTGCAGCTCGTAATACGGTGATAAGCAGCATTAGGCTCCCCAGGCAAAGGATACACACAGCAACCTGGCGATCTCCAGATGGTCGAACCACCAACCAAATCGACCATGTGCAAATTGGAGCAAGGCACGCATCGAACATGTTGGACGTGCGAACTTGCCGAGGTGCAAATGTGGACTCTGACCACTTTTTTGTTGTGACAAAGTTCAAAGCCCTTCTGTCCAACGAAAAGAAAGCGAAGACCGCCCAAAGGAAGAAATTCAACATGGCATGCCTTAGCACATCTGAGAAAGCCAGAGACTACAGTGAGCGATTAACTGGGAAACTCTCTGCCTTATCCCCACCCACAAGCGTCAACAACCAGTGGAACCTGTATCGCGACATCTTTAAGGGGACAGCCAAGGCCATCATAGGCTTTCAACCACCTAGAAAAAAGAACCCGTGGTATGATAAAGAATGCGCGGATTTGAAGCAGGAGACGGAAAATGCGAGAATGCAAATGCTGCAACGGAAAACAAGAGCAGCAAGAGAGGAGTATCGTAAAAAGAGAAGGAAAGAGAAAAAAGCCGGCGTAGAAGGAAAAAGAGCATCCGCAGTCTCTTAGCTCAGGTATCTCGAGGAGTCCAGCACCACCACCAACACCCACCGGTTCTACAAAACAGCCAAGCAACTGGCATGTGGATATAAAACCGGCACGCAAGCTTTTCAAAACATGGAAGGTTACCTAGTCACCGAAGCTCAGAGGATTGTAGATGTGTTTAAGCAGCATTTTCAGCAGCTGCTCAGTGGACATTCTGTAGAGGAAGCGACAGGAGAACAAAGAAGCATGAGACCAGTCAATGAAGATCCATTCACAGGGCCCAGTACTGAAGAGATTAAAAAAGCCATCCACAAGCTTAAGAACAACAAACCCACCGGCTTGGATGGCCTACCTGTGGAACTCTTCAAGTATGGAGGAGATGTCCTGGTAGGGTGCATGCACCAACTCACCAACCAAGTGTGGGAGGGAGAAAGTACGCCCGACGACCGGTCAATTAGCTCCATGTGCCAAATCTACAAAAAAGGCGATCCTATGTCTTGCAAAAACTAGAGAGGTATATCCCTGCTTAATTTTGCATACAAGATATTATCCAACGTACTATGTGAGCGTTTTAAACCTTTTAGTGTGGCTTCAGGCCAGGCAGATCAATGATTTAACAAATTTTCACATTGAGGCAAATCCTGGAAGAGATCAACGAGTTTCAAGTCGAAACCCATCATCTTTCCATCGGCTTCAAAGCCGCATATGATAGCATAAGTCACCAAGAGCTTCTATAAGCGATGTCGGAACTCGGCATCCCGAAAAAACTGATCCAGCTATGCCGCATGACGTTACAAAATACGAGGTGCAACGTGCCAATGGGTAACAGCTTCTCCGCATTTACAGGGCTAAGACAAGGAGATGCGCTATCATGTGACTTCTTTAACCTATTCCTAGAGTAGATAGTACGCAGGAGTGGTGTTAACCTGGAAGGCACTATCTTCACTAGGTCTTCTCAACTGCTTCGCTATGCGGACGACATCAATATTGACAGCTATTGATAAACAGGCGAAACGCGTTAGTCTTGAAGTGAATAAGAACAAAACAAAGTATATGCTATCAACAAACAAAGCCAGATCTGTCCATTGTCTAGAGCAAAACGTCCCTGTTGGTAGCAGTAATTTCGAGGTAGTCAAGGAGCTCACCTACCTCTGAACAAACATCAATCCCACGAATGACACCTAAATGGATTCAAAACTTCTTTCCCGAAAGACAAAGTGTACGCTATACAAAACTCTAGTTCTACCAGTTCTACTCTATGGCGTCAAGTACTGGACGATAAGTAAAAAAGGGGAATTGATACTGGGCACTTTCGATAGAAAAATTCTTCGGAGGATATTTGGTCCAATATGCGTGGAGGGCGAATGGAGGAGAAGATTTAATCGTGAATTATACGAGCTGTTCCAAGATGTGGATGTAATCCAAAGAGCCAAAACACGTCGACTACACTGGCTCGGCCACATCGAGCGAAGGGACAACAACTCTCCAGCCAAAAAAATCTTCGAGTCTCAGCCCCCAAGTTCGAGAAGACCAGGAAGACCGAACTTCTGCTAACCACTACAGCGATCAGGCGGTTACAAGAGTGCTTGGTCACGTTGACTGGAAGGAGCGTGGGAGAGACCGCAACTGATGGAAGCCCACAATACCTCAGACAGGGACGGCACTCCATGGATCGGGAGTTAGTATAAAAACTATCTATGTATATCGAAAATGATATAAGCCTTACACGGCCCAGGAAAATGGTGGGGTGTTATTCGTAGCGATAAATAATTTTGTTTAAAAATTAACAAAATGATCTTTTTAACTTATCATGTTAAAATTGCTTAAGCATCGTACGAAATTGTTTAAAATTTTAAGCCAATTAAATTTCCTTCTAAACGATCTTCGTCTTTTGGATAATGAAAATAAGTACCTTTTAAATAAAATTCATTGATTTCATTCTTATCATTTCAGATAATACTAGCTTCTTACCCTGCAAGCCTAAGGATTTCATGTGTTTGTATCAAAACAAGGGTATGTTGTATTGTGAAGGAAAAAATAATTTTAAATAAAATATATTTCTATAAATTTCAAGATGTCTTCAATTCTGAGCGACACCAATTCGAAGACGAGTTCATTGAAAATTCTAGTGAACAAATGATGTGCTCTTGCATGAATAGTTGTGATTCTTTGGTATTCAGTACCTCAGTAACAACAATTCCCAAACAAACGTGATTCAAAACTTTAAATTAAAGTATCTCTTCATAAACTTAAAAATAATGATTATGCCTATATTTCAGTAACAACTCCGAATTACAAACACTTAATCTCGATGTAGCGTATAACGTGGATTACATGCTAAAATATATGACAATTCTATCTTACACTTATGTAGAATTAATCGGTAAGTTACTATTAAAACAACGCTTTCAACAACAACAACAACTCCTCCTCACAGCATGACTTGCATTCTATATTCTTTATAAAATCATTTTAACATTTAATTTTCAGGAAATTTTGGTGGGATTATTGGATTATTCCTTGGAGCATCCTTATTAAGTGCTGTTGAATTTATTTACTATTTTACAATCGGTTTTGTTGTATTTGTACGTAAAGAAGGAGTTCGTAAAAATAAAATCCGAATAAGAAGGAAGCATTTTAAGGTAATACGTCCAATTATGGAAGAGAATATACAAAATTCGAAAAGATTTCAACGACAGAAATTTTAAACGAATATTCGCTGGAAATTCAAGCCAAGAATTTCAAATAGAAAGTTGAAATAAAATATTTTTAACCGAAATTGGTGTATTTTTTGTATTAAAATAAAAATAAATTAAGTCAAAATTCTGTTTTTTTTTTGTAAATTCTGTCTGGTCAAAATTCTGTTTGGCCAAAATTTTGTATTCAGAATTCTGTAAATGCCAAATTCTTACTTACTTTAGATGGCACCCACAGTCCAGGATGGACTACGGCCTCAAAAAACAAGCCCCTCCAGCCAGCTCGGTCCCTAGCTAACTGCCTCCAGTTACGCATTCCAAGTTGGTTGAGGTCGCTCTCCATTTGTGTGCGCCACCTTAGGTGGGGTCTTCCTCTGCTGCGCAGACCATCAGGGGTGGATTCGAAGACTCGTCGGGCTGGTGCTTAGGTGTCCATACACTCCACGTGACCCAGCCATCTCAGCCGCTGTATTTTCAGCTTTTTGACCAGGTCGACGTCGCTGTATAGCCCGTAGATCTCATTATTAAATCTGCTCCTCCATACTCCATCGATACAGACTGGACCGAAGATCACCCGAAAAATGTGCCTTTCAAAGCAGCCAAGCAGACTCTCATCCGTTTTTGACAGAGTCCATGCTTCTGCCCTGTACAGCAGGACCGGGATGATAAGGGTCTTATATAAACTCTCCTTGGTTCTTTGAGAGAGGGCTTTATTTACTCAAATGCCTTCTTAGCCCAAAGAAACAGCGATTGGCCAGAGTAATTCTTCGTTTGATTTCTGCACTGATGTCATTTTGCGATGTAATAGTGGAGCCCAGGTAGACAAAGTCCTTGACAACTTCAAAGTTGTACCTATCCATCGTGACGTTTTGCCCGAGTCGCCGATGTTGAGATTCCTTTCTCGATGATAGCATATACTTTGTCTTGCCCTCATTAACAGCCAAACCCATTTTCACCGCCTCCGATTCAATACTTGCAAACGCGCCGGTAACAGCTCGTTTCGTTCTTCCCATGATGTCAATATCATCTGCATAAGCAAGTAGCTGAATGGACTTTTGAAAAATTGTACCTCAGTTGTTGACTTGCGAGTTGCGTACAATTGCTTCAAGTACGATGTTAAAGAGGTTGCATGATAATGCATCGCCTTGCCTCAAACCTTTCTCGACATCAAAGGGGTCGGTGGTGTGCTTACCGACTTTGACGGAGCAGCGAGATTTCTCCATCGTCATCCTGCATAGGCGTACGAGTTTAGCAGGGATGCCGAGATGCGATATGGCTCTGTACAGCTCGTCTCTGTTTACGCTATCATACGTGACTTTGAAATCGATAAAGAGATGGTCTGTATCGATTTGAAACTCCTGGGTTTTTTCCAAAATCTGTCGGAGTGTGAACATTTGATCGATGGTTAAGTTGCCGGGCCTAAAACCACACTGATAGGGGCCGATCAGATCGTTGACAAATGGTTTTAAGCGATCACACAGTAAAGATGACAGAATTTTGTATGCGACGTTGAGGAGACTTATACCTTTGTAGTTGGAACAATTCAGAGCATCTCCTTTCTTGTGGATGGGGCACACTATACCGAGGTTCCATTCATCGGACATACTTTCTTCCGACCAAATTTTGAAGATAAGTTGGTGTTTACTCCCTACCAAGTCATCTCCCCCTAGTTTGAATAGCTCAGCTGGCAGGCCATCTGCACCAGCAGCCTTGAACGCCTTAAGCTTAGCTATCGCTAACCGCACTTCATTAAGGTCGGGTGGATGGAAATTTTGACCATCGTCGTCTAGGTTGTATGGATTATTCTGCCTCACAGCGGAATTCGGACTATCATCGCCATTTAGCAGTCTAGAAAAGTGTTGTTTCCAGATCCTCAGCACCGACTGTGTGTCTACCACCATATCCCCAGTCTCGTCTCGGCAGGCTTCCGTTCTAGCCTTGTAGCCCTGGGTAGATTGCCGCACCCCCTTCGGTAGAACTTTCGAACGTCCCCCGTGCCGCTACAGTCCACAATAGACTCGACCGCCCGCTTCGCATGCTCTCTCTTTTTCCTTCTGAGAAGTCGGCGTTCCTCCTTTCGTTTTTGCCCGTAGAGCTCACGGGCTGCCCTCTCAGCAGCTCTGGTTCTAGTTTGCAGCATTGACTGGTAGGCCTCGTTCTTGGCTGCATGCTCAGCTGGCATTCTTCATCAAACCATCATCAGTGGCGGTACTTCTTCTGATGGCTTGCTGAAAGGTTACGGGAGACTCGGTTCGCAAAGGTCCTAGCGATCTCTTGCGATTTTAACTTTGCGACATCAAACCTTTTCACAGCATCCGTTCAGTGTTGTGGCGTTATAGATATCCACATACGTAGTTGGGCTACAACCACGTACTGGTCCGAGTCAATGTTGGCCCCTTGGAACGTTCGTGTCTATCGTAATACTCGTATGATCAATCTGGTTGACGGTTCGTTAATCTGGAGACCACCAGATACCTTTGTGTAAATTGAGTACTAGCTACAATGACATTCCGCCCCGCCCCCAGGCTGTGTCCTCCGACTATCGAACCAAAGATGCCCTCCTTTCCGATTTTGGCGTTGAAGTCGCCAAGAATGATCTTGACGTCGTACTTTGGGCACCTATCATACGTACTCTCGAGGAGATAGTAGAAGTCTTCCTTGGTTGAGTCATCTTTGTCTTCCGTTGGGGCGTGGGCACAGATCAACGTAATGTTTTTGAGTTAAGCTTTGATGCGGATTGTGGCCAGGCGCTCGCTTACATTTCTGAAGCCCAAAATTTCTTGCCTAAGTCTTCCCCTTACCACAAAACCACAACCAAAGAGCCGCTAACTCTGCTCCTTGCAGCACTCGCTGAAGTAGATGTCACACGACTTCATCCTTCGTATGCCCTCTCCATCCCATCGCACTTCCTGGATGGCTGTTATATCAGCCTTTAGCCTATCCAGGTTCTCCACTAATTGTTCGGCTGCACGTGGTCTGTTTAAGGTCCGGACATTCCACGTGCAGATCCAAAATTTATTGTCCTTGTTTCGTTTGCTGGGGTCGTCAACATTAAGATCATCCATATCCGAGGCTTGTTGTTGTTTCGGAACCGTTGTTGTTTTCCGTGGTAGGGAAGTTACCTCGACGCACAACCTCCGACCTGGAGGGCCAGACCCTTAATATAACTCCAAGGGTGGGGAGCCGGTAACCGGCTCCTTATAGGCCTGAGCTACGAATATGTCGTAGTAGCCCATATAAGGTGTTCACTAAGTAGTTCAACCTAACGGGAACTGTAGACACCACCGTTGATTCCATCGGGGGAATTCTTCCGCTGCCGCCTGGATAAAGGAGAAGTGCCTTAGTGGGAACACTCTACTTTTTTATGTGCTCCCATTTTTTATTGCGTCGTTTTGATAATGTAAAAGTGCGCACTTTTTTACATTATCAAAACGATTTCTCTTTTATAACATATTAACAGAATTTTTAAATACAGAATTTTGGAAAACAGAATTTTGTAAAACAGAATTTTGAACAAACAGAATTTTGAAAAATATAATTTTGGTCATGCAGAATTGTGTACAACCAGAATTTTGACATGCAGAATTTTGAAAACAAAATCATGACCCTATAGAATTTCGACCCCAACCCAAGACAAAACAGTGGGACTCAGAATTCTGTCCGTTGATCCATTGAGATATAAACTAAACGGCTGAATCGATTTTCTTCGAACTTGGTACATACAGTAGCGTAGCTAGATGGACGAGGGCTCTGGGGCAGAGAATAAAATGGGGCCCCTATTGATCTCATTTTTGATAAAAAAATAAAAGTTTATTAGATACCACACATATCACGTTATAGACATTTTTGTACAAAACGGTCTTTTACATGCATTATTTAATAGCAAAACATTGCTGGTAAGAATAGAAATGTTAGTGAAATGTTTCAAAAATCATTGGTCTTACCATTATATTTTTGGGGCCGTCACATAACAGTTTTTAGCAATAAAAAATTCTATTTTTCCCTTTAAAAAATTAAAGTTCGAAAAGAAATTTTAGCTTAAATTTTTTACTTGAGGCTGCATATGCTTGTAAAATTATTTGGAAATTAAAACAGTGGTATTGTTTTAAAAATGAATTGCTTAAAACTTCCATTTTTACAACACTAAATTGTGTTCGATATTTAAAAGGCGTAAGGAAATAACGAACATGGAAAGAACACCAAAATCGTTTTGAAAATAGCGCCCAAAAAAATAACAAACAAATTGTTGTTTTAATATTTTTCAAATTTTGGATGATATTTTTTTTAGCTTACCTTTATTGAATGAAACAATGCCCGAAAAAAAAATAAAAAGTGGAATTGGAACTAAAGCCAAAATTGGAAAATTTGCCAAAAAAAAACATCAGCAATATAAGGAAATATTGCAACAAAGTGTATGGCAAGGCCAGAGTAAATAAAATTTCATCTCGCTATAGGATTTGGGGTGGGTGCGAGGTAGGGTCTATGCAAAGTTTCTTTTAAATTTAAAGATTCTCAGTTATATCATAAGCTTTGTCTAACTTTAGACAGCTGTCTAACTCCAAAAAATTATTATTAAACTTTGTTTACTGCTGTCCTAAGGTTATCTAACTTGGACAAAAGCTTCGGTTTATCTAAGATATGTCTAAATTGACGTTTAATTTTATTATGTAAGGCATCTTTCCTACTTATAAGGGCTTTTTAAAAAAACTGTCTAACTAGTCAACCGCATAAAAATCTAATAAATAAGGGAGTCTGTATTTAAAGAACTTGAACTTATAGCACTACATCCTCACAAACATTTCTAAAAAGTGTGGACATTACACCCAAAATGAGAAAATATGGCCCAAATTGTACAAAACCCGTTTACACGCAAAAAATTTGGGCGATATTTCCATTTTAATATTTGGTCACAAAATAGTTTTGGGCAATATTTCCAATTTGTTCTTTGCTTTTGTGTGATACAAATTTTGTTCGGAAATATTTCCAAATCAATTTGGGCACTTTTTCTTTTTGCGTTATTTCTTTACGCCTATTTAATATCCCAAACAAAAATTTTCTTAAAGATGCGAAAAACTTTCTTTTTCGCTTTAAAAAATTGTTACTGTCAGTCTGTGGGGCCTCCAAGCCTCCGGTAAGTTTTTGGCTTAAAAATTACAAATATGCGAATATTTCTTATTTCTTTGGAACGTAACAAATATCACTTTTCAGTAATTAAAAAATTAAAAAAAAACAAAATGGACGACTGGGTCACACGTATACTTGCTCTTATGTTCAAGACGGTGAGGGTAAACAAAAATGTATGTGAAGATATGGAAATTGTAGGAGAAAAAAGCAAGAAATACGACATTTAAAATAGCTAAAAGTAAGAGATGAATAAAAAAATCACCATCTTAATTCTTGATTGATTACGATTTTATGGGAACAAAAATTTAAAATCGTTGGAGCGGTTTTTTTAAAAAATAGTTTTTTTTATATCAAATTCCCAAAACATTTTTAAGGAAAACTTTTAGTTTGCAAATCTTAAGTATTAATTTATGTGCATATAAAAATAAAATTTAAAGAAAAAAAAAAACTAACCAGTTTTTCGAAATCAAACTTTCAAAGAAAGGAAACTTTATTTTAAAATTGATAGTGAAAATAAATGGTTCTTTGGGTAGGTACTATTTTTTTGAAAAATGGTTCCCCAACTACTTTTACCAAAAGAAGTTTATTGATTTTTTCTAAAGAAATGTTGTTGAGCAGTTTTTGAGAAAAATCTGATTTTGTAAAATTGCTAAAAAAAAATTGTGTGGTAAAACACATATGGAAACATTTTAAATTTGGAGCTTCATTTTTGATTCATTTGCTAGAAAGTAAGTAGTACCTACGAATAACATACCAGGGCATTCCCAAATATCGCAAATACCAGTTTACATTTTAGTAGAAGCAGTGCGGATTTTTGGTAAGAATGCTTTAGGATCCACAATTAAAGTCCGTCATACATTTTTGGCCATCAGCTCGGGTTTTTTCAATAAATTCCCATTAAAAAAATACCAAAAATTGTTATTTCGCTGAAACCATGTATAATAACGAAAAATATTTTTTTTTATCTGGTAAAGGTTTCAAGATTTTTGTTTTTCGAAATATTATTGACTCTTCTTTCTTGAAATTCATACGTAGAGTTATTTGTTTTTCATCGGCGATAATAGAGGGGACCTTAAATTTACGGGTCTTAAATGCACTTCAGAAGAAAAATAGTAGGAATTTCATAGATATCGTGAATCGAATCAAGTCTCACTGGCTAATGTTAGTTTTTTTTTATGAATTATTTAACAGCTCCATAAGAATTCTTACACCAATAAGCTTTTCTTTCTATGCAAAAGTAAAAATATATTCTGTAACATTTTGAACATTTTTCCAAAAAATAAAATCATTGAGTGCTAAGCAAATAAAAAGGACGTGGAAAATCCTTTAAAAGGAAAACATATCGTTAAAATGTACACAAATCGTTTCAACCTATAACTCCCACTGCCTCACACACACACACACACACACTCAAAGAAGACAAAGAGGGACAAAATGAAATAATATGAACAAAAAAAAATCAATTACAATCCATTTATTCGTAATCGGATTTCAGAGTAATCCCCGGGTGCAGAAAGCCTTGCAGGAGTGTCAGGGATAATAAAACACTTCGACGTAGATAACAACATTTTTACAAAACGACCTCACGCACTATTGGAATATGTACTCAAGAACAGGATAATGCGATCGTGGACAGATAAACGAAACTGAGAGCTCAACAATTCAATACAGCAAGCGAAGCACCCCATCGTACCCGAAAACCCCACCCAATTCTCTGTTCTCCCATTTGATGTGAGTCGGAGGACAATAAAGGACGAGAGGAGACACTTAATGTTCTCCTTAATACAATTGCCATTTCAATGATATATGATTGCTCAGTATTATGTGAAATTCAATTTACACAGCTCGTTAGTGTAAGCGACAACGGCAGGCAGCATCGCGTACGTAATAGCTTTATTTCACTCGAGGGAAATATGTGTAACAGTCATTGACACTGCTATTATGTGTGCCTACTGCCTATCCCTATTGTTGTAGAGCATTCTTGTTTCGTGGTGAATTAGAAAAAATATTTGATACAAAAACAGGATTCCTTTGTTGCATTTATATATTTTTTTTAATTAAGAAAAATAGTCACATGGATTTAGAAAAACTAATAATAGAAAACTGTGATAAAACGTATTCAATAACAAGAAACTGTTTTGAAAATGTTAAATAAAACGATCATCTGGGCGAACAAAGCAGTGCGGATGTTAAACGTATCTTATGCACCTCAAAGCATATAATTCTTCAGCATAGGTATTAGGTAAGGCTGTTAGTTCAAAACGGGTGTAACACAATTCTTCGGTAAACTGTCTCATATTTTTGTCAAAGAACTTGCATAATCTTGACAAACTTTAAGCCATAGAGTACCTATATTATCTAGAGAACCGACTTCAGGGCTTTTTCTCTTTCACCCTACAAACTCCATTGTGAGTATTTCCTCCACATGGCTGAGCATGTGTTAGCTTCCCAATGCATTTTAAATGGAACCACACCAATACAATAATAACTTAATGGATTTTTGCTCATTAGACTGAAAACAACAACAAATTGAATTGAAAAATTGAAAACGTCACATTTGGAGCTATCACACGTATTCACGGACAGGGAATTTAAGAGAGTTTTCTCTTAATGTGCTCAAATAAAATTTGCGGGTGTTTTAGGCAAGAGGGGTACGAGTCGCGACTCTAGATAATATAGGTACTCTATGCTTTAAGCCTTGATTAAAAGTTATCTAGGACTGACCAATTTCTAGGACTAGTTTATTTTTTTTGACAAACGAAAATATAAATATCTTCATACAGCCAGGAGGCAATCAGTTTCGTCAATTGTTAAAACAAGTTGATCGCTGCCGTAGTTGAGATTGCTTGGGGAAACAAAATTCAATCACCCTTCGATGGGTCCCTCCCTGATCACCGTGCTATTTATGGAAATCAATGATGAACTGGCCAAAAATAGTTTATAACTTGAACCAAGGCAAACTGTACCTTGGGTACTTGTGCCACTGCACACGCATAGTGGTTCAGTTTGTATTCTTAACTACTCAACAAATTCGAGTGAAATTTTCAGACTGCATAAGGTATCGTAATAGTAAATTTTCGCCCACTGGCATGTCCACTGACACACCCACTTTATTAAAAGAAGGTATTCTAATGGCGGTTGGATGTTGTAGGAACTGGGGGCCTCGGGCTGTATCTTTTCCTACACATCAAGTGCTTACATTACCTCCAAGTTGGTAACCGCCGGATACTGGTCTTGGCTTTATGTCATGACTTGCTAAACTTGTAAGTGCGAGTGTTGATCAAGGAAAGAATTGCAACACCAAACCCATGGCCCTACAGATTGGAGGTTAGTGCGTTGGGCTAACGACCCGGCCACAGTAAAAAAACCAATTGTTATGAAAGAGAAGCGAGAAGCCTCGGATAACAACCCCCCTCAAATGGCAACCCGACCCCGAACGAAAATGGACTACGACCTGCGAGTATGCACCTGGAATGTAAGGACACTCTATACGCCAGGTGCTACTCAAAAACTTGAATCTGTCCTCACGCGGTACAAGGCAGATATTACCGCGATCCAGGAGATACGATGGATAGGATCAGGGATTATGAAAAGAAAAGATTGCGACATTTATTACAGCTGTCATCAAAGATTGCACATGTTAGGATGCTGATTCGTCGTGGGAAATCGACTTAGATCGAGAGTCATCGATTTTAAGCCGATCAGCGATCGCCTGGCTGTGATCCGCATCAAAGCTACCTTCCAAAACATCAGCCTTATATGTGCACACGCCCCTACCGATGAAGCGGAGGAGTCTAACAAGGAGGAGCTTAACGACCTCCTGGAGGGAGCCTACGGGGCCTGTCCAGAGTACGATGTCAAAGTCGTGGTCGGAGACTTCAATGCTAAAATCGGGAAGGAAAATATCTTTGGTGGATAAGTTGGAAAGCATAGCCTCCACGAAACGACAACAGACAACGGCTTTCGACTAATCGACTTTGCCGCAGCTCATAAAACGGTAATAAGCAAAACTAGGTTCCCCAGGCGAAGGATACACACAGCAACCTGGCGATCTTTATATGGTCGAACCGCCAACCAAATCGACCATGTGCTAATCGGCAAAAGGCACGCATCGAACATCTTGGACGTGCGAACTTTCCGAGGTGCAAATGTGGACTCTGACCACTTTCTTGTTGTGACAAAGTTCAGAGCCCGACTGTCCAGCGAAAAGAAACCGAAGACCGCCCAAAGGAAGAAATTCAACATTGCAGCCTTAGCACATCTGAGAAAGCCAGAGACTACAGTGAGCAATTAACCGGGAAACTCTCTGCCGTAGCCCCACCCACATGCATTAGCAATCAGTTGAACTTGTATCGAAACATCATTAAGGAGACAGCCGAGACCACTATAGGGAGGCTATCAACCACCCAGAAAAAAAACCCGTGGTATGATGAGGAATGCGCGGTATTGAAGCAGGAGAGGAAAATGTACGAATGAAAATGCTGCAACGGAAAACAAGGGCAGCAAGAGAGGAGCACCGTGAAAAGGGAAGGAAAGAGAAAAAAGCCTGCGTAGAAAGAAAAGAGCATCCGCAGTCTCTCAGCTCAGGTATCTCGAGGAGTCTAGCACCACCATCAACAGCCGCCAGTTCTACAAAATAGCCAAGCATCTGGCATAAGGTTATAAAACCGGCACGCAAGCTCTTCAAAATAGCGAAGGGAACCTAGTCGCCGAAGCATAGGGAATTGTTGCCGTGTTCAAGCAGCATTTCCAGCAGCTGCTCAGTGGGCATTCTGTAGAGGAAGCGACAAGAAAACCAAAAAGCCCAGTCCCAATGTCCAGTACTGAGGAGATTAAGCTTAAGAACAACAAATCCGCAGGCTCGAATGGCCTACCTGCGGAACTCTTAAAGTATTTAGGAGATGTCCTGGTAGGGTGCATACACCAGCTCATCAACCAAGTGTAGGAGGAGGAAAGTACGCCCGACAACCGGTCAATTAGCTCCATATGCCAAATCTACAAAAAAGGCGATCCTTTGTCCTGCAAGAACTACAGAGGTATATCCCTGCGTCTTAAACCTTTCTGCAATACTATGATCGGTACGTTCCAGTGTGGCTTCAGGCCAGGCAGATCAACGATAGTTCAAATCTTCACATTTAGGCAAATCTTGGAAAAGACCAACGAATTATAAGTCGAGACCCACCATCTTTTCATCGACTTCAAAGCCACATATGATGATGATGAACAGGCGAAACGCTTTGGTCTTGAAGTGAATGAGGGCAAAACAAAGTATATGCTATCAACAAACAAATCCATCGCCTAGGACAAAACGTCACTGTTGGTAGCAGTAACTTTGAAGTAGTCAAGGAGTTTACCTACCTCGAAACAAAAATCAACCCCACGAATGACACTTTAGTGGAAATCCGACGAAGAATTACCCTAGCGAAACGCTGCTACTTCGGTTTGTCGAAACAAATGGGTTCAAAACTGCTTTCCCGAAAGACAAAGTACACGCTATACAAAACGCTAATTTTACCAGTTTTACTCTTTGGCGCCGAGTGCTGGACGATAAGTAAAAAAGGAGAATTGATACTGGGCACTTTCGAGAGAAATATTCTTCGGCGGATATTTGGTCCAAAATACAAGGAGGGCGAATGGAGGATAAGATTTAATCGTTAATTATACGAGCGCTGTACCAAGATGTGGATGTAGTTCAAAGAGCCAAAACACTTCTACTACACTGGCTCGGCCACATCGAGCGAATGGACAACAACGCTCCAGCCAAACAATCTTCGAATCCCAGCCCCCAGGTTCGAATCAACCAGAAAGACCGAACTCCGCTACAGGGACCAGGCGGTTTCCGACGTAAGAACGCTTGGTCTCGATGGCTGGAGGGAGCGTACGAGAGACCGAAACCGATGGAAGACCGCAATATCTCAGACACAGACCCTCCATCGGGAGCCGGATAAGTAAGTAAATATCATTAAAAAAATTTATCAAATAAAAAGTTGCGTTTAACTACGCATTGATAACCAGCACCTACATAAGATAAAAAGACCAGACCAAACAACTTTTTGTTTTTGATTTCTCATTTCTAAACCGAACAGAAACAAAATATGTTTCTTTTATCTATGATACTTTTTGTTTCTAGCTGAGGTATGTCAGCGGGGTTCAGGGTCATTCGGAAAAAGCAGAAAAACTCGGCCAGTAAAGAGTTTAAAACTCCAGTTCAAAAGTTTATTTATTGAACAGGAATAGAGATAGATTTTTAACGTATTTCATATAATTTTTATAGCGGGATCAGAAGTTAAATATAGCGAATTTTGGGGGTAGAGTGTCTAGTCCTAAGCAACGACAGAGCAGTGTTATGAAAGGCGGTGACGGTTGGGATATAGGGGCTCTAGCTTCAGCGAAAATACGGTTAAAGATTAAGATATATGTATGAAGGTAGGGATAGAGTCCCTAGTCTAAGCTTTTCGAAGCAGTTTAACCCAGCAAAGGTTGTGATGGAGTCCCTGGTCTTAACTATGGCGGCGGAGAAGAGAAGGCTTAGACAGCGAAGTTTGGGACAGAGTGCCTAGTCTTAGCTTTTCAGAGGAGGTTGAGACAACCCAGGTTGGGATAGAGTGCCTAGTCTTAACTAGTGATAAAAGAGGGGGAGAATGGAGGGGGAGAATGGAGGGGGAGAATGGAGGGGGAGAATGGAGGGGGAGAATGGAGGGGGACTTTAACGACGGAAGCCAATAGTATTGAAGCTACTACCTGATACCAGAAATGTCCTTCCTTACGTTATTAGTGGTATGGTACACTTAAACGTTTGCGATGGTTCTTTCCCCCGTAAATTTGATTAGTACTATAATACAAGGTGGCAAGAAGAATCCTACATCTTACTTATTGACAGTAGAACACTGAGAACCAAGTGTGGAGCTATAAAACTACGAACGAATTTAATTGCGAACATCACCAACTGCCAGTGTGTGTCCCCTTTTGAAATACACTTGGGCGGCTTTGATCATAAGTTTTAAGCAATTAATTTTCCTTGTCAGTGTAAACAATTCTTGAAGTAACATTTTAATTCATAATTTTCACCAAAATTAAATAATTAAATGCTGAAATTTAAAAGTTCAACATAATAATAAAAAAAAAAACGATATAAAATAAACAACAACAGAAATACTTTTTTCAATTTATTTCCTTGGTTTCTTTTTTTAGTACAAATGTTTTTTTATTAACATTTCATCCACTATAATCCTTCCAGAATGACACGCAAGCTTTTGTTATTAGTTGTTTCCGTAAACATCGAGATGAATTATTTAAATCACTTTTTTTTTAATATTCCTACCTATATAAAAAGTTGCTTCCAGGTCCAGGAATTTTTCGTCCACCGTAGGATAAAGTTTAAATATTATTTCAAAAGTTTCCTCTCAACAAGAAACACTCTTTCGGTTTTAAATACCTGAAATAGCTTGAAGATAAGAAACAAAAAAAAATAAATTCAATCTTAAGTACGATTTTCATCGAGTGTCTTTTGAAACCACTAGTTTGTTTTAAAAAATAAAATTAAAAACAATTATTTTATGGGAATTATTTCTCGAACTGAAATATTACCGCATCCCAGAGATATTAAAATAAGAATAACTTTCCAAGTTATCCAAACATAAATTTTATCCCATTTTCTTTTACAAAAGTTTTCTCGAATCTTTTTGGATGTTAACCCTACCTTTTATAAGGGGTGATTTCCTTTTGGCATTATATCGGACTTCTTTAATCTTTCATCCTTTTGTGCAATTTAATAGTGTTTACAGGACAGCCCGATTCCGATTGAGTGCAGTTTAGTTTGATATTTTCTTGATTAAGCTCGTTTTTGTATTTAATAGGTAATCGCTTGGAAAAGTTTAGCGAAATGGAAACAAACAGTATGTGATGATGTATTGTAAGGATAGATAAAAGAGTCAAGAAAAAGAACAGTCCTTTCTTTTTAACTGAAGACATTTCTGTTTTCTTAAATATGTGCAATAAGTGAAAAAAAAATCAATTTTAAAGAGGCGAAATTATTCCACAAGTTATAGAAGAAGAAGTTTCAAGTTCCAATAAGAATCTTAATTTATCAGGACTAACAAATAACATTTTAAAATTTTGGAATTGTCGCGTTTATGAATAATAAATATTTGGCGAGTAAAATATACTGTAGTCATCCCGTTCCTTCACTTAAGTCACCGGGAAACCTCCAAATAAGAGATATTTTGGCTAATTAATGTTATATTGATGCAAAGTATATAGGTTAATTGTCTCTATTTGTTCTTATTGGGGCGAAGAAAGTGGGGACTTGTGGGAGGAAACCGTCCTGCAAAGTAAATTTTCTTGTTCTGGTGTAATCCTGTCAACATCTAGTCCTTTTTTAAAAAAATTATTACATTACTGCGACTAAAAAAATAATTATTTTCTGTGTCGGGTCCAAATAAACAACCTAGAAAACTCATTAGGCCTTAATTTATAGTTCTTAGGCTTTAAAAATTTGAAATCGAAAAAACCCAACAAAAAACAAATTCATGACAAGTTAAATTATTGAATCGAAAAATGCACGACGACATTTCTTTTAAAACTAATTAGACTGTGTTTCTTATATGACAAAAAACTGTCACTCTGATATAAGGCATGAGAAACGGGAACTATAATTTGGTTTGATCTTCTAGTTAGTGGGAACTGGATTCTTTCATAAAGGTACGAAGGCTGGCGCGGTTGAATTATATTGAAGAGTTCTAAGCTTCAAAATGTTATCGAAAGAAATTCCAAACATACTTTTGGAGAAAAATGAAATGTGATCATAGCGACTTAAACCATATATGTAACGAGCGATACTGCTTAATGCGACGTTAAGCTTTCTTTGACTTACACTGTCGAGTTTACAAAAAATTTCACAGCCATAAGTCAAGATTGGCACCACAAGAGTTTTTGCTTAGAGTAGTAGTAGTAGTAGTTTTTTATTATTCTTCTTTAAGTAGTTTACAAATTTCTTAACAATCGTAATATAAACATGGCTTTGCCGTCTGCCAGATTGACAATTATATAGAAAAAAAAAAACTTGATTGATTAAATAATTAAAGTACAGTTTTATTTTAAAAATTTTCATTTAAAATTCTGCTTCTATAAGCTAATGCAATTTTACAAAACTTGAACATTTTGGGCACGTCTATTTCATTAAGGTATTTGAATGTAAGTTCCTCAGATAGTATGTCTGCACCAAACACATGTCTTCTCGTTTCCTTGAGGACGGGGCATCTACCAACAAAATGAAAAATGTCTTCACGTTCCGCCATATTACACATTTCACAAAGCACAGGTAAATCTTCGCGATGTGGAATGAAGTTAAGATTCAACAGTTCACCCCTTAATCTAAACATGCAGGATATTTCCTCAATAGTGCAATCATCTCTGAAATAATTTAAACTATTTAAGTTGTGGTTTAGCTTGCTATATACCAGCCTGTAAATTGAGCTGCCTGCCTCTTCTGCGTATCGAGCTCTAAAGCTATTATCTAGGCTTTCAATCATCTGATGGAGTGAGGGCTTCCAATTACTGTAATCGTTAATGTTTAACTCTATACCCGCTTCTTGTCCTAACTCCATCCATTCCTTGAACCATCCAGATCTGTTACGGATCGCTTGGAGAGCTGCCTTTTTTGGAAGGCGATTATCGGGCATATTTAGCACATTCATGATATAGTCTACTTGCAGTTTCAGGGTTTTTATAAATAATGGAGATATACCAGTTTCGAGCATAACCATGTAGTTAGGAGCATTTGGAGGAAGCCGAAATATGCGTTTGATATAAAAACGGAGAAGTTTTTCCACGGTCTCATATTTTTTTCCTCCCCATACTTGCGCTGCACAAAGCAGAGTTGTTTCTGACACCGATTCGAATACCCTATATTTGACGCTATGTGCAATATGTCTGTTGTTGAAGATTTCCTTCCATGCTACATTTATTGCTGTTTTTGCTTTTTCTAATTTTTCGGTAAGATGTTTTTCCATCTTGAGATTCTTGGTGAAGTAGACTCCTAAGTATTTATACTGATTCACAACTTCTATTATCTCATTGTTATAAGTCCATTGCTCTCTTCTATTTGATCTCCCTCCACCTCTTTTGAATACCATAACTTTTGACTTTTCTAGGTTGACCACTAGTTTCCATAAAGTGCAATATTCATTAAGATTATTTATCATTAACTGGAGTGCTTCAGGGGAGTATGCGAGTAAAACAATATCGTCCGCAAACAATAGGGCTTTGATGACGGTTCCTGCGTATTCAACTCCACCCGGTAACAAACTTGTTATGTCTTCAACGAAAAGCGCGAATAAACTTGGGCTTAGCGTACATCCTTGTCTTACACCTCCTTTCGTCTGAAACCATTCCGATAAATGTTCACCATCCCATACTGCTGCTTTAGTATCCATGTATAGGTTTTGTAAAATGCGTCCAAACTTGTGTGACATTCCCAGTCTAAACATCTTGTAAATCAATGCATTTCGGTCTATCGTATCGAATGCCGCCTTGAAGTCGACAAAAAGGACATACAATTTTTTGTTTTGGGACAAGAACTTATCAGCTATACTTCTTAGGACAAAAATGTGGTCTATAGTAGAATAGCCTGGTCTAAATCCAGCTTGGAACTCATTCATAAGGTTGTTAACATCTATCCATCTTCTCAGTCGACTTTGTAGTATCGATGTAAATATTTTATATGATGAATTTAAGAAGGAAATACCTCTATAATTTTCTGGATACATCGTGTTTCCCTTTTTATGAATCGGAAAGATAAGAGATTCTTTAAATTGTTGCGGGATGCTTCCTGTATTCATTATAATGTTAAATACTCCTGTTAAATTTTCTATTAGTTTTTCCGTGCCATATCGGTAGAACTCCGAAGGTATCCTATCCGATCCAGCCACTTTACCATCCTTGAGTCCATTTAGCGCTACGGACACCTCCTGCTGTGCAATTGGTTGGTCCAATATTTCATTATAAAAGCTTGGTTGAGCATACTGAATCATATGATGGTCCATAGTATCTTGCTTCAGAAGTTGCGTGAAGTGTATCTGTAAGGTATTACAATTTAAGCTACGATTTATTACATACACTTTGCCATTTAGTTTATGTAACTGCTTCCAGAAGCCTCTCGTGTTGCTACATGTAATTAAACTTTGGGCTTTCTTTTCATAAAAGGCTTTCTTCTTTTCTCTACAAAGTTCTTTAAACCTATGATTTTGTTCAATATACGAGTGTTTCGCGGAGTTTTCATTGGTTCGCCTAAATCGATTTAGCCATGAGTATGATAAATTCCTCGCTGCCATGCAGGATTTATCGAACCATGGTTTTTTAAACACTTCACCTTTTATGCGATTATTTGATACTGGGTACGCTGTCTTGATACAATCTTCAATACTTTCCAGATTATCAGTTCCATTCACCATCAAAAGTGTATCCAGTTGCCTTTTGTAGATTGAAGACAGGGATTCTCTCCAACGCAATTTCGGTAACAGTTTTAAATCCGCTCTTTCTTCACTCACATTAAAACCAAATTTGCAAGAAACAACAATCGGCATGTGGTCTGAATAAGGCACTTGTTTTACTTCGAAATCAGAGATTACAGATTTCCAGTTACCCCCAGCCAGACTGTAATCAATGACGGAGCTACCTTGATTTCCGACAAATGTGTATTCACCAAATTTATCACTTTCGCTGGTACCATTAAGTATTCGGAGTCCGATTGAGTTACACAATTCCAATAACTTATTACCTCTTGTGTTTTTTATAAAATCCTTCGATTTTCGTTCATGACCTTCACGTTCGTTTTCCACTCCTCCTTCATAACCTAGTCTTGCATTCATATCACCAATCCACAGCAAATTTGTGTTGGATTCACACATCAGCAATTCTTTAACTTTATCGAAATCCAAGTCCCAGTGGTTGCAATTTACATAGGTTGGTACAATACGAAACTTCTCTCGATAAATAAGAACGTCTAGACAAGTTATGTCACCAAATAGCTTAAACTCACAGTTGATATTTAACAAATCTTTTTTGTAGCCAAAAATGCATCCTCCGCTCGCTCTTCCCCTCGAATTTGTTCTTAATGCAGGTATAATTTTAAGTTCATAATTGTTAAACTTATTTTCATAATAAAATTGAGTTTCTGTTAAATATGTTTCAAATAAAAAGATAATTTCAAACTGATTAATAAAATAAAAAAAATCATTATATATACCCTTATTACTAAGACCAGATATATTATACGATAATATACGAGTTTTTGCTTAGATTTTCCTCGTATCCAGAGGGGTAAAATTCCTGGTTGGCCAAAGCAATCGAAGAGCCCCATACGCCTTGCCTACAGCTTGTGTAATATGGTTGTTCCAGCTTAACGTTCGATTAAAGCATACACCTAGATTCTTTGCAGTATCCACGAACTTCACTTGAGTGTTGCTTAGTTCATTTGCCGGGAAACTAGAAACATTGATTATACTGTTTGATATAACAAGGCATTTAGTTTTTAGGTGGTTTAAAGTGAAGCCACATTTCATAGACCATCGTTCTATTGATGAGAGATCCTCATTTATCTTTGTGACGCAGTCCTCTATCATACCAACTTGGCAGCTTTTCATTAACTGAAGATCATCAGCGAATAGGTGCTCATCACAGTGGCGAATTAATATAGTAGCTTTGTTAACATAAATGGAGAAAAAAATTTGGCCTAATATTGATCCTTGTGGTACTCCAGAAGAAAGGGGTAACAAGTCAGAAACCTTGTCTCCAACAACAACAGCTTGTCGTCTCCCAGAGAGGTAAGAAAAGATGAGCTTTACTGATTCTGAGGAAAAGTTGTACATGTTTTATATCTTTTGACTAAAAGCCTTTGAATAATCTAAAAGTATTAAAAATGTAGCTTTATTTCCGTCTAAATAATTTCTTGTCTTTTTGATGATGTCGAGTAAAGCCGTTGTACTGCTGTGACCTGCACGAAAACCTGACTGCTTTAAAGCTAGAAGATTATTTTGAGTGAGAAATGCTGTTAATTGTTTTTGCATTAGTTTTTCTAGGACTTTAGATAAGTAGGGTAGGATAGAAATGGGACGAAATTCAGCATTGCTACTATTTTTAGGAATTGGTATTATTTTAGCGAGCTTCCATTGGGCATGAAAAATGCTTTTTGTTATTATGGTGTTATAGATATGTGTTATATATCCCAAGATGATTGGCAATATGGCCTTAAGGAATATTGTATGAAGGTTGTCAAATCCAGTAGCGCTTAGATTTGAAAGATATAAAGCAGAGGTCACTCCAGAAAAACCAAATGAAGCTCCTGTGTATAAGGCGGTAAACTCTTCAAACGGTTCTCCGGAAAGGTACTGTGGTAGATTTTGTGATTAAGGAATCGGTGAAATAAGATTCCGGTTGATTTCATTGCAATCAACATCTTCAGTGTCTAGGCTTACTCGATTATCGATAATTTCCTTGAGATTTTTCCACAATTTGATGCAGAACAATAGAGAAGACGAATTAGAGTTACAGTCAAAATTAAACGAAAATTGATAGAGCTGTACCACATCAAAATTACTCATAAGAATATTAAAAAATTTCATCATTAGTTTGATTTGTGTACAAAGTGTTCTTAAACCGCTTTTCCCTCGACCATTAATTTTTTGGAAGTTTGTGTAGTGGGTCTGTTTGTGAGACCAACTTGTCATATTGATATGACGGGTTGAGCTTTAGTATATTAATAGTTCATCTCCTTACTTTACTTTAAGAGACTGTTGCTAAAGTTGTAACACTATCAGAAGAACGAGAAAAGGGTTGCCCCTTGTTTCATTGATTTGCTTATAAATCGAGAACCAAAGGTCTGAACCTTGTAACCATTGGACCACATTATTGATTTCTCCCTCCCTTCCCCTTGCATGAAGAGGATTGAAAAAATCCGTTTGGGAAGAGAAAATGCAAAGCCATACAAATTAAGAAAAATATTTATATTATTAAAATTAAAAGATTGATGTCGACGCAAAATTTCACCTTCTACTACATTGTATCCAAAATTCCACCCTCTTCTTTTACCAAATTATTTTAAGGAAAATCTCATGTGCTCTCTCGAATGTGTTAGGGTTACCAACGCGGAGATTTTCCAAAATCTTCTTCGTTCCTTTCATCCCGCATAATCATGAAGCGATTATTTTATTAAATTACTTGAGCATCATTCTAATAGCTATAAATTAAAAATGCTGGGCCAATTTTTCAAGAATGATTTATAGTCAAAGAGCTGGCAGCAAAATTTTGTAATTGAACGCATAGCCAAAATATAAGCATGAGGATCCGTATATCGAACTCAAAAGTCTGGGAGGATTTTTTCGATGCCCATGTTGAGACGGTGTGATGAAAATTACTGTTTTCCAATTTTAGTCTCAGGGGTACGAGGTAAAACTAGTTCAATTCACTTGAAATAAAATGCACGACTGGGTCGTTGCTCTTAGGTTTAAGAAAATTCTATGGCATGAAAATTATTACAGAAAAATGTTTAAAAGCGAGTAATACGATTTTGAAATTAGCTAAAAAAAACTTTGTTGAGAGTTTGAGATGAAATATAAGAACGTCATCTAAATTTTATGAATTATTAAATTATTATTAACACAGGGATATCAAACGACGCCATATTTCTTGCCGCTCTTTTGACATTTCTCTTCAATAAGGTTTGCCATTTCATGATGGAAAGATATAAGCCAACAACAAGTCGAAATTATTAAAATTTACTACCGAAATTCGGAGTCAGTGGCCTCAACGTTAAGAGCGCTACGTCCAATTTATGGTCGTCATAATCGTCCTAGCAGATCAACAATTGAGAGTCTAGTGGAAAAATTTGAATCCACAGGCACAGTACAAAATGTTTCCGTGCCAGTGAGACAAAGAAGTGCCCGTAGTGTCGAGAATATTGCTGCCGCTGAGGCTTCAGATGCAGAAAGCCCAAATGTGTCTCTCACACGTCGTTCTCAAGCGTTGGGCTTTTCTGTGACGCCGTTGTGGCGAATTTTGCGAAAAAATCTTGGCCTACATCCTAACAAGATAAAACTGTCGCAAGAACTGAAGACTCTTGGCCACCAGAAGCGTCGTATGTTCGTGAATTGGGCTGAGCAACAACTTGAAAATGATTCGGATTTTCACCGAAAAATCATGTTCAGCGATGAGGCTCATTTCTGGCTTCGTCAATAAACAAAATATTCGGTATTGGTCAGGCAGCAATCCACACGTACTTCATGAGTCATCATTACATCCCGAAAAAATTACGGTTTGGTGTGGTTTATGGGCGCGCCGCGGCGGAGTCATTGGGCCGTACTTATTCCGTGATGATCAAGACCGGCACGTTACTGTGAATTTGGATCGCTACCGTTCAATGATAACCGAATATGTTTGGCCCCAATTGTATGATATGGACTTGGAGGACATGTGGTTCCAACAGGACGGCGCGCGCCACAAACCACAGAGCGAATGTCACAACGAATTTATTGAAAACCAAGTTTGGAGAACGTGTTATCTCACGAAATGGTCTAGTCGCTTGGCCGCCTCGGTCGTGCGATTTAACGCCATTAGACTATTTCCTCTAGGGCTACGTCAAGTCTATGGTCTATGTCAACAAGCCAGCGACGATTGATGAACTTCGTACGAATATCGAACGTGAAATTGCAGCAGTATCGGCCGATTTATGCTTGAAAACCGTCAAAATTGGGTTCAGCGTCTGGACTTCTGCAAGCGTGCCCGTGGTGGCCATGCAAAAGAAATCGAATAAATAGGAACAAAGAATTTCATTTATATCCAAAACCATTTTTGTTTTATTTAAAAAAAAATTGGTAACTATGGGTAGTATGGGTTGCACTACCCACTCGAAATTTGACGGTATTTTCTTAGTAAAAGTTTACCATGCCAAGATTAAAAATAAATAATATTTCAGAATGTTTAACAAGAAATCACCAATTGCATCAGGAATCATAAGCATTACCCAGGAAAATTAGACTTTCACTTCGAAAAACTTCCGACAAGGCTGAATTTTGGTGGAGAGTTTTGTTTTACCGTCTTAAGCATTTCCTTAAAAATTAAGTACATTTGGGCTACATTTTTATGGAGGATCAAAGGGGACATAAGTCTGCAGAAATGTAATAATAAGAGCTTTTTACTCGAATAATATTTTGTCCAGGGTAAAATCGGTATTGAGCGCTTTTGTGTACGTTTTTATATATTTTTTTTGGAAAAATTTATATATCCTGTGTTATTTTGACACTCTAATTTCAACATTAATTAAGCATCTGAGTTCATTTATGGCTCAGTTTTTCAAGATGGTAGCCCTCCCCTTACCCCTGACATCTAAAAAAACTGGTTTTATCAAAATTATGCCCATCGTTCAATGAAATTTTAATATTTTTTTGATAAAATTTGCTCCACCATGAAGTTCTTGCATGGTTTTCTCTATATCTATTGATTGTATGAAGAAAGTATGTTTATCATTTTTGTGTAGAATTACAAACATCTTATAATATTACATACATAAACTACAATCTGCACCTTCACATTTTTAGCATTTTTTGTCTAATTTTCCTGATATAAATTATATTTGTAGTTATGCATACAATTGGTTACGCTGAACACACAGCGAAAAATGTTTAAGGAAATTTCACTCAAAAGGCCACACAAAAATGACGACTGTAAGTGAATTTTTTGTTAAAGATTGATAAAAATGTATGACCGCATTAAGATATTGAACAAAGAACTGCAAGAATTTCAAGAAAAAAAAATAGAACTATTGGAAAAAAAATTTATCAAATTTGACATAAAAGTGTTGAAGATGTCGCTGAACCTTAGAAGTATGTTCGTCCAAAAATTAAAATGCCGGGCCTGAATATGATTGTATAGACAAAAAAAAATTTAAATCCTAAAAATATTTTTTTTATTTAAAATTCATAAAAAATTTTTAAGGAAAAATTTTGGTATGCAACTCCTAAGTTTATATCTATATGCATACAAAATTAAAAGTTAAGATGTTGCAAATACGTTAAATGAAGTCCAGAAAACCCTAGATGTATCTCTGCAATCTAATCCCCTCACTGGCAAAATTATCTGAATACGTAGCTACGAGCATCGCAAAAAGTTTTTCCTCTCAAATCAACCATAAAGATTACAATCCAAATCGACAAACTATCTATTTATTCCCTTTACTCTGTTGTCATCTATGGTAAAATGTTTCGTACCATTTTTAGCAATGTGACTTAGGTCGTTGACGTTATTTCGTCTTTGAATACTATTTGGGGGATATGTACCTTGAGTTATTTAATGCGCATCCCCTTTTTTAAAATACCAAACAAAAAAAAGAACAAACATTGTTTGTATCTGCTCAAAACTCGTCTGTCCTCTCACCCAAGTTTTATTTCGATAACCTCCCGATAAAATTGTCCTGATAGTCAAACTTTTTCGCAAGTACCTATATTGTTTGTAGGACTCGAGACCAAAGGACGACAAACTCCATTTCACTGAACGAAAAAAAAAAACTCAATTTGAGTTTACTTTTCAATTGATAATAATCAATAGCTATTCAAATAAATCAGATTATCATACAATTTAGTCAATTCACAGTTACAGGAGCGAAAGTCTGTTTTTGAATTTAATCATTCGGTTCGGTGGGCAATTGAGTGTCATCCGAAATAGACGTTTTGAGCGTGTAAAAGTGATGTCAAAGGACGTGTTGTACTACCTATATTTGGTGTGTGTGTTTTTATTTTCTCTGCGTTGCGTTTGGAGAAGAATAACAAGGTTGATTGCTATTTTCTTTTTTTATAAATAAAAAAATTATGTTTACCTACATGTGATGTGATAAGGTCTTGGTATAGATACCTACTATATAAGGCTTTCAATCAATGGAGTGGATTATTTTTTGCATTTGAGGTAAAAATTGTATTAAATAGAAGTTCAAGAGTTTTGCTTTAGGGTTCGACATAAACGTTTGTAAAAACTAAGTTTATTATATTTTTTTTTTTTTTTAATTTGACCCTTCATATGAGTTTTGAAGAATAAATTAATATTCATATTATACATAACTTCACTTAAATATATCTTGAAAACAAATTTAGAGATGCCAAAATGAGTTGTTATAAAATTCTTAAGCTGGGCATTCACGTTGAGACAGTCTATGACGGTCGCAAGGTGCGTAGAGATTTTCAACGAACTTCAGTACAAACGTGGCCCATTCACAATAGAATTTGTCAATTTTCCATAGAAAAACTCTTCTTGCGACAGTCCTTTCGATAGTTTCAACGTGAATGGCCGGCTTTAAGCTATTTCTCGAAATCTTTGATTTGAAAAATAAACATATTTCTATCGGGTTTTTCAATAAGAGCGCTACAAAAGTTTTTTTTAAATAAAACAAAAACGGATTTGGATATCAATAAAATTCTTTATTCCTGTGAAAGTACCTTCGATGCCATTATGTATGGAACTCGATTTCTTTTGCATGGCCTACACAGGCACGCTTGCAGAAGTCCAGACGCTGAACCAAATTTTCGACGGTTTTCAAGCATACATCGGCCGATACTGCTGCAATTTCACGTTCGATATTCGTACGAAGTTCATCAATCGTCGCTGGCTTGTAGGCATAGACCATAGACTTGACGTAGCCCCACAGGAAATAGTTTAACGGCTTCAAATCGCATGACCGAGGCGGCCAAGCGACTGGACCATTTCGTGAGATAACAAGTTCTCCAAACTTAGTTTCCAATAAATTGATTGTGACATTCGCTGTGTGGCTTGTGGCACCGTCCTGTTGGAACCACATGTTCTCCAAGTCCATATCATCCAATTGGGGCCAAAAATATTCGGTTATCATTGAACGGTAGCAGCGATCCCCATTCACAATAACGTGCCGGTCTTGATCATCACGGAAGAAGTACGGCCCAATGACGCCACCGGCCCATAGACCACACCAAACCGTAATTTTTTCGGGATGCAATGATGACTCATGGAGTACGTGTGGATTGCTGCCTTGTCAATACCGCATATTTTGTTTACTGACGAAGCCATTCAGCCAGAAATGAGCCTCATCGCTGAAGATGATTTTTCGATGAAAATCCCAATCACTATTATGACGACCATAAATTGGGCGTAGCGCTCTTAACCTTGAGGCCACTGACTCCGAATATGGCGTCGTTTGCTGTCACTGTCGCTCTACTTTTGTAGCGTCCCTGTTGAAAAACCCTTTATTTGACCAAAAGAAGTCGAAGTACTTATACTTAGGTTTATCCTTTAATAAAAGTAAAAAATAGGAGGAGTACCGAAGCTGCATTGAATACATAGGTTTAAAGGGGTGATGAAATGGTGGCCGACATCCCCTCACTCGGATGCTCCCCATGATATAGGTAAAGGAAGAGAAAAGGGAGATATTGGAAGTCTTAGGGGTGGAGTAAATCCTTGAACTATCCTGAGTTCTGAATTAATTTCAGGATGCTTCTTAGTGGCAAAAATGAGATGTCACCCAAATCGTAGAAAAAATATTCTCCTAGTTCTAGCTGAGCTGAGGCATTCACACAGAAAGTGATACGAGCCCTCCTCCACCTCTTCATCCTGACATCCTCTACAAAGGTCAGATAAGCTTATGCCCATTCTGGTCTTGTGGGTCCCCATCGAGTTGTGACCCGTTAAGATTCCAATCAAGAGAGAAAGTTGAGGTCTGCTTAGCTTAAGTAAGTGCTTTGCTTTTTCCTTAGAGATATCTGGCGAAAGATTCCAGTGGCATAAGTACCCAGGGTACAATTTGGCTTGGTTCAAGTGATGGACCTGTTTTTGCGAATTTATCTGCCATTTCACTGGCGTAAATGTCATTGTGTCCCAGGACCAAGCGTGACCGAATTTGTATCGCCGAGTGATCTCAATTCACTACGGCAAAGATCAACCAGATTTGACTTCATATAACGATTGACAAATGGCCTTAATTACCGCTTGGCTGTCTTTAAAGATGCAAACTTGCATAAGTGGGCTTTCCGATTTAAAAGATCAATTAAAAAACATTAAAATGAATCAAGACGACTACGACAATAGAAGTGTTGCACGTGATATGTTAATATTTGGCATCCCCCGCACACCCGAAGAAAATCTCAAGACATACTTCAATCACCTATGCCACACTGTTAACATTAAACCACCTGTTGTATATGACATTTTCCGCACTCGTCCAAAGCCCGATGACAACTCAACCATTGTCATCAAATTTAAATCACCGTACGAGCGTAATTTCGTTTTAACTTCGATTTCCAAATATAGGAAGATAAACAATAAACAATTATGCTTAAAGGATCTTGGGTTAAGTTCTAATTCACCGATTTTTGTGCGCGAATGCTTAACAAAAAACAACAATAATTTACTGCGTGCGGCACTACAATTAAAAAAACAAAACAAGCTGTCCTCAGTGTTTACGTTGCGCGGTCTTGTGTATGTCAAATGTCAATCTGATGTCGAAGCAGTTCGAATTGAAAACATCGAAAAACTGAAGGAATTGCCAGCCCCCATGAATGATTGATTGCTGAATATTCTACATTATCATTACTATTATTTTATTTTTTTTATTTTTTTTTTTTTTCATATTATTTCTTTTCATATTATTATTTCTTCTTTTTATATATTTTTTATTATATTTGTATTTATTTCTTCTTTTCATTTTTCTTTCTTATTATTATTATTAAACTTTTTCCTTAACTTTAACTTTTCTCTTATTTTATTTCAAAATAATTTTTTGATTGTTATGAATTCTCCTTATTCTTACTTTTTCAAAATGAATAATTTAACATGTCCCACGCATCCTACCATCATCATAGATATATCCAGTGTGCTGTTGTTTTTCCTCCTTATTCGGTTTCTGCGGCTTATTATCGAATCAAATAATGGGTGTCTTATTGGACACCATCCATTTTTGTTTCTCATCAATGGTTGGTGCCAATGAGTTAAATTACAGAGATTCTGCTAACGATTGGAACCATACACGTACAATGTTAAACATAATTTGCACTCAGCGTTCTGGTTTGCAAATATGTCACATAAATGCTCAGAGTTTACTACCCAAGTTTGACGAGTTTCGAAACTTATTTGAAGGTTCAAAAGTTGATGTGGTATGCATTTCTGAATCTTGGCTATATAGTGAATTAAGTGATGATTTTTGCAGTTTGAGCGGTTTTCATAAGCCTTTTCGGTCTGATAGAGTTGGAAGGGTTGGAGGTGGTGCAGCGATTTTTGTTAGTAAGCATTTACAATGTAATCTCATACGTAAGGCTCCGGGGGGTAGTGAAATTGATTATGTTTTCATCTCAATCACGTGTGGGATTAATAAACTTCTACTGGGATCTATATATAGGCCGAATAGGAATATTGATATCTCACCCATAACTTGTGTTATTGACGAGTTATCCTTTGTATCTCCTTTGGTTGTTATGGTGGGAGATTTTAACTGCAATATTCTTCAAGATACTAGTTTGGTTCATTGTATGCAATCGCTTAGTTTGTTTCCCGTAAATATATCTTTACCCACCCACTTTACAAAGTCTAATAGTAGCCTACTAGATGTATTTTTCGTTAGTCATTTATATAAAGCTCTTCATTTTAATCAACTCTCAGCTCCATGTTTTTCCCATCATGATCTCATACACTTGACTTTTGAATTTGAACATGCCAATTTTAACAATTCTTTTAGTTTTCGTGATTTCAAAAGTGTCAATCAATCTCAATTGGAGATGGATCTTAGCTCTATCGAATGGTTCCGGGTATATGCTTTGACATCAGTTGATGAGCAATTATTTTTTATTGAAGATAACATTCGGAACCTTTTCAATATTCATGTACCACTTAAAACCAAATCGGAACTTAGAAGTAATCCAGCGTGGTTTACAAGTAAAGTAAAAAGATTAATTATGGAACGTGACCAGGCTTATCACCGTTGGAAGCGTTTCCGTTTAGATATTTTCCATAACACTTATCGAGCTTTGCGTAACAGAGTCACTTTTGAAATACGTGAAGCAAAACGTCGTTTCTTTGCTCCAAGACTCGATCCCTCTCAAGCCAAACATAAGCTCTGGAAAAACTTGAAAAGCATTGGTATAGGTAAAAATAAATATACTCGTCTCAATAACATAGATCCCAATGAACTCAATAGAACATTTATCTCTCTCCCCTCTCCTATCACAAATCAACCAGAATTATCTTCAATGTTTCATGATGGTCTTCAAAGTGCAGATCCTACAAATGGTTTTATCTTCAAAGCTGTTGATGAGGCTGACGTATTAGAAAGTTGTATCTCAATCAGATCCAACTCAGTGGGGTTCGATGAAATTCATCCAATCTTTGCTAAAGCTATCCTCCCCTACATCCTTAAATCAATAACTCACCTTTTCAATACCATTATCATGACTGGGGTATTTCCCTCTACTTGGAAACGTGCGAAAATTATGCCTATTCCTAAGAATCAGAATGAGTTCCGGCCGATTGCTATCTTACCATTCTTTTCCAAGGTGCTCGAAAAACTTTTAAATTCCCAGATACAAGAACATCTGACGCGTAATAATCTGCTTTGCGACAACCAGTCGGGTTTTCGCCCAAAACACAGCTGCACTACCGCTTTGATAAATGTTGTTGAAGACTTAAGACAAGCTGTAGACTGTAACAATGTAACTTTTCTTGTTCTTTTAGATTTCTCGAAAGCGTTCGACACAGTGAACCAACATGTTTTATGTATGAAGCTGAGGAATCAATTTAATTTCTCAAGATCTTCCCTTAATCTGGTTTCATCTTACCTGAACAACAGATCTCAAGCAGTTGTATCAAACAACAGTGTATCTGAATTCCTTCCACTAACTAGTGGTGTCCCACAAGGCTCAATATTAGGCCCACTCTTCTTTACAATGTTCATAAATGACCTCCCTTTGAGTATTTCAAACTGTTTGGTGGACATGTACGCCGATGATGTTCAAGTTCGTAAAAGCTTTCCTTTAGGCCTTATGGAAAATGCAGCAAATGAAGTTAACGAGGACCTAAACAGAATCTTATGCTGGTCTCGATCTAATGGCTTATATTTGAATCCCTCCAAATCAAAGTGTTTAGTTATCTCAAGAACGAGTACTGATACTTCATATTTCCCTAGCTTATACTTAAACGACTCACCAATTGAGTTTGTTAAATCGGCAAAAAACCTTGGCTTAACATTCAACACGACACTCTCATGGAATGATCACATAAGACTGACAGTAGGAAGGGTTTATGGATGCTTACGCTTACTATGGGCTAGTCAACAAATTACACCACTTAAAACAAGAATCATTCTCGCAAAAACACTTGTTCTACCAATATTGTTATTTGGTTGCGAAATATTTAGTAATTGTGACTCTATTCATAAAAGGAAATTAAATGTTGCTTATAATTGCATTGCGCGGTATATCTATGGGTTAAAAAAATATGACCATGTTTCTCATTTCACTAAACTCATTAATGGGGTTACACTAGAAAATCTCTTTAAGTTTAAAACATTAGTGCTGCTTCATAATGTAATGCAAACACATCAGCCGATTTACTTTCATAATAAGATTTGTATGTCGCGATCCATAAGAACGTTTAATCTGGTACCAATACGGTATGTATACTTAGTATCAAATCGACAATTCTTTGTGTTTTCGGTCCGATTGTGGAATTCTCTTCCCCTTGCACTTCGAATGATAGGTTGTATTAAGCTGTTTAGGTTGAGACTTAAGCAGTACTTGGAGAGTCTTTGATGATAATAGGATTTGTGTAATATATGTGCCCCTTTTTCTTTTACTTTTATTTTATAATATAAACATGTATAAATTTAGAATTTTCTTTTGAATTTTGATGAAATCCTTATAATTACTTATGTAACTAAATAATCACTTAACATGTTTTTGTATATACCTTAAACTAAAATATCAACTTGTAAAAATTTATATTGAAGCTTGCGCTATCTTATAAGATAATGTATCTTAATGTGTAATGCTTTTACCTTTATAATAAATAAATAAAAAAAAAAAAAAAAAAAAAAAAAAAAATGTTACGCTTCCTCGTAAACAAAACCACATCTGTCTTCAGACGATTGACATTTAGTCCAAACGTGAAGAAATTTTAGAGAGCTATGACCTCTTTTCAGATCATTCTGCCGTCGTACTCACTATGAGCGAAAGCCTTGTTAAAATTGAAAAACCACCCAGGTTAAGAAACAGTAAAACCAACTGGGATGGATTTAAAATAGATATCAAGGACAACGCTGAGTTGAGGGTACCATTACAAACGCCTCTTGAGCTTAAAGACGCAGTCGATACCTTTGTTGATATAATACAAAAAGCAGCTTGGGATAACATACCTTATCAAAGGCTAATGCCTCGCTATAAAGACATAAAATACCCGGAAGAGAAACGAAAAGTACGTAAGAAATGGCAGCGAACCCGTGCTCGTTAACACAAAGCTTATTTTAACCGCTTGAGTAATATGCTAAAAACGGCGATATCAGATTGAAGTTGAAAATTACCTTGAGGTCTTGACAGCGGGGAAAGAATCCAACTACTCACTTTGGAAAGCTATAAAAACAACGAAAAAACCAAAGCTTCCAGTGCCCCCGATTAAGAAAAGCCAAAATGAATGGGCTAAAAGTGACAAAGAAAAAGCGATGGTATTCGCCGATTTTTTAGAGGAAACATTTAAGCTGTTTGATGGGCAAGAACTCAACAAGAACATTAATATGAATTTTACCTCAAATTAAAACTTACCTAAAAAAAGAGAAATAAAGAAACTTAAGTCCAACAAAGCTCCAGGATATGACTTAATAACGGCAGAGATTTTAAAAATGCTCCCTCGTAAAGGATTAATTAACCTCCTTTATATAATAAATGCCTCTTCAAGGTTAGAATATGTTCCGAGCCAATGGAAAGTTGCGGAAGTCATAATGGCTTTGAAACCTGGCAAACCATCTCACGAAAAGAAGTCTTACAGGCCGATTTCGCTTCTTCCAATAATATCAATAGTTTTTGATAGAATACTACTCCTGCGCCTGCAACCGATAATAGAAGAGAAACAATTAATACCTGAACATCCGTTCGGCTTTAGAAGCAAGCATTCGACAGTTGATCAGGTGCATAGAATTACTGACGTAATTGAGAGAGCTCTTAAAGAAAAGAAAATCTGTTCGACTGTCTTTTTGGACGTGTCGCAGGTGTTTGACAAGGTGTAGCACGAAGGCCTCAAATTCAAATTAAGACAAGTTCTGCCTGAAGGACTTTACAACATTCTAAATGGATATCTAAATGAAAGACTTTTTTCTGATTTCAAAGAAATAGTGGCTGGGGTACCACAACAAAGTGTATTAGGTCCAGTTCTGTACCTTTTATTTACACGCGATATACCTCAAACAGATGACACTATTGTAGCCACGTTTGCTGATGATACTGCAATACTAGCAGTAGGCAAAACGATTAGCGAAGCTACAATTAAATTACAAAATGCTCTTAATAATTTTAATAAGTGGACAAAAACATGGCGAATAGCGCTCAATGAACAAAAGTCAGTCCACGTGGACTTTACCGTCTTTCTTAATACCGCTCGTGTTCCATTTGCAAATTAGGCAAAGTATCTAGGAATGACTCTGGACGCGAAATTAAAATTGAAGCCGCAAGTGAAAAAGAAATGCGAAGAACTAAAAAGTAAATTAAGAGATATGAACTGGCTACTCGGTAAATATTCAAAGCTTAGTATTAAAAATAAATTGATTTTATACCGACAGGTTCTTAAACCTGTTTGGACTTATGGTATACAGCTTTGGGGTTGTACCTGCGATACAAACTTAAATAACTTACAAACGTTTGAAAATAAATTTCTTAGGTCATTTGTAAATGCTTCGTGGTATATAAGAAACGAAGATCTTCACAGGGATCTCAGGATTCCTACGGTCAAAAGTTTTGCGCGAAAACATAGAAATTGACTTTTAGAACACGCTAATTCAACGATTATTGACATTCTTGACGAGTCGAATTTAGTACGCCGTCTCCGAAGAACAGAGCCTTCCGACTTGGTGCAGTGAACAGAAAACCGCTTTAAAATCGTGGATTAAGCAGGAACTTTCACCGGAAAGTAACCTGCAACACGTTACTTAACTTCGTTAAAAATAAATTGCTATAACTTAGTTCCAATCGGGAAGTGGAGGTGGTTTTAGTGTAATAAGAATCTCACACACCTACGAGCACGCGTTTTTCGGTCCTTATAGAGCCTGATGCAGACTTTGCACCTACCCATGGGAAAAAAAAAAATTGTTCGCAGCTACTGTGGCGTACTCTTACACGTCCTAGCTTTTAGATTGCTGTCACCCATTCCTGTATATAAAATTTTTGTTTGAAGCATAGAGTCAATCCAATTTGACAGCTTGTCTTGTCGCTTGTCGAATAGCATAATTTGCAATATTATTGAAGGCCCTTTCTATGTCAAGGAATGCTCCCAGAGTGAATTCTTTCTTTGAGATGGATTGATTTCTACATCGTGCCCACCAATTCATGGAGAGCCGTCTCAACAGATTCGGCCTTCATTTGTGCATGTTGCGCCTGAGAGATAACACTTTCATTTAGTTTCAGTCCGAAAAACTTAAGTTTCCATACGTATAATTCAGAATGTTTCTATACTATCTTTTACTCTGTTTAAATTTAGTTCAATCTACACAATCATTTTAAAATGAAAAATCTATACTTTTGCATAGATTAACACTATCCACAATGACCATAAGACCATATCCACCCCCCAAAACAAAAGTTAAACTTCATGCGTGCTGTTCTTCATTCAGCATGCGACCTCGTTCTGATTTTCCAAAGTTGAAACTTCGTCCTTTATTCGGCGAATGGTTGAATAGACAAAAGACAATGGCGATGGTGACTCTTATTTTCAATGTTCTATTCGTGGTCATAGTTCCTGTCTAGAATACTAAGCGCTTAAACGTTCTAAATTTTATTACAATTACCCATGTCGACATTTGGTCGCCATCCTAATGAATTTGCCAACACTTACCAGCTTATGGGTTAAGGCATGTTGTGGGAGATTGTGCAAGGACCTTAAGCAAGAGAGGAAAAATAAAGATAGACTGTATATGTATATAGGAATACGTGTTATTGTCGTTCTTGAAGTGGAGGTGAAATCAAACAATGGCATTGAATGGAAATGGAAATTTTTGCCAAAGTGATGGTACGAGTATGCTAGAGTAATATAAGTCCTTTTGGATTATGCATACGTGACAAAAAAAAATATAACCAACCCATAAATCAATTTTTGGAAGCTATCAATATCAGAAGATGGATTAGCCGTGAGATAAAATATGTTTCTACCTTTTCGAATTTTATGGGTAGGTACAAGGGCATTCCTCCAACAGATGGGAAAATTGTATTGATTTGTTAAAAAGTCTTATATCGCCTAACGATAGAAATATAAAAAAAAACATTAGTTAAAATTTCACGCAAACTTAAACAAAATAGTTGTTTCTTTAATTTTACTAAGCATTTCCTTGAAATTCACTCTTAATCTTAGAAGGTTGTTTTTTTTCAGAGGTATAGAACTTTAAGATGGCAACACTATTTTAACTGGTGGCCATTTTGTCAGCTGTCAAGTGATTCATTTTTAGTTTGGTTTGGCTTTGCAAATTGAATGGACTGAACTCGCTTGAACAATGTTTCCAAATTATGCAAATTTATATCGAAAACCATAGTTCTGTTCGAAACACCTACGTTTCGCGCGAATTTGTAACGTGAAATTGCGCCGAGTGAAATAACACCAAATTCCGAAATTCAGCTTTATTTCACTTTAACTTTACTTATCAATCTCAAAATCTACTCAATGGTTATACTTGAAAAAAAAAACTTTGGTTAGTAAAACCACAACAAGATGTTTACAAAGCTTCATTTGAATTTAACTATTTTGAAGAAATGAAAAATAAAAATCATAAGCAAAGAAAAAAGACGGTTTTGCCATCATCTCGGAAATTTTGAGTTTATGTTGAAAAATGACACATATACGAAAGGTGAAAGTGTTGAGACAGCACTACATAGTGTTGTCAGCACAATTGAAAAACGCTTTAAGACAAATTGTTTTTAAACATTGAAGGACCTTAAGGGGCGCTCGAAAACCTTACTGCAAATAACACCATCATCTGATGGATAACGTACATGCTAAGAAACAGACAGATCAACTCGGAACTAAGAGGAGCACAGATCGAAGTATTCACTTCCAAAGGGACTCCACAAGGTGGATCTCTGGATCTCTTGGAATACAGTGGGGTTAAAGTAATTGCATATGCAGATGATCTAGCATTACTACCGACTGGCGAACTTCCCTCCACAATCGATGAACAAATGGAACATGCTTTATCAATGGTAAATACATGGACTAAAAGCTGCGGTCTTGCGGTTAACCCCGCAAAAAGCCGAACTGGTCCTTTTTAACAACAAAAGGAAATTAACTACTTTTAAGATTCCTTTTATTAACGTTGTCTGTGGTGGAATGCACTGGACAAAGTTACTAACCCTAAAATCAAAATTCCAAAAACTGTCATGTATTGGTATCACTGGGGCAATGAGGTCCACTCCAACAGCGGGTCTGGAAGCTTTACTCAATTTGAAACCCGTAGATCTATCGGGTTTTTCAATAAGAGCGCTACAAAAGTTTTTTTTTAAATAAAACAAAAACGGCTTTGGATATCAATGAAATTCTTTATTTCTGAAAGTACGTTCGATGCCATTATGTATGGAACTCGATTTCTTTTGCATGGCCACCACGGCCACGCACGCTTCTGCACGCTTACAGAAGTCCAAATCCTGAACCCAATTTTCGACGGTTTTCAAGCATAAATCGGCCAATACTGCTGCAATTTCACGTTCGATAGTCGTTCGAAGTTCATCAATCATCGCTGGCATGTTGGCATAGACCATAGATTGACGTAGCCCCACAAGATATAGTCTAACGGCGTCAAATCGCATGACCGAGGTGGCGAAGCTACTGGACCATTTCGTGAGATAACACGTTCTCCAAACTTGGTTTCCAATAAAATGATTGTGACATTCGCTGTGTGGCTTGTGGTGCCGGCCGTCCTGTTGGAACAACATGTCCTCCAAGTCCATATCATTCAATTGGGGCCAAAAATATTTGGTTATCATTGAACGGTAGCGATCCCCATTCACAGTAACGTGCCGGTCTTGATCATCACGGAAGAAGTACGGCCCAATGACGCCGCCGGCCCATAAACCACACCAAACCGTAAGTTTGTCGTGATGCAATGATGACACATGGAGTACGTGTGGATTGTTGCCGCCAATACCGCATATTTTGTTTATTGACGAAGCCATTCAGCCAGAAATGAGCCTGAAGATGATTTTTCGATGAAAATCCGAATCATTTTCAAGTTGTTGCTCAGCCCAATTCACGAACATACGACGCTTCTGGTGGTCAAGTGGCTTCAGTTCTTGCGTTAATTTAATCTTGTAAGGGTGTAGGCCAAGATCTTTTCGCAAAATTCGCCACAACGACGTCACAGAGATGCCCAACGCTTGAGAACGACGTGTGAGAGACACATTTGGGCTTTCTGCAACTGAAGCCTCAGCGACAGCAATATTCTCGACACTACGGGCACTTCTTTGTCTCACTGGCACGGGAACATTATGTACTGTGCCTGTGGATTCAAAGTTTTCCACTAGACGCTCAATTGTTGACGTTGAGGCCACTGACTCCGAATTTCGGTAGTAAATTTTAATAATTTCGACTCGTTGTTGGTTCGTTTATCTTTCCATCATGAAATTGCAAATTTTACTGAAGATAAATGTCAAAAGAGCGGCAAGAAATATGGCGTCGTTTGTTGTCCCTGTTGCTCTACTTTTGTAGCGTCCCTGTTGAAAAACCCTTTATTTATGCATAGAAATCGGCAGCCAATAGTGCACTCTGGCTAAGTCAAACTGGCTGCTGGAGACAGAGTGCTATAGGCCACGCACAAATTCTAAAGAAATTCACGGGTAATATGATGTTTACTGACTACATTACACCACGTTTAGACTTCCACAAGAAATTCACGACCGCCTTTCCTAGCAGGGAAGATTGGCAAACAAACGAGCCGTCTACTTGTGAATCGATGATAGCTATATTCACCGACGGTTCCAAGATGCCACCGGTGTTTGTGCAGAGTTCTTTTCAGAGTCCCTCGGATTGGCCAACTCATTCAGACTTCCTGATTACAGCAGTGTCTTTCAAGCTGAGGTCCTGACAGTGACAAAAGCTGTTAGACAAGCCCCAATGATGGCAATACCACAAGGTGATATCACATTTTTTATTGATAGCCAAGCGGCAATAAAAACGATATCTGCCATTGAAATCAAAGCGAAGCTTGTTACTTGCTGTCACGAAGAGCTTAGGATTCTTGGTGCACAGCACAACATAAAGCTCTGTTGGGTTCCGGGCCACAGTGGTGTCAAAGGTTATGAAAGCGCTGACGAGCTGGCAAGAATAGAATCAACTCTCGATCTTAATCAAGCAGAAATAATAGTTCAGCTCCCACCCTGCTCGAGGCCTTGCGTGGACCCTCGGAGCGCGGGGCCGGCCTTGTGCCATGACTCACACCGCAAACGCCTTCCAGCCCTTGCCGGGACTATTAATAAGATATCGTGCATCAAAAACAGAATATCAATACAACTGCGAAGGTAATCGTGTTTGTTAGCCTAAATTGAATTTTACACATCCCTGGATAATGCTCCACACAGATTACAGATTCTGAGAGCATTTGAGTGTATAGTTCGCCGTTTCAGACCGTTTAAACATTCATAGTCCAAAGGGGAAAACTGATTTCTTAAATAGTCTGACAAGCCGAACTATACACTCAAATGATCTTGGATTCTGTGTTATGTTATCCGAGGAGCTTTATCTAAGGAGAATTGAAAAACAATTTTTAGAACGATTATACCCCGCAAGTTGCATTCATATTTTGTATATCTTCTTTCTTTCTCGTCCACCAAGCACCGCTATTTGTAAGGTTGGGTTAGTTAAAAGCAGGGGCGTACGCAGGATTTTGGTTTGGGGGGGATACATCATTCAAAAAATAGTTTTTCCTACAGAAATCTGCCTTTAAAATGCTTTCAAAAGAATCTATGCAATATATTGTGATAAGGGGGAGCAAGCACCCCTACCTGCCCCCCTTCTGTACACCCTTGATCTGAAGGGCTGACAGTTGATCTTACTATTGTAATACTTAGACTTATGTTCATATTGATCAGTATTGTGATACCTTAGGAAGTTGTTTCCCACTTAATGTAAGAACCTATGGGTTCTGTTAGCTGTCAAGTCATTTGGAAGCGTTGATGAAGTTCAGAAAATTATTAGCCGAAGTTCTACAAAGTTCCTTTGTCGTCGAAGAAATGATTTTTAGGTGTTTCTTTCTTAAATTACACAGGGTGCTGGGCAGTGACAAAGGAAGTGTAAGGTATCCACATGTGCTTCATCATCGCTGCACCCTTTGCAAAGATTCTCAGTACTGAGTCTCATTTTCTTCTTGTGGTTTTCCAGTTGCTTCTGCCCGCTGATTATGCTGAAAAGCCAACGAAGATGTTTCTTGTGCATTTGCTCTTTGTCTGTTCTTTGTTTTATAACATTTGCCCGTCATTTTCGAGGTGTGTCGAATGTTTCGAGCAGATCTAGGGGTCTTAAGCTGAGTATCGCTTCCAGTGCCACTGTGGGGGAGGTTTTGAATGCCCCTGTAATAACTACGCTTGTCAAGGTTTTAAGTTTAATTGCTTTTTGAGTCGCGTTCTACCAAACTAGATTATCGTAGGTTAGAAGCGTCTTTGCTATTGCAGTGTATATCCACCTGATAATTTTAAAAAATGGCCTAATTTTCAATCAAAAAAATATTTTTTTTGATTTTTGAAATTTTTAAGGCTGTTTTTTTTATTGAAGCCTCGACTTTAAGATGAGTTAAAAAAATCACTCATTATTATCAAAAACATTGAGAAAAATACCAAAAAAACAGTTTTTTGGTTTTTGTCAAAAATATTGTTTCTTGCCATTGCCATTTTACCATTAAAAAATACTACACTTACTACTCGTATATCTCACCAAAATTAGTTTTGCACTCATTCTAATTGTTCTACATTATATTTATCAGATAAGCCAAAGTAACAATATTCTACAGGACAACTTATGAATAATTCAGAAAAGGTGTAGGTAGGTACATACCCTTATCCCGAATCCAAGTTTATTTCTCTGATTTGTTAAAATGCTCCGGATATACTTTCGCAAAACTTTGAATTAACTTTAATATGCAGGACTTAGCTACTCAGTTGCCGTCGCGACGGACGCCCGACCAAACCAATTTATTCCTCTATTATGATAACAATAAAATTTAACGTTCCATGGATTCCAAAGCTCCTGGGAGTCCTTATGGGATCATCATTTTACCAGAACTTTTTTTAACTTCGATTTCCTTCTTGTTCTGTGTGGAGAGACCTAAACTTTATACGAAGTTAAATGATAAAAATGTTAAACTGGCTGGAAGACTTTTGCAAGGATAACACGGATGTAATAGAATAACAATGATTACGGGAATAATTCGTACAAATCTTTTTATGTGCCACTTGAGAACACTTTTTGGCATGCCGCGTTGTGGTTTTTGTATTAACAAGTGCCTCCTGGGGCCGTTTGGCACATCATTTCCAAAATACTTGCTATTTGACTTTCTGTTTTTTATGCTTTTCCATACACCTGATGACTTTCTGTTTCTATCTTGAATTCACCAGCAACATGAGCAGGAAGGTCTGCTATGTCAAGTCGCAAGCAAACAAAAAAATATAGCTAGGTACAAAATGTGCGGTTTTGAGAATTGCCATTTACCTAAGTTCATTTCAAGCGCAAAACTTTTTGTCGCCTGTGGCGTTTCAGACAACGACATTTCCTTCTCAACTTGAATTTACATTTTTATTTTTATAGGCTATCCTGTGTTATGGATGATGAAATTGCTTTATTTTCTGCGGTTATTACTTTTTCCTATCCTTTCCATAGGTACGAGTTATGCGAATGATATTTGCGTAGAACGGAATACTTTCGTAGCAAAGCTAAGCGACAACGACGCGCGACGTAAAGTGAAATTGATGAGGAATTTTTGATAAAATGCTTCCGACTTGAATTCCTATTACAATCATCATCTATTTTATTGCTACAATTCTTAATGACTTTGAGTAATTGTTTATTATTCGCATCAGAGAATTTAACTTTTTATATTCTTAGGAGACTAAAAACATTTCAATTTAATTAAAACACTGGAATTATAATAATTATTGTGATTCTAAAACCTGAAAAGCTTTTTTCATTTTTCATTTAGTTGATGGTTTGGTTTTATTTAATTAAATTAAGAAAGGGGTAAGTATTATACAATGATCATATTATATTGATTTATTTGAATAAAGACAATAAACAAAAGCTTTTTAGAGGGCCTTTTGGACTATAAAATTTTATCAAAATCGTTAAATCTTAAAAATTAAATGCTGAAACAAACATAAATAAAATTGGTTGTTCCTTTAGAAGGAAATGATGTTTAAAGACTTGTTTTTCATTCATCAGATTCTGATTTGTAAAGGGTGTTGTTTTTAGACGTGTTAATCAATTAATTGGAGAAAACTTTTGGTGAGCGCATTATCTCGCGTCGTGAGGTTATTTTTTGTGGGGCTGTGTGAAGTCCCTTGTCTACGTAGATAAGCCCGAGTGCTAGATAAGTGCCTCACCATCATCCTTCGATGATGATAATTTTTTTAATCAAATCAAATTTGTCAGCGTCGCACAGTTAGATGAGAAGTAATTCTACCGCGCTAAAAGTATTTTTTGGGTAATTATATGGGATTAAGACCTAATTTTGATAAGCTTTTATTGTTTTGTGGTCGTTGCAGCCATTTTAAATATTTTTTCCAGGTGGAGCTAAAATTAAGGGTAAGATGAGAAAAGTAAAATGTTACCAAGGTTCGATAAAAGGGTGTCCCCTAAATTGTACGGGAATATTTGAGAAAAGTTTCTTGGGTATATTCTGGAAAAAATAGCATGAGACGGGGGTCTGTTTTCCCCCGTTTTGATGGGAGGGCCAATTTTATAAAAAAAATTACTTAACATAGAATAAAAATATTAAAAAAAAAAACAACAGCAAAAATTTAAATTATATGAAACCAGTTTTTAAAGTAAAAGTTGTTTTTGTAAGTCAAACAAATTAAAGGAACAAGGTTTTTCCAATTTTGTTTAGTGCTTTTTGAGGAGCTGAATCTTTGTGATGATGAGTGGTGAAATGACACCACACAAAATTATTTTTCTTTTATATTCTTAAGGTCCTCATTTTTTTGATCAATCAAATGTAGTGGTCGGATAACTTGTTTATTCAGCTTCAATTTAATTTAATTTGCGATATACATACATTTGTACTATAGGGCAAGGATTAGATTTGTAAAATAAATCGAGACAACAAACAGAGCACCACCATGATAGAGAACAAAAAAATGATGACATAATTCTGGCTGTCTGTCTGTATACTTGGACCTACAGCGAGAGCCTAAACCACTAAAGCATTTTCTTAAAATTTTGAACTTAAGGCTTTTTTTTGTAAATCTCTAATTTTAATATTTTGTAAACGGCTCAACGATTTTGATAAAAAAAATCAGTGTTTTGTGTGGGTATGTTGTACTTTCTGGTATTTTTTTAATCAAATTTGAGTGTTTGTCAATTAAAAGAACTCAAAAAGTGCAAAAAATACTCTCTACAACGAATTATAATGGGCTACATTCCCAACCTTGAGTCACTAGGGAGGGCAGTTTGACTTTCGGGGCTAACGTTAAGATTAGATAAACATTTCTGTTTTTAGGTGGCAGCGCCTGGGAATCGAACCCAGACCTTTGGCATGACAGTCCAATTCACTAACCATCATGCCACGAGGTACTACAACGGGGCTAACGTTATCTCTCATTAAAAGTTAAATAAAATTGTTGGTTGGTGGTAGTTAGTAACGATTTTTATAGGAGTATTAGTATACCTATTGGATAAGCTAATAGAAGTTAGGTTAGAGGTTCCATGAGGTTCTGGGTTTTTGGTGGACCTTAGAAAGAAAAAAAATCACTTAAAAATTGTTTAAATAAAATGATTTAAATTAACAAATAACCAGTCAAATAATTTTATTGAAATTGACAATTGGTTAACGTGTCAAAAAATTCTAGCAAATATTCTTCCATTAATATGAGCAATATCGACATTTAAAAAAGCAGTATTTTGACTTCATAATGAAGATTTTTCATAACTTTCTAAGAAACGGGGAATTACGAAAATGTGCATGCAGTTTTACAAAAACTGGTACTTGATTCTTTCAGGCCCAGGTATTGAAAACATTCCCTGAAAAAATTTCATATCTTGGAGACCATTTTTTATACCACTTTTAGCGCGCTAGAATTACTTTTCATCCCACTGTGCGTCGTCGCGCGAACCGAACCATTGTTTTGGTAATAAATTTGCACGATTTGCAAACATTATTCAGGAGCAAGTCTATTCATTATGAAATTAAAAAGCAAACTGAGCATAAATCAAGTGACAGCTGTCAAAAAGACCAATACTCCGAATAAGGTATTGCCAGATTGAAATCAACACGTATAAAAAAACACCTTTATTTGAAACAGTGCATAGGCCTTGTAGAGGAAGATGGAACCTACAATAGAAGTTCATCATAAGAGCTATGTATGACCAAAGAGTAATCAAATAAGCAAAATTGAACAACAAAAAAAAATGCACAACTGCTTAGAATTAAGTATCATAAATTATAGATTAAGAAAAAAAAATTTGTTTTGTTGGTTTTCGCAAAAATAAATACACCATCTAATTGGTCAGTAATTAGTGAGCCATAGAACATTTTCGAACGTCTAAATGACTATAAAAAGGTAAGCGTACCTATTTCAAAAGTTGGTCAGGCATACATTTTTTAAATGAATTTAAGGTCTTAGTGATTTTATCGGCACTTTCTTGTAGGTTCTTCGAAAAATGTCATTTACCATGAATTTGAAAAAATAACATTCGTCATCTATTTCAGATGGTTAGAACGTAGATATACATTTTTGGTGAATATGTCCCAAAAAAGAAGTTCCAAATACATATTACCAATTTCTGTCAAATAAGATGGCATATAATATGCCTTGTATGGGTTGCCTAGATCACAGAGCCAAATTTTTATTCTGCTCAAATCCAAACTTTTTTACCTATTAGAAAAGCTAATAGGGTAAGATAAGCTAATAAGGACCAAATCGATGTTTGGCTTAGTTTTTAACTCCATCTTTATTTGAGTAATAAGAATTTAATTAAACCTACTTTCTGAACACATCCTTTAGTTTCGTAGAAAGTGAGAAGTTAGTTTCAGTTTAAATCATGAAACCATAAAAAAACAAGCAATTTTCTAAAAAAATCGTCCACTTCACCAAACGAAACATATGATAAAGTTTGCATATAATATCAATTAAGTTTTTCGTTAACAATCTTTGTCTTTAACTGGATTAAACGGATATAAAAGTAAGAACTTCATAGAAAAAAAAGACAAAAAAAAAAATATTAAGAAACTGCTTGTGAGGTGAAATGAACCAGAACGTCGCGGGGCAAAAAGGACTTAACTATTGGATATTCTTATTTCTTTTTTTTAATACTTAAGTTTTTTTTTGATGCAATATAGAAAAAAAGTATTTTAAGTACATATATATATCCAATAAGGATATCTTATTATACTCCCAGTAAAATATATTTATAAAAAATACTTTTTTGTCTCTAAGAGGTAAAACAAAACTAGTGGTTCATTTTGCCCCATTCAAATGTTCTTATTGCCCCGGTAGTGGGGCAGAATGGACTTTTGAAATCAAAGTTTTATATTTATTCATATATCCTGATGGTAATAAATGCCAAACCAAAAAATAACTACCCATCACTATGCATAGAATTATATTGAACTTGTAAAAGCTAACATACCTAAACTTTATTATACCTTTTACCATATGTCATTATGATTCTTTTGTAATTTCTTCTTTTCACTTGTACTTCCTTTTTATATCTTGAATAAACCACATTGAATTATTAGCTTTAAATCCTTTCGTCTTTTATTTATTAAAGTCAACAAGTTTTCCATAAATAATTATATAGTTTCATCAGGTTATGGGCCCAGATCCTAACAATCAATTAATTTTTTCTTAATATCGTGGATTAACTTTGATTAAAGTCGATTTAAAAAATAACCCAAATTTCTTTTTCATCAGTCTTAAGATGATAGCAAGCCATTCTGCAAACATCGATAAACTTCTTGGGAGAGAAAACTATTCAACCTGGAAATTTGCCATTAAGGCATACTTAGAACATGAGGGATTATGGGAAACGATTGAAACACAAGTTGATAAAGCTGTTGACGCAAAAAAAGATGTGAAAGCCAAGTCTAAATTGATATTGCTGGTAGACCCAACTATCTTTGTCCACATTCAGGAAGCCAACACCGCGAAAGAAGTGTGGAACAGTCTTCAACAAGCTTTCGATGACTCCGGGCTTACAAGAAAGGTTGGTTTATTGCGTGATTTGATAACAACGAGCTTAGATAGTTGCAGTAATGTGGAAGAGTACGTTACAAAAATCATGTCCACGGCACACAAACTTCGAAACATAAACTTTGTAGTAGGCGATGAGTGGCTTGGAACTTTGCTTCTCGCTGGCCTACCCGATTCATACAAACCTATGATTATGGCCATGGAAAGTTCTGGTGTGACAATTACTGCGGATGCTGTAAAGACGAAAATACTTCAGGAGGTCAAAGTATCAGATTCGTCGGCATTTTATATTAAACACAATAAAAACACTTATAACCATACAAATCAGAAATTTAATAATAATAAAAATCAAAATTACAGAGCTCACAATAAAGGCCCACGGTGCTTTAAATGTAACAAATATGGGCATATTAGCAAAAATTGCTACAGCAAAAGAAAAAACGATTCCACCAACAATTTTGACAATAACACGTTTTATGCAGCTTTTTCAGCAGCAACAAATCTGGACGACAACAACTGGTACGTAGATTCTGGAGCATCGATGCACATGACGAAGCATCAAAGCTGGCTCTACGATATGGGATGTCCACCAGTACGTAGCATCAAGGTAGCAGATAACAAGATGTTGGAAGTCAAAGGCTGCGGAAAAGTAGATATAGAGATCACAGCAGGAGATGGTTCCGTGCACAAGGTTCAAGTCAGAAACGTTTTATATATTCCCGAATTAACAACAAATTTATTATCGGTAAGTCAAATGGCCAAAAAAGGTTGCGAAATAAAATTTGAATCACATGGTTGCACAGTTTATCAAAACAAAAAAGAAATTTTGACAGCAGCACTTAGAAATAATGTGTACTTATTGAAAACAACAAAAAACAACAATTGCGCTCTCTTATCAGTTGTCAAAGATAATGATCATTATTTGTGGCATCAGAGAATGGGGCATCTTAATTTTTCTGACTTGCAGAGATTGAATGAAAGTGCGGAAGGGGCTAAGCTGTTACCGAAAAGAGAGGATGTTGTTTGCACTATCTGTCTAGAAGGTAAACAAACAAGGCAATCATTCAAGCACACTGGTACAAGAGCATCTCAGTTGTTGGAGGTTATCCACTCAGACTTATGTGGACCGATGGAGAACAAATCATTTGGAGGGGCAAAGTACTTCTTATCATTTATAGATGATTACTCAAGAAAGGTATTTGTGTATTTTTTGAATAGTAAGGCCAATGTATTTGATATATTTAAGGAGTTTAAAAGCTTAGTTGAAAAGCAGTTGCAAACCAAAATAAAGATACTTCGAACCGATAATGGTACCGAATATTCCAATAATAATTTTGAACTTTTCTTAAAGCAGGCAGGGATACAGCATCAAACTACTAATCCCTATACTCCTGAACAAAATGGGTTGTCTGAACGGATGAACCGGACTCTTGTCGAACGTGCACGATGTATGCTCCTCAATGCAGGGTTGCCAAAAGTTTTTTGGGCAGAAGCGGTTTCTACAGCAGCCTATATTGTCAATCGTTCTCCGACAAAATCATTGGAATTCAAGACACCGGAAGAATTTTGGTCGGGAAAGAAGCCCAATTTGAGCCATATGAAAATTTTTGGATGTGAAGTGATGGTACACGTACCTAAAGAGAAAAGGAAAAAATGGGATCCTAAATCACAGAAACTGATCTTTGTTGGATATTCCTCAGACAGTAAAGGATATCGGTTATATGATAAGGATAAAAATCAGGTAATTAAGAGCCGTGACGTAGTATTTTTAGAGGATACAATAAAAAGAGATTTTGTAACCATGCCGTTATCTGAATTGGAAAATTCCAAAGATGTGTCTGATTCACTAGAGCTAAAACATACAGCAGAGGATACATTTTATGATGCAGATGATAGTGACGTCTCTAATGGAAATGATCATGCGAATGACGACACTTATGTTCCGGATGAAACAGTTAAAAGCTTAAGACAAAGTCCTATAAAACTAAGAAACAAAAAGACATCAAATAATGCTGTTTCTTACCTATGTCAGAATGCCTTAAAAAATGATCCAGATAATATTGAAGAAGCTTTAGCTAGCGAAGATGCCAACGCTTGGATCGAAGCAATGAATGCAGAGTATAAGTCGCTTATTGAAAACAATACATGGTCATTAACGGACTTACCTGATAAAACGAAAGCAATCGGTTGTCGTTGGGTTTTCAAGACTAAAGAAGATGATGCTGGTAATGTTTTGCAACGTAAAGCTAGACTTGTTATAAAAGGTTATGAACAAAGAAAGGGTATAGAATACGATGAAGTATTTGCGCCTGTGGTCAGACAAACTTCAATGCGGTATCTCTTTGGCCTGGCTGTTAAATATGATTTGCTAATTGAGCAAATGGATGCAGTAAGTGCTTTCTTGCAAGGAGACATAGATGTGGATATATATATGTATCAACCACCTCTCTACGAAAAGGGAAATCAGGTTTGCAAATTAAATAAGGCGATATACGGACTCAAGCAGGCATCACGACAATGGAATAAAACTTTTTGTAAGGCCTTAGAGGACATTGGATTGAAGAGTCTTGATGCCGATGCAAGTGTTTTTTTTTAAATCAAAGAAGCTGATATGATTTTCATCGCAATATACGTGGATGATCTCCTCCTGTTTTATAATAATCAAGAAACTGTTCAAGCGGTGAAGCAGAGTTTGTGCTCAAAATTTAAAATGAAAGAAATTGGACAGGCCAAACAGTGTATTGGATTCAAAATATCCCGTGATAGGAGCATCGGTGAGTTATATTTAGATCAAACAGCTTACATAGAATGTATTTTACAGAAATTCAGAATGATTGACTGTAATATATCCTATTCTCCGAGTGATCCAAACAACAAACTTGTGTGTTCAAAAAAGGATGAAGATTTGCTTGTAGGTGTACCCTACCAGGAAGCGATCGGAAGTTTGCTTTATCTATCACAAGGAACCAGACCTGATATAAGTTTTTCGGTAAACATGCTGAGCAGATTCAACTCCAGACCTGAATCTCAACACTGGGCTGCTGTTAAGAGAGTTATGAGGTATCTTAAGGGTACTAAAGATTTTAAACTTGTTTTTAAGAAAACCCAAAATGGAAACATAACAGGATTCTGCGATGCTGATTGGGCCTCAAATACTGAAGATAGGAGGTCATGTACAGGCTATGTATTCATGTTCCAGGGTGCAGCTATTTCGTGGGGTTCAGGAAGGCAGCAGACGGTTGCTCTGTCGACTATGGAAGCAGAATACATGTCGCTGGCTAGTGCCACGCAGGAAGCAGTATGGCTGAAGCAACTAGAAGACGAGTTATGGCCGGAGTTAGAAAAAGTTCCAATTACTCTTTACTGTGACAATCAGAGTGCAATCAAGCTTGCCTCAACAAATTCTTTTCACGCACGAAGCAAGCATATCGATGTGAGATTCCACTTTATTCGTGACAAAATAGCCTCCAAGAAGATAGAAGTTAAATTTGTTGGAACTGATGAGATGACAGCGGATATCTTAACCAAAGCTACTTTTAGGCCAAAGCACGAGTACTGTACAATTAAAATGGGTTTGCATTTAAGAGAGGATGATGGTAATAAATGCCAAACCAAAAAATAACTACCCATCACTATGCATAGAATTATATTGAACTTGTAAAAGCTAACATACCTAAACTTTATTATACCTTTTACCATATGTCATTATGATTCTTTTGTAATTTCTTCTTTTCACTTTTACTTCCTTTTTATATCTTGAATAAACCACATTGAATTATTAGCTTTAAATCCTTTCGTCTTTTATTTATTAAAGTCAACAAGTTTTCCATAAATAATTATATAGTTTCATCATATCCTCGTTAAAATGTTTTGATTCTTTACTTTAGTAAAGTTTAAAGGTGAATTCAAGAAATTCTGTTTGGTTTTTAGGAAAAAAATTAAAAGTTAGAAGCGTTTACAGCTTAAGTGGTCCCTACCCCTCTCCCCTATAAATATATAAATGGATCACTAATTTGCTACAAGACTGGCAAAGCTACAAAATTGAAGATTTTGAGGTAGGTAAGTATCACATTCTAATATAAGTCGTACAGGTTAAATAGGATAAAAAAAAACAAAACAAAAAAAATAGTACCATAACGAAACTTGGTGATAATATTTCACGTACCATGAGAATGAAGAAACAAAAGAGTAGTTTTAAAAAAAAAATTTCATAAAGTGGAGGAAGTTGTGGTGTATCAAATTGAAAAATAAGCATATGACACATATGTTTTTAAGGTAGTTTTTAATACTGAATCCAATGACACAAAAATCAATTCGATGCTTTCCTTTAGCACTAATCAAAATTATATTATCTTTTCTTTCTTTTAGGAATTTTTTCGTGCAACTGGTGAACTGCAAATCCACAGTGAAGAGCATCAGAACTACAGTTGCCAAAGGGTCAAGACTTGGAGCACTTCTCCGCATTATCATGACCTCTGACCAACCTAATTTCAAAAGAATGCGAGAACCTCTTCGCTGATGGCTCACTCACATATTGCTCATCATTCTCTCCATTCATAGTTGTTCGAGAAGTCAAGACACACATCCACAAATTATTCCAGTTTTACACCAAGTGGGGTATCGGGATCAACTCATCCAAATCAGAGCTTGTTTGCTTCAAGAAACCAAGGGGCAGATGCGCAGAAGCATCACTCTAGCACTTTCAGATGGAAACAGATTACCAGCCAAACGCAGTGCCTGAGATTCAACCCACATTTACGTACTGTACTTTCCATCGCCTCTACCCGCTGATGAAAAAAAAAACTGGACTAAGCCAGCAGATAAAAGTTTTAATCTATATTTAGCGTCTGAGACAAATTTATCAGTTTGGCTCACCATCTCCAAAATAGCTATGAAGGAACTGCAAATTTTCGAGAAAAAAGCCTGAAGATCTGCACTGGACTTAAGTTGATCGTCAGCGGCTATGCCTTTCAGGAACGAGCAACTCTATTCTAGTAGTCCCGTGGCAAAGATTTTAATGCTATCTGCAGATAAACTGGTTGGAAACATCTCCAACCACCACTCTTATCAACTGATAAGAACGATGATAAGCCAACAATGACTTCCAGAACTAAGGTACCTAGGAGCTAAGTAAATCCTGATATAACTAAATCAATTAACGATGAAGCAGGACACTTCTACCCTGATCCAGGGTCAGCCCATTACCGGGGCTAAACGCTTATTCTCTCCCAATACTATAAGTCAATACTACCACTTGACAACCGGGACTAAACAACCCGAGACGACAAAGTCAACCCGATTCTTATTTTAATGTATAATAAAAATAAAAATAAAATTTTTTAAAACTTTCAAAAATATTAATTTATTTATTTATGTTTAAGAACAATAATCACAACATCGTTTGTTAGCGAGTAGTTAAGCCTTGTGTTTCTGTCTTAACTACTCGCTAACGACACCTCGAGTCAAAAAATATTACGCCCGAAGATGTTTTTTTAAACCGAAACGCGTCGCAAAATAAAAGAAAAACAAACGATGTTGTGATTATTATAATAAATTAATAAAATAAAATAAAATAAATAATAAATAATAATTAATAAAATAAATTAATATTTTTGAAAGTTTTAAGAATTTTTATTTTTATTTTTATTATACATACAACACACAACATGGAGACTAACCCACAAATAAATCTTATTTTAAGTTTTCAAAAATTATAAATCTTAATTGCATTTTTAATTTTTTTAATGTATAACTTTGGGGGGCCCAAGGTCAATAGGTATATTAACCTTTCAGATATTAAGCTAATTGTAAATAAATACGAAGAAAATTTTAAAAGAAATTTTTTCTGTTTAAGTGGAGCGTCTGAATATAATTCAGGCCCAACTAGTATACCTGGGCGGAACGAAGTGGAGTTTACCACATTTGAACTCTTAGGCTATTGATTATCTCCTGAAAAACAGGGCAATAAGAAACTAAAATGTTTATGGGTTTTTATAGTAAAAATCAATAGATGGATCATAAAAGATGGGAAAACCGCGAAGTGCTATTAAATTAGATGGTGCATTTTGGAAGGGGGGCGCAAAAGTACCCTTTTAGGGTTTTTGCATATGACTCGAAAACGAAGCAAAATTTTGAGATGATGAAATGAGTTTTTATGTAGATAGTAAAATTTTCCATCAAAATGGATCATTCAATATATTTTTTAAATTTTTTTTGTTATTTAAATTCAAGAAAAATCACTGGAAAGAAAATGTGAAAAATCATGTTTTTTGTACGTATATGCATATAACTTTTTCACCTGTGGAAATAGATACAACCGTTGCTCAATATTAAAGAAAGATGATTTAATTTTATTTAAAATGTCATATTTAGAAAAAGTTTTAGAAAAAAAAAAACGACCGAGAAACGGTCGCTCAAACAAAGCTGATTTTAAGATTAAAAAGTTAAATATATGGTATTTAGGCTATTTTGAGAAACTTGTAAGATGATACGCTCAAACTAGGTATATGATTCATTCTTAACCATTAAAGAAGAGAATTTAAAATTTCTTGCGATTTAAGGGTTGCCATCTATTTTTTTTCAAAGTTTAAAATAATTGTCAATAACAACAAACTTGCTCCTTTAAACCCAGTTTTTGAACTTATGCTAGCTAAATATACCTTTGACATGAAAAAATAGTGCCAGGCGAGTTTTTCCGTCGGAAGTGCTTGTTATTTGAGCTCAAAGTTTTAAAAGCAAGTATTATAAGAAATTTCAGTTTTTAACACCAAACTCACTATTCTTTTCAGATCCATGAAGGTATATTTAGCTAACATAAGTTCAAAAACTGGGCTTTTAGGAGAAAGTGTGTTGTTTTAGGCAATTATTTTAAATTTAAGAATGAATCATACACTTAGTTTGAGCGTATCATTTTACAAGTTTCTCAAAGTAGCCATAAATATCACATATTTTACTTTTAAGGCCGTGTACTAATTGCGTTAAAAGTATGGTTAAATTTGATCCCATAGCTAAATTTTGACACTATTGAGGTGAATATAGACGCTAAAATTTAACATGCTCAGGAGCTCGATAAAATTTTAGCCAGATTCCAAATTTCGATAAAGCTGAACTTTGGTAGAGAATTTTTATTTATATCTTTTTAAGAATTTTCTAAAAAGTATAAGTAGGGATACCCTAAATTTTGGCCGGGGCAGATGGAGTAGTAAGCTTAATAAAAATAATCAAGCATTATTTACATTTCAGCCAACGCGACGAGTGAATTCAAATTGATTGACACATTCATCAAAAGCACTGTTACAATTATAACTGACCGATTGTGTTCAGTCATAATTTAGAATCTTAACACCCCGACTCCACAGGAGATAATTTCTATCAGAATGCTTATCTTGACATGAAATATCCAATGGAGTCACTCCATTTCATCTCATGTTGGGATGTCAGAGATATCTCTCCGCGATTATATCTTGACAGAGATCTCCGACATGAATTTTGACAGATAGAGATATTTTTTGCTTTGTGACTAGAAATTTCTTTTTTTGTCTCATTATCTTGTTTCCTTACACCAGTGTTGATGTTTATCTCTGCATTTGTGTGTGGCAATCAAGTTTTTGTTTGTTATTTAATGTAATTTTCGGTTTCGTGATTTGAAATAGCATAACATGATTTGCCCAGCGCAGACAGAAGGCAATGTTAGATATAAATATATCTGATATTTAGTTGGAGAGAAATTATATCCTGTGGAGTCGGGGTGTAAGACACTTTTTGGCGCAAAGAAATAGTTTTGATACCTATTTAAGCTACTTCAATGATTTTTTGTTGCATCAACCATACATTTTTACCTTGAGTATTTTCTTACCACTTAAGTTCTCGCTAAAATAAGTCATAAAATAAACAATTAGCGGTGAAAATTTTAAATAATACTAATATAAATTCATATTAATTTTATATTAAATTAAATGCTTGGTTGTTGCACATAAAACCCAAACTTGTTTGAAGTTGAAAAATGCGAAAATTTTGAATTCTTTATTGTAGAAATTTTAATAGTACATTAGAAACTTTCTTCTTTAAATTTTGTATTTAATTTTTGAGTAATTTTGAGTATATATATTCAAGCCATATTTTAGGACATTTCAAAAATAAACTTGAGTCTGCTCCTATACCATCGACAAAACCTTTTTAAAATTTTGAAATTTTGGACAATGATCTTACCTAAATTGTGAAACCTTTGCTTAAAATAGACAAAAATAAACAGCACCACTGACTTCAACATGCTTAAATCATTACGTAATCTAAATTTCAATCATTTGTATCAAGAATTGGAGTGGGTAATGATTTTTGTTGCCAAAATTGAACAAACGGTCCACTGTGTTTGACCTCTAAGGCTTTACATTTGCCTTACTGTTTTGTAAAGGGATTTTAAAGTTTTACCCAAAGCCTATGCCAAGATTAAAGTTCATGTCGGATACAGTCCCATTTAACTGAAAGCGCTCTGCTCTGTCTTGTTCGAAAATATCGCAATTGTGAGGAAGCCATCTATCTACAGTTCTACGGCCAACTAATCACCACTCTATCCTGGATTAGCCCTCGACTGTCTATAAATACGGGAGTTAATAAGGTGGAATAAACCGTTTTGATGGTGAAACCTCATTATTTTGTACAACGTCTGCCCACGCGGCCTGCTTTTAAGGAGAAACTGAAAGCTGGAGATGTAAACACAAAGGTCTAAATTTTCTATTTTGAAGAGAAAATTTTTTTTTCTGGGCTAGGATTCACATTGTTTGAAAAACTATTCATATATGCTGTCCAAAGCTTGTTCATAACTTCGACAATTCTTGTTCGATATCCAAAACTTAAAATCTATAAAAAAAGAGTTTTTGGTACTCTTTAAAAACTTAAGTTTTTTTTTGGCTGCATAGCTTTTTATTAAGATTTTTAGCTACTTTGCATTTTATTATTTTGTGTAGACCGACCTATTAAGCTTAAACCTTTTACGACTTAAATTCAAGGGAAAAAAATGGGAAAAGATCATTGCGAAATTAAAAATTTCCAAGGAAATATCCCAAGATGGCCCATCATACTCACACTCCAATATGAGAATTTTAAGTTTTTGAAAAAATTTCTTGTAAACGTCTGTGAAGTTAGCTAGACCGATGGGACCATGGCAGGAATCAGCAGATTTTTTATGCATTTCTATTCCACATTTTACAGTTTACCAAATAGTGGCTGTAACCCACTGCACTGCTTACTTCACTGTGAAGTTAGCAGTGCATGTCCTTTTCTCAGAAACCGGGCTAGCTATGAATTTAAAATTAGGCTCTGAACTTGCAGTTCAGTTTGCATTTTTGCAATTTTGAAGTCCTTACATATAAAAATGTAATACTGTACTGCTAACTTTATTGTGAAGTTAGCAGAACAGCCCTTTTTCTCTATATAAGAGAGTGAAAAAGAAATTTGCAATGAGTGTCCAAATTTGCAGTCTCTTATGTACTTCAGTCCAAGTAAGGCAAAAAAAAAAACCAAAAATTAATTTTGCACTGTTAACTTCTCTGTGAAGTTAGCAGAACAGTCATTTTCTCCGTAACGGAGCAGTTGCAGTTAGATCTGAAATATGCAGTTTTTTATGTTCTTCAAGAAAAAACTTAATTCAAATTTTGAAATCCTAATTTGACAAGAAAATAGAAAATCAATTTTTTGCAGTTGACTTCACTGTGAAGTTAACAATGCAAAGTAAATTTTTAGATTTTTTTTAATCAAACTTCCACTTCAAATTTTGAACTAAATTTTTCTTGAAGTATGCACATACAAAACAGCTTATTTGGGACATAATTATAATTTTCTACCTAACTCATGTCATGAAAAAAAAGACTGTTCTGCTAACTTCACAGTTAAGTTAACAGAGAAAAATGAATTGATTCGATTTTTTTTTTCAAGTAAGGACTTCAAAATTTGGACCTTAATTTTTCTTGAAATGCAATAAAAACTACAAATTTGGAGCTTATTTTCAACTTTCTAGCTAGCTCTGTTATTGAGAAAAGGACTGTTCTGCTAACTTTACAGTGAAGTAAGCAGTGCAGTATGATTTTTTTTTTTAAATTTAAGAACTTGAAAATTTGGGGTTATCTTTTTTTTGAAATTAAAATTATATTGAAAATTTAGGGCCTTTATTCAAATTCATAGCTAGCTTGGTTTCTGAGGAAAGGGGCTCTGCCAACTTCACTATTTGGTGAACTGCAAAATCCGGACTAGAAATATTAAAAAATGCAAACAAAAACTGCAAACCTCTGCCATGATCCCATTGATCTAGCTTAAAATTGTTCTGCTAACTAGACAGATGTTTCTGTTGACATGTATACAGGTATGTCCGTTAAAAACCTACACTTTCATTCTTAAATCTTCTAAGCAACTTGACTGGTAGGAGCAAGAACTAGCGACTCAGTTGTTTGCCTTATTTTTGTTAAATATGTCTTTTACAATTACGCTCAAATAATTCTATACATTCTGGCATCAAATGACTGCTTACAGTAAATTTTAATTCCATTCACAACTTCTAATGTTGTAATCATGATTTTCAAGTACCTTACCTAAACCCCTTTCAATCAAACACAATTCAATTAGCTTAGTTTGCACTTACTTATGTTGCCAATATCTTCAAATCTTGTTTGCAAATCTGCATTTTAATATACGAGTATCACCCCCCCCCCCCTGATGGTGGTGTTGCCTTGGGTCGACAGCATCGTGGGGATATATCAGCAATTACCATCACCATACACTACTACTACCATCAAACAATCTAACTTTATTTGCATTTGATTAAAATTCAAGAATGCAATTTACACCCCATAACGCAAACTCCTTGAGATTTTCAGTCTTCAGTTTTGCCATCTTTGGTATATTTCTTTCTGCACCACTTACTATCCGAAATGTGGAATAAATAAATGCAAATAGTTGTTCGTTCTTTTCAAAGCACGACCGAACGGAATAACGGAGGAATCACCACATATGCATTAGGCACTGATTTCATGTGCGGGTACGTTAGTATGTAAATTGTCTTAGAGATGGAGTTATCTCTAAATACTTTCTAGGGAATTATTCCCACATTGTAAGTTGCATAAATAATCCTGTTCAAAATGGTAAATCACCTGCTACAGTACCCACTCATCCCCTTGGGGGGTCATATAACGCACACAAGCATTCTGAGACTTTACATTTATCCTCTTGATGATTTTGATTTAATAAAAGTTTTGTAGACGAGAATGCACTCGTTATGAGTGGGTGTCGTGTCGTTACTTGAAATCTCCTTTTTGTCCTATTTCTATGAAACTCCTAGGTCTTCTTCTTATCGCAAGGACTTTCAAATTAACTGCATGTTTACCCACAAAACCTTTCTTGGAAAAACCCTCATGAATATGTATACTTGTATGCCTTGTAGGTTAGGTAGTGTGTATTAAACCTGGTGTGAGTTCAAGTAAGTATAGGACTTTCATTTATTGAGGGGGTTGAAAGTTGAATGCAAATCTTGAGAAACTTTTGAGAGATAGATTATGTAGGTATGTGTATGTCTTTTGTGGACATTCTTGTGTGAAACCACATACTCCCAAGGTGCACGACAAATTCAATTAGTTCCTACTCGTAGACATCCTGATGCAGCAGAGAACATCGGTAGCTGGAGCATGAAATTCACTTCCATTCAAGGTGCAAGAAATCAGTAAGGCAATTTTGGCCAACACAGCTGTGACATGAACCAAACCGCAATGTCACCCATCAACCACAGCCACAACACATATACTATATGTGCATCTATGTATAGAGCGATGTAGAGTTAGGTACATAAATGGAGATTAACTTCGCCTAAATTAAAGCCACAACAAATCGATTTTTAAGCAAAGCTCCTTCAAATAAATATTTGCAAGTGTGTGTGTGTGTACTAAGCGAATATATAAACTGCACTACAAGTTTTGTCCATTTATTGTCATTTAATTAGTCTCGAAGGACCGTAGGGAACATGCGAGATTAGTTTTTGGGTATTTACAAACTTATATGTAGACGCATGTGGCTTACAGATATTTAGGTGATACAAGTAATAAAAATCATATAAAAAAATTTCAATTATTATTTCCGATTAAAACAGCTGATGCTACACGAGCTCTTGCCATAATAATAAATGCCAAAAGGAAGTTGTAGTCTGGAAGGTAGGGTTGTTTAGCTGAAAAAAAAAAACAAATGAAATGTTTGGTATCACATATGTCGATTGAAAAAAAAAAAAATACTTATAAAGTAAATATTTAGGCTGATCACTGACTGACTCTATAAAGTATTTGCTGTTCGGTACTCGTTGGATCTTCTTCGGAAGAACCGATGCAGTCTGATTATCAAACGTGAACCAAAAGTTGCCAAACTGTGTACCTCCGCAAGATTGCACCTGAGCAACGCATAGGTGAATTAAGGATTAGTGCTTGTGGAGGTCAATGAGGTTATTACCCAGAACACGATGAACTTGTTTCGGATGACTGTGAATTATATTATCCACCAGAGACAACCACTTGCATATAATTTTTCTTATAGTCTAAGAGCCAGTGGTCGGCAGACTTACGGTTTTTCAGTACTATTCATATTAAGTGGAGCCATTGTCCTAGACCTCCTGAGCATGGAATGGGCATTCCTAATCCAAAGTCTAAGTACCTCTGGGAGCACGGGGGTATCAAAAGTCGAAAAAATCTACCTCGAAAGCGTGATAGCAGTACGTCTACCTCTTTGATACGTTAGACTAGACATAGGGCGTAGTTCCTCTAGGAATAACGGAATTTTAAAAAAAGGCTACAAAAATTCGTAACTGAATTAAGATTTTTTTCCTAAGTCAAAAAAGCACTTTTTCTTCAAGGAATATGTTCAGATTTTTTATGTTTATATTAACGGTCTATTTAACTAAACAAAAATAGTTTTCAGACACCTGTTGTAGTACCTGAATTTGTAACAATTTTGAATTTTGAAACAATAATTTAAAAAAAAATCTCCATAAATTTTTCACTGTTTTTTTTTTTTCAATTCAAAATAAATGGGTTTCCTACTGAACAATTCGTCTGTTTCTTTCACATAATAACAGATATAGCTTTTATTAAAAAAAAGTTTAGCAACACATGAAAAAGATAATTGGTTTTTAATGGAATTTTGAAAAATAGACCTTAAAATTTCCATATAAATTCTGTGCTTTAAAAACTCTGTTTTTACTAAAGGAATATGTTTGTCTCTTTGATATAATAATTTTTATAGTTTATTATATTAAACAAAAATTATGTTCAGATACTTGGTGCATGCAGTACTTAAATTTGTAACGGAATTAAAAAAAAGTTTGAAAAACTTCCTACAAACTCCGCTGTTTTTCAAAAGCAAAAAAAAGGTTTTAACTAAAGCAATATGTCTGCTTCTCTGTTCCGTGAATCTTTTTGCCCTATTCTTAAAAAAAAAATTGTGTCAGACTTCTCTTATAGTACCTGGATTTATAACGTAAGTACTAGGCCCTATGTCTGCTTTTACGATTTTTGAATAGCAACAACTATGTAGTCTAACGTATCAAAGAGGCAGAAGTACTGCCATCACGTGTTCGAGGTCGTTTTTTTCGAATTTTTAGACCCCCGTGCTCCCAGAGGTACTATGACCTTGGATTAGGAATGTCCACATTCCAAGCTCAGGAGGTCTAGGATGATGGCTCTACTTAATATAAGTCGTACTGAAATACCGTAAATCTGCCGACCACTGGCTCTTAGACTATTATGAAATTTGTGTGGTGAATCACAGTAGGTTAGGGCATGGTTAGCGAAATCTAACCATTTTAACCCTGGTAGTTTTTAAAGATAAGATTAAGGGTTTTCGTCCCTGCTTTACTGCGGGGTCGATAGACTTATAGCGAAGAACACATTTTTCGATTTCCATTCGAAAGAGCGATTACTTTGCATATCAAGTTATTGTTTTTTTAACAATTTCCATTATTCTGTTAATGTTCACACCTTTGCTTAGGTCACCTAGTGAAATTAAAAGGTACCTACGACACTATCAACTCCGTCAGGTTAGATAGGTCTCGCCGGGAGATTAAGAACCTTGTGATCAGGTGCACTCGATAACCTCATGTCAGTCTGACTGTATAAAGCTGAAAAACATTTTAAAAATCAGAGAGAAAGTTGCAGAAACGTTTTAAGATACTAAACACGTGCTGGGAAAATAAGCGTCGAGGTCTTAAAAGATAGATGTTGAGTAGACGCATCTGTAGGGGCCTTATAACCGCAACAGTGACCGAGTGGGTGAGTGACATCAGTGATCGAATGAACGAGTAATCACTTCAAATTTTGGTATACTAGATTGCTCGAGACGTGAGCGGTAATGCCAAATTCACATAACTCAGTCACGTATTGTTCGATAACTGATGCGGTAAAACGGACCCTGGTTAAATATCAATGCTGCCACTTTTCCAAGACATACTTTTTTATGTCAAATTTTGTCATATTTTGAACATGAAAAAAATTGCAGAAACGCCTCCCAACGCTTATTGGGAAAATAAGAATAGATGACTTAAGAGATAGGTTAGGTGTTCAGTAGACTCATATTCGGACATAATGTCAGTGCCGTCACTTTTTGGAAATATACTTTTTTGACTTCGAAGGGTGGGGACCTACACTTTTTTGATATTTTTTTATATTCTGAAATGAACAAAGTTGAGGAAACGCCTTCAGATGCTAAACGCACGTTGGGAAAATAATAGTTAATGTTTTAATATATAGAAGCTAGTTGACACCTTTTTGGGAAAAATGTCAGTGTTGCCACTTTTTAGAGATTGATTTTTTGTTTTTTTTGTTGATGCTAAAGGGTTGAACAACTGCTTTTTTAGAAATTTTGATCATGAGAAAGTTGCAAAAACGCCTTCTGATGTTGAAAAATATTTAAGGAAATAATTGTTTTTAATAAATATTTCATGTACATTAGGGTGTCCATTATCTGCTAAAATAGTTTTTAAATAGCAGACAAGAGCGTATGCCCTACAAAAAAATATTTGATTCAAAAAAAATTGTACGAGGTCATTTACACGTGGCTCTAAGCCCATACTTTTCAAACACAAATTTGTATGGGATTTTCGCTTTTTTCACGTTTTATTTTTTTTCTGTCGAATTACTGCAGCTTTTCTAGTGGGAATTGCCTTGATAAACTTTCGAGTCAAAATATTTTTTTTTAAATACATTTTTGAATATGGACTCTTAAAGAATAAAAATCAACCAAAATTATTAACATTAGCTACGAGTCGCTGGAGTAATTCGAGAGAAAAAAAAAATAAAAGTGAAATGAGCGAAATTGCCACACAAATTTGTATGGGAAAAACTTTCGGTTTAAGGGTGTCTGTAACTTAGATATGTTTATTGCATTAATGTGTTTGTTGTAATCACTAATTTTAAAGTTTTTCAACTTCACCCAGTGCTACGGTTTTGGGATATTTGCAAATGTATGTAACCTTAAAAGTTTTCTTACTTATATTATTGTGGCACTACAGTCCGGGATGAACATTCAACAAGGGCCTCAGCCAACAAGCTTCTTCCAGCCTGTTTGGTCTCTAGTTACCTGTTTTCAGTTTCACATGCAAATTTGATCGAGGTCCTCTTCCACAATCGTGAGCCACCATTAACGCTGTCCTCCTTTACTGTATGCCGTGCCACTAGGTTGGGTTCAAAGATTTTTTGGGAAGCAGTGACCCATTTATCTCTGATCTAGATATTCACAGCATTCTTTTGGCTACAACGAGGTAGAGGTCCGATTTAACGTTGGCACCTCGGAACGTACGGTCTGTGAATATGTTTGATACCGGAAGAGTGTCGATTGTAATCTGGTTGGTAGTTGATTGACTTTGATATCATTTGGCATTCAAATTAACCAAGATACTTTTAATGTCAAAGCTAGGGCATTGCTTATGATGCTCACATATTTTATCCAAGAGCTCGTAGAATCCTCCTTGGTATCATATCTTGTCCCCTCTGTGCTGGCTTGCCATCATATTAGGCTCATTTTTGCAAAATAATCCTTGATCCGAATTTTCAAGGTGTTATTTTACATAGTTGAAACTTTAAACTTTAAACTGTCTTATTTGCACAAGTCCGTAGAAAGTGTTCACTAAGAGTTTCAGCCTGGCTGGAACAATTGACTCTTGACTTGATTCCATCTGAAGAATTCTTCCTGCCTAATTAGGAGCACTCCCCACGATCTTTGTCTTCAAGAATGCTGGTGACACTGTTCACTGCCTGAACAGAATGGGAGACGGAGCTGGAATAGATGTCAAAAATGATGTAGCTGTAACTGCAAGAGCTGAACTATTTTTAACTTTTACTGCAGCATTTTTGACATCTATTCCAGATCCGTCTCCCATTCTATTCGGACAATCATTCTCTATGTTGAAGTCATCAACCGCTCACCATTCTTCTGATAGACTTGGCCAAGACTTCTGCTGAGTTGTAGAAAGTCATTTCCAACTCATGATTACGAGTATAGTATTGCTTCTTTTGTGTTTCGTTCAATACCTACTCGAGCTTATTAGTTTAGAAAGTCAAGTCCCGCTTGACGCCGAACAAGCAAGATTCTGTGCTGGATATTTTTGTGAAGACGACATCAACACCTTGCAGATTATAATTCAACAGTGCGTTGAATATCTATCACCGCTTCATCTGCTGTTCATTGACTTCGAAAAGTTTGACAAGGCCAATAGAGAATTCATTTGGCATGTTTTGCGCAGGAGGGGCATCCCAGATAAATTGATTGCTTTAATTAAGGATTCATATGATGGAACGTTCTGCCTAAACGAAGGTTGTCAAAGGAGTTTGAAATCCAAATTGGGGTTGGACAGGGCTGAATACTGTCACCAATACTGTTCCTATTAGTGATAAGTTATGTCCATGGGGAAATGTAGTGGAATCTGTAATCAAACTTGAAACATCTGTACAACGCTGAAAACAACGACAACAAGGGTGGAGAGAAGCTGATATCGTTGGCCTTAAGATCAACACGGCAAAAAAAGATCAACCTTGGAACTTCCTTATCTATAAAAGTTGATATTTCTGGACAACCACTAGAGATGGCAGAGAGTTTTCAAAATCTTGAGAGTATTGTTTCTACTGATGGTGGGACCGAACTAGATATAATCACTCAAATCGGGAATGCAAAGGCAGTGTTCGGAATGCTTCCAAAATATGAAGAAACAACTCTATGAGCCAAAAGACCAAGCTACGACTGTTCCATTCCAATGTTGAATCATTGCTTCTTTATGGCTGCAGCTCTTGGAAAGTACCACCAGCGGTCACAAGAAAGCTGCAAACGTTCGTGAATAGATATCTGCAAGACATCTTGAAGATTTTCTGGTCTAACCGTATCTCCAATGATGAACTTCATGCGACAACGGGTCAGGAAACTATCGACTCTAAAATACGAAAACGTGAGTGGCAGTGGATTGGACACACGCTTCGAAAAGGTCAAGAGTGCATTGTGAGTCAAGCGATGCAATGGAACCCTCTCACGCAGCGAGGTGGACCAGTGGCCCGACCTAGAAGTCTCGGCTAAGAACGGTCGCAGAAGAATCAGCACAACTGGGGAAGAATTGGAGAGAGCTGATGTACATCTCTAGTAACCATCTCTAGAAACCGTACAAGTACTGGAGGCCCTATGCCCTGCAAGGGGAGCTCCACGGACATAACAGGTCCGAGGACCTAAGAAATTATTAGCTAGCCAAGTCCAGATGGAATTAACCAATGGCTACCACGTGGATGACACAATTGACGTGTAGAGTTCCATACATCACTGGATTAGTGATAAGCCACTTAAACGGCTGAAAGGTCTGAAAGGCGACTCGATTGTAATAAGAGGTCCACAAGTTTTAGTTATTCTTTCTTTCAATCGTTCAATCACAATTAGGTATATTTGAAATGCAACTCCTACTCTTGAACTATTTCATTCGATTCCTCATAATCAAATTGTACCTGTTTACCTGTTGCTTTCTGTGAGTTTGTGAAGATTTTCCACATGGAATTAATTATCCTGGTGGAAGCTTCAAAGAAGCAATTCGAACCAGGTGGAGTGTTGTGGAAATTGTTCGAATACGATGTGGTAATTGGATTTAACTCAGTTTTTCATAGTATTTACATACCCAAGGGAATCGGATTATATGTTAAAAAGGTCTGGACCGTTTTTGCTTGCTCTGCAATTGAAATATATGATTTTATGTGTTTGTGTTTGTGTGTGTATATTTATTGGAATGAAGATATAATTGTGGCAGCTTTTGCAGAGAAAGTTATGCAAATGGATTGGGAAAAGGACTTATAATAAGAACGATTGCTTAATGTGTATGTAAGTATTTTATGGATAACTGCTATCAATAACGTAATCAAATTAATTGAATGGCATTTAAAATAAATATGAATACGAAATATTGCACTTTAATTTAATGGGAGTTTTTGTTTTTGCTTGTTTTTTGTTTTGAATAAATATGACGTCTGTAATGGTATTTTGTTTATTTGTTTGTATTATACCTACCTAATGGCTTAGATGCTTTATGCAATTTGGCAAAATGTTTGCAGTAAAATTTTGTGTATACCTATAGCTACTTTAAGGACAAAGACCTTTCTTACGAAAGTTAAATTAGCTTCCTAAAACGATTTGATCATTTTACATGTTACTTATGGGCTTAGTGTAGTAAAATTAGGACATTTTAATGATTTTTTGAGAAGGGTCTCTGGTAACCGAAATACAAAAAACTCTACGTACCTATCTTAACATTAAGAAAGAATATCCATAAGAATGTATGTAAGGCTTTAGTTATGTTAATGTTAACAGAATATAAAGTGGATCTAAGAGCTTGTCAGCATTTGAATTAAACTCCTACACAAGTACATTTGTACATATACTCTGACAACAAAGAATTTCAGTAGAAATTTTCTGATACAAAAGAAGAATTGTATATATCATTCTTCAAAGATGACATATGTCACTCAGATGCTGTCATCTGTCACTTTATTTACTTTCAAAAAAACACAGTAAGTACATTTATTGCAAGCTTTTGAATTAATAAACCTTTATCATGAATAAAGCATAATAATGGTTATTTCACCCAAAATAATATTCATCTAAAAATAGATCCTTTTTCTTATAAAATGTATCTTGTAGATAAGAAGTTGTTTATTCTCCTTCCATAGAAGCTTTAGTTTTTGAGGGTATAGCGCCTCTAAGAGCAAGGCTTTCAGTGCTATAGGCAATTTAATTTTTAAGTTAAATCCAAGTTAACTTATTTAATTTCGTGAGTGAACTCAAGGAATAAACTGAGGGCAATTTACGTTTTAGAACCAACTTCATTTTTGGAATCTTGGAAAATGCAGCTTTCGTTAGTGAAAGGCGTAAAAGTGTGATATCAATAGAGTCGAACATCGATTGCAATAACTTTTTAAGTTTTATCTCATCTGCTTTGGTTCCTTGTCTTCAACTGGTTCTTAGTCAAACTAAAAGTCAGAGTTTTATCAAAGGCTATAACGCCGATTAATTTTACTTCGTATTAATGGAATCAAGAAAATATGTCCTTGATGCTCTGTGTGAGCATTTACAAAGAGCCCTTTTTCAAACTCAGTAATTGGATCAGAGCTATGTGGGCTCAACGTGACCCCGACAAAGACATCGGGCCAAATATATCTGGGAGTTTTACTTGACCGACAACTAAACTTCAAAGAAAATATAAAAGAAAGAGATGAAAAAGACTTAACAGCACGCATTAGAAATTTTGGAAAAAGATAAGGTCGCTCAGCTCCAGAACCATTAACTGCATGTACACAATATAACGTATAGTAAGGTCAATTCTAATGGCTTGGTCAGACTCTGGCAATTCCATACAAAGGCATTTGACAAAGCTGAAATTGCTTCTACACATGCAATAGATTTTTTGGGAAGAGATGGGCCTATCCTGACGAACGCCTGTTTAGTTTGGTGGCCTACCTTGGATACGGCAATCAATCTTAACTTAAGGTCATGACAAAAATTCAGAGAGTGACATATGTATCGGTACAACTATAAGGGCATGAGAACCACGCCTACCGCAACACTAAAAACTTTCTTCTCACTTGTCCCCCCATGTGTTCGCGTAAGGGATGGTCGCCAAAAGTGCTACACGGCTTGAAGATTGTAAAAATTGGAAAATGGGCGAATGTGGTATCAGAATTATAATCAACTTCTCTGACATAGACATTTAAACTGACTATTTTTATGTATTTTTGGTCACACTAATGCGAAATTGTTTTCAGAGTTTCCATAATCTTGATAAGATCTGAAGACAATTGGAGTACTTTTCATTCTACTCAATTACCTCTTTTATATCTGCACAGAGCCTCGAGCAGCGATCATACTTTGGATCTTGGTGAAATGAAGTTTTGCAGTTTGTGGCAGTAACAGGGTGTCTTAACAGTGTTTTTAAATTCCCTCTAGATCTTTGTAGCACCACCCAAAAATGCATTTGCAGAGAATTCCCTGAAGAAGTCTTCTATCCAAAATAGCAAATAAAAGTTTTACTGCAACAGCTCTGTGTTCGATAATGCAGTTTGCTAAGGTTGCATCTTTGAAAATATCATCTACAGTGCAATTTCAATTTCAAAAAATCGACGGAATAAATGAGTACACCCTTTAAAACTTCCGCTTGAAATAGTGAACAGTCTCGAAAGAATGAACACTGAACAGGCCTGACTTTTATTACTTCACTATTTCGAACGCCTACTGTATTACAATCAGAAACGTATGTTATGGCTAAAAACTATGTGCAACATAGTCGCCTACTGAACCGCATTCGAAATACATAAGAGAGTTAAGAGATGGAGATAAGCTAGAGTATTCAGCTTGCAAGTGGACACATTCATGAAATTAGCTCACCAGAGGGGAAGACATTCGAAAGTTATTCTCGAGAGCTTTCTAGTAAAAGTACTGTCAAATGGATACGCATCTTTTTAGTATGAAATTTTGTGGTACCTACCTATGCATTTCTCAATAATTTGTATACAAAACAAGTAGTTTGTCATTTAAAATTAAAATTTTTTTTCAAATATCTCAATCTTGTTATTCAGAGCATTTGCAGCGAAGTTAGGATTTTTAAAACTTATTAAATTGACATTTTGTTTGAAAATGTAGATTAGTGCCACTGCTGCCTTCCGCGTAACATTTTACTTAAGAAAAAAAAAACACTTACAGTTTTTAGAGGAGCGTTGAGGTTGTTTTCGAAACAGTGTCATTTTTCACTCACATTTGCATTTTAAAAAGTGAAATTAGATCGATGTGGGACTCAATCTGATCTCTAGTATGAAATAATTTGACTTTTCCCAAAAAAATATGGCATAAGTATGTAGCCTGACATATATCTTTTAATTAAAGACCTTAAATTTTAAGATTGGACGTTATAAAGCCGACGTTATAAGCTTTACAATCGCTCGATTTGAAGGCTATTTTTGCATATCGGAATTTTTCTCCACTTCACATCTGAGAGAGGTGAGATAAATCATTTGTTTTGTTTTAGTTTCTTTAAATAATATCGTGAAATGAAAAATCAGGAAAATGAAAACGTATAGTCTTCTTTACACTGCTAAGAAAAAAATTTATAGAACGAAAAAGCATTTTGTGATGACATTTTAATGAATTTTGAATAACTTTTCTTGAGTTAATTTTTACTCAAAAGTTAAAATTAAGCGAGCTATTTCACAAAAATCGATTTTCTTTAAAACCAAGGTGGCAGCCAACCTAAAAGGGGTGGGCTTTTTTTTAAAATTTTTTTTTTTTTAATTTTTTTTTTTTAGATTGTTAATGATCCCCTCTGATGTTCAAAGGGTAGACACGGTGCATTCAAGAGGACATAAGCGTCCACAAGCTTTTATACAAAGCGAACCTCTGTCTATCAACTACTACTCTCACCTCCCTGTGGTGAACATCGGGTGCCTAGTACCTTTAGCTGAAGATGGGGTTCCAATCCATGTGGACGGTTTTAGGCGGCAGCAAACGAGAGAGGGGCGGAGGAGTGTTCCCACTAAGGCACTTCTCCCTTATCCAGGCGGCAGCGGAAGAATTGCCCAGATGGAATCAACGGTGACGTCTACAGTTCCAGTTAGGTTGAACTACTTAGTGAACACCTTATATGGGCTACTACGACATATTCGTAGCTCAGGCCTATAAGGAGCGGTTTACCGGCTCCCCACCCTTGGAGTTATATTAAGGGTCTGGTCCTCCAGGTCGGGGGTTGTGCGTCGGGGTAACTTCCCTACCACGGAAAACAACAACGGTTCCGAAACAACATCCATTCACTTGGTGAAGTGATTTATTTAAAAAAATAATTTTTGTTGAAATAGGACATATAAGTTAAGTTGAATAACTTAATTATTTGTCTCATGACGAAATAAATTCCGTCCCCATTTGTCAAGACATTCATTGTCAAATTGTATAGAAGGATGGGCACGATGTCAAGGCATTAAAAAATACTCTAAGAAGTCAGAAACTATCAGTATTTTTTTGTACTGCTCCGGAAAAAAGTAATTTTAAGGCCACTCGTTGACATTTAGATATTTTCAGAACACGGTGTATCAAAAATGTCAATATTTTGCAACTTCGTTTATCCATGAGGTGAGACCTAACACAAACAAAAATTACATTTTGAATTTTTCACGAGAAAACGAATCATATTTTTTTCATTCTCCGAATTTAGATACTAAAAGCTGCGAACCTTTCAAGGAGAAGTTTTACAACCACATAAATGGATTCAAGAGAGCCTGCTCAGAGTATAATGTCAAAGTTGTTGTTCTCGGAAAGGAAGACATCTTCACTCTTCAGTGGATTTATTGCTAAGCACATCCAATAACTAGTGACTTGTATTACTAGAGTGGTCAACTTCAACACTGGACCATTGCCTTTTTGCGGCAAAATTCAGAGCTAGAGGCTTGATTATAATCGAAATCAAATCTTGATAATCCAAGAAAATGAAATTTCAAGTCAAACGCAATGGGCTAGGATTTTAAGGGAAGATAATACGACATGCCGTACCACCTCACTTGAGTTGTGACGTGACTAGTGAGGATTCCAACCAAGAGAGACAATTGAGGTCTCTTTAGATCAGGCACGGGTACAAGGGGATGGCAATTGGTGCAATTGCCCTTCCCTGAGCAGGAACGAACCAAGCATAAAAGATTAAGCCCAGTTGGGATATCATTTTAAATGCAAAAAATTAGATAGGGGTCCTTTTTATTTTAATCGGTAGAGGGGATCATTTACTTACTTTACTTTAGATGGCGCTCACAGTCCAGGATGGACTACAGAATCAACAAACAAGCCCCTCCAGCAAGCTCGGTCCCTAGCTAACTGCCTCCAGTTACGCACTCCAAGTTGGTTGAGGTCGCTCTCCACTTGTGTGCGCCACCTTAGGTGGGGTCTTCCTCTGCTGCGCAGACCATCAGGGGTGGATTCGAAGACTCGTCGGGCTGGTGCGTAGGTGTCCATTCGCTCCACGTGACCCAGCCATCTCAGCCGCTGTATTTTCAGCTTTTTGACCAGGTCGACGTCGCTGTATAGCCCATAGAGCTCATTATTAAATCAGCTCCTCCATACTCCATCGATACAGATTGGACCGAAGATCACCCGAAAAATTTTCCTTTCAAAGCAGCCAAGCAGACTCTCATCCGTTTTTGACAGAGTCCATGCTTCTGCCCCGTACAGCAGGACCGGGATGATATGGGTCTTATATAAGGTCTCCTTCGTTCTTTGAGAGAGGGCTTTACTACTCAAATGCCTTCTTAGCCCGAAGAAACTGCGATTGGCCAGAGTAATTCTTCGTTTGATTTGTGCATTGATGTCATTTTGCGATGTAATAGTGGAGCCCATGTAGACAAAGTCCTTGACAACTTCGAAGTTGTACCTATCCATCGTGACGTTTTGCCCGAGTCGCCGATGTTGAGATTCCTTTCTCGATGATAGCATATACTTCGTCTTGTCCTCATTAACAGCCAAACCCATTTTCGCCACCTCCGCTTCAATACTTGCAAACGCGCCGGTAACAGCTCGCTTCGTTCTTCCCATGATGTCAATATCATCTGCATAAGCAAGTAGCTGAACGGACTTTTGAAAAATTGTACCTCGGTTGTTGACTTGCGAGTTGCGTACAATTGCTTCAAACCTTTCTCGACATCAAAGGGGTCGGTGGTGTTCCAACCGACTTTGACGGAGCAGCGAGATTTCTCCATCGTCATCCTGCATAGGCGTACGAGTTTAGCAGGGATGCCGAGATGCGACAGGCTCTGTACAGCTCGTCTCTGTTTACGCTATCATACGCGACTTTGAAATCGATAAAGAGATGGTGTGTATCGATTTGAAACTCCTGTGTTTTTTTCAAAATTTGTCGGAGTGTGAACATTTGGTCGACGTTTGATTTGCCGGGCCTAAAACCACACTGATTCTGATAGGGGCCGATCAGATCGTTGACAAATGGTTTCACACAGTAAAGATGACAGAATTTTGTATGCGACGTTGAGGAGACTTATACCTCTGTAGTTGATGGTGAATGATTAGTTTTATGATACTTTTCAGATCCTTATCTTGAGAGAACTTTATTTAACCTTAATTTTATATTTCTGATATCATCGTTCGTTGAGAGACTATAAATTTGAAAATTTTATCGATCACGAATTATATTTTTTAGGGTTCGTAAAAATATCGATAAAGAATGATAAAAATTCGTATTTTATGATTCGCGAACGATATTTTACGAACCTGGGTTAGTATTTCAAAGAAACTCACACGTCTGGTACTCAGTAAGTATTTCAGCTTAACAAAAAAGAACTGATGCTGCTGATCTAGAAAATTCTTCCGCTATATTTTCGAGAAGAATTTTTTGGCACACTCTTTAGTAACATTTAATAAGTAGGGACATTCGTTCACCCACTTCGACCACGGTTGGCCCTTCTGCAGGGACGAGTTCCCTGCTCACATAGATCAATGTTTCATCGTAAAGCATTGCTCCCCTCCATTTCCATTGCCTTACAAAAAAATTTCTTTAAACAAAAAATTCATCAAAAACAATCAATTATACTTTTCAAAATTAAACGTACAAATTTAAATGTAGATTAACTAAAGAAAGTTCCATAAAAAAAAAAAACAAAATAACTGGTATCCTTCTGCTAATGACGATTGATATCCCTTTTTCGAATGAACAAACTCATAATAATTATTTATAATGAAGAAAAACTGTGTGCGTAAAATTACACGTCACAGAGGCGGATAACATCATCCATCTTCAATCTTAAGATTGTGTATATTTTGACACTTTTGATATGTTTCTTGCCTTGTTACACATCTTATCATTTTACTATAACTTTGTTATGAACAGTTAAGACAAATTATGCTTTTGCCAGATAAAATTAAAATGGCTCACTTTATAACTCTTGTAGGGAAATAACAATTTCATAAATTTAACACACCAAAGCTTAAAGTTAAGGAACAAGATTTAATGTTTTACCTTGACACCTTCCACAGATATTTCTTTGACGCCATGCCTCATCATAGCAATAGCAGAGCTCTCATTCTCGTTTATCTATTTGATTAATGTTATTTGATGCTAAATGAACTAAGTTAAACAATTCCTTTTCCTATGTTAAATGGAAATACAGTGTAAACATAGGATTTACAAAATGTATCTTTGTTAGTGATTATTAAATTCATTGTCAGAGACTATTTTATTGCATGTAGGTGTAGGTAAGATACAGTTATGTGCTGATATTTCATGTTAAACCCTTCAAATGAGAACAAAATATACTAGAAAATATTTTTAATTGTGAAATGATTTTTTTGGGTGTAGTCGTATAAGAGTTTTTGAAAACGCCTTATAAGTATATAAAACAAATTCGAACCTCTTCATATTTATCTACGAGTTATGTTCTCACAAAAATTAAATGTGCAAAAGAATGATGTGTTTAACATCTAGAAGGGCTCTTGATTTTACATGATTGTACCCGTTTTCACAACTACCCGGCGGGTACCCGGTTTGAAAAATATGCAGGTATTTCCCGGGTACTCTGTGACCCGAGTATCGGAGTTTAGAGTCTTCGCCTATAAGGGTCCTCGTGTGTCTTGGGTACCCAAGGATGCAGGTACCCGAGAACCACTGACACTGAAGTACCATAAGACCTAGTTATTATATCTAAAGTATAGTTCGATAATAGTACAAAAAATATGTTTAACCATATGATCAAAGAAAGTGCATTTGTGCCAATTTATTTCGTCCCCCACCTTAAAATTGATCATCATCATCATCATCATCATCGGCTCGACAACCGGGGTCCGGTCCTGGCCTCTTTCAACAAATCTCTCCACCTATCCCGGTCTCGAGCCGACGCCATCCAGTTGCGCACCCCAAGGCTTTGGGCGTCCTGGTCTACGCCATCTCTCCAGCGCAAGCATGGTCTACCACGCTGCCGTCTACCATAGAATGTACCACAAAAGACTTTCCGAGCAGGTTCCTCTTCGCTCCTTCGAGCTAGGTGCCCTGCCCACCGGAGTATACCGAGCTTAATTTTTGTCGCTATGTCTGCTTCAAGGTAGACTGCGTACAACTCATGGTTGTACCGTCTCCGGAATCGTCCTTCCTCACATATGGGGCCAACAATTCTCCGTAAGACTTTTCTCTCGAACGCGGCTAAGAGGTCACAGTGCCTTTTGCTAAGCACCCAAGTCTCGGATCCATACATGAGTACTGGCAGGACCATGGTCCTGTACAGCAGCAGTTTTGAAGTTATTGTTAGATTTCTAGATTTGAATAGCTTTGACAGACTGTAGTAGGCTCTGTTGGATTTGAGAAGCCGCCCGCGTATTTCTTCTTCTATATTGTTATCGGCTGCTACTGTTGACCCAAGGTATTTAAAGGATTGCACCACTTCAAATTCGTGGTCCGCTACCTTGATTGTTTGACCAACTGTTCTTCTCGCACTCGACGCCACCATGTACTTTGTTTTACCTTCACTAATGTGCAGCCCCAGATTTTGTGCCGCCTGCTCGTCCGATGATGTCGATGTCGTCTGCGTAAGCCAGTATCTGGCTGGACCTGTTGATGATGGTCCCTCTTGTTGCCGTGCCAGAGTCACGGATTGCTTTCTCCAACGCCAGGTTGAAGAGGAGGCAGGCCAAACCAACCCCTTGTCGGAGTCCATTAAAGATGTTGATTGGTCTGGATAGCAATCCGGCTATTTTTACTTTGCTTGTTACGTTGGTCATGGTCAACCTACATAGTCGTGTCAATTTATTTGGGAAGCCGAATTCTCTCATGGCTTTGTAAAGTTCTACCCTGGCTATGCTATCATAGGCAGCCTTTAAGTCTATAAACAGATGGTATGTTGGAATGTTGAATTCAAGACATTTTTCCATCGCCTGCCTAAGGGTAAAGATCTGATCAGTTGTTGATTTGCCTGGAATGAAACCACACTGATATTGGCCGATGATTGTTTTAGCGTATGGGGTTATCCGGTCTTGTAGGATAGAGGAGAGTATCTTATAGGCGGTACTCAACAACGTGATACCTCTATAATTGCTGCACGTTGTGACATCTCCCTTTTTATGTATGGGGCATATGATACCTTTTCGCCAGTCTTCTGGCATTTCTTCATGCTCCCATACGTGCACTATGATATCATGAATTGCTTGACGTAAGGCTGGCCCGCCGTGGTGGAATAATTCGGCTGGTATGCCATCGGCTCCCGGGGCTTTGTTTCGTTTGAGCCGTTTTATAGCCTTCTCAACCTCTTCTATGCTTGGTGGCGGTAGCATAGGGTGTTCATCTTAAAGTAGTGGAGCCTCCACTTCTGCTGTGAGCTGACCATTTAGCAATTTATTAAAGTACACTTCCCATCGCTCCAGTATGCTTTGTAGATCGGTGATCAGATTTCCCTCTCCATCCTTGCAGTATGTGCAGCGTGGTGTGTACTGCGTCATGTTTCGGACGGATTGGTAGAACTTCCGCGCCTGGTGCGGACCTCGCTCTCGGCTGTTCTCTATTTCACAGATTAGGTTCTTCTCCCAGGCTGATTTTTTCTGTCTGTGAAGCCGTTTTTCTGTTCTTCTGAGCTCTTTATATTCCTCTTCGCGTGCCCGCGTTCTATGAGATTGTTGCATTGCTCGGTACGCAACATTCTTACGTTCAGTCGCTAGCTTGCATTAAGTGCATAAAATACAATTACCTCAAAATTTTCAGGAGCTTATTCCTTATTTAAAATAAATGTAATATTGTCTCAGGTTTGTTAATAAAACTTATTCACTTTATTTAAATTTTCCACTTATTTACTTTACAAAATAAAACACTTTACTGTTCTTACTAAAAAACAATTTACTATTTACCACTGAAATTTATTCACTTCACTAACTTGACTTTTATTACAACCAACTTTACTGGTTTACGATTAAAAATAAACTGCGTCCTCTGCCGGTCAGACATGTGCTGGAAAGCTTTTTGCTATTTGCTTTTAGAGCTTTCCATAGGGGAAATTTCCCATAAATTTCTCTTTCCAAAGCTTTCATTTTAACATTTAGTATTGGAAGTTCTAAAGCTGACCAAAGCTCTCCGTAGGTTGGTTTGTGTCATGTCTAATCGGGAATTTGGTGTATCATTCCAGAGTCGTTATAGTATAGAAATGTGACGGTCTATACCCTGCCCCCTTTTTAGGCCTGATCGTCCCGAGAAAATCCATCACATCCTGCACCATTATAACTGTGTAAATGGTCACTGTGGTAGACGACATCGTTTATTCGTGTTACAACAGTATACGGGCCTTCCCGACTTTTGTTGAAGTCTTAGTGAAAGTTCCTTCCGATGGTGGGGATTTTAAAACCATACAAGTTCTCCCGCTTGGAATCCGTTCGTTGTTGCTTTTGTGTCGTATCGTGTCTTCATCCGATCACTTGATAGCTTTATATTTGCCCTTGTCCTTTCGTGAATGTCAAGAAGCTTTTCTTTCAGGTCTTCCACGTAGTCGTCTATTTCTTGGGGCTCATTACCATGACATTTTATTTCACTTGGCAATCGTATTGTGTTCCCGAGCAGGATTTCTGATGGTGTATGTCCTGTTGAGCAACGTCTATTGCAATCCTATTAAAAGGCGTGCTCATGTTATACTGCTGCATTTTACTCTGGATTTTTCGGCCTGGTCTCTTGCTTGCAGCATAATTATCACATTTGCGGCACCATTTTTCAACGTCTTCTCTTGCATGTAGCCAGTTACATTGAAGCCTTACCTTCTCCAGTGCCTTATTGATCCCCAAATGTCCTCCGGATGCTCCCTCATGCATCTCTTGAAGAACGTCATTAACTTTGGATTGAGGAACGATTAGCTATATCACATATGATTTGCCGTATGTAGCTCTGATTTTAGTGCATTCTTATCTGCTTGCAAGAAAATTGCATGTATTATAAACAATAATTTGGTATAGTTCCGTTATTCTCGTTTTTAACATGCTCTTTTATTTAAGTGAAGATAAAAATGCACTAAGCACTCGCGCTAATATTCTTGCAACTTCCAACGTTTAACATCCCTTTCAATCATCAAAACATTTATAAATCGCATTGTTAAATATTAAAATACAATATTTTTTTTATCAATTATCAACTGATAATTGTCGATCGTAATAATTATACGAAATTTCGAATGTACAAAAACGAATGAAAAAAGTTGTTCAGCTACTTTTGAAAGAAAACTTGGAAATTTTAAATCAAGGTGGGCTTCTCACATAAAAAACGTATTTATCGTTTTCAGCCTTGTCCAGTTATCAATTTTAAGTTTTTTTTTCTAAAAATTTATCTATTTTGTATTTAAGTTTTAGATCAATATGATGGTTCTTGAGATCTTAGAACATTTGTATATGAACATACATGTTAAGAATAAGTAATAAATATATTTTTTTTTAAACACCACTGTAGACCAGAAGTTGTAAGTTATTTATTAACAAAAAAAAAATATTTATAAACAATGACTTTACTTGAACTAATAGAAGAAATGACTTTGTCTTGAGAATACGAACAGAGTCTTTGTATTTGTAATTTATAAAATCAGTTAATAAAACGAGAATCCTTTAAGCCAGTTCTCATCTTAAACTCATACCTTTATATTAAAATTAAGAAGCGCTAGAACCTAGGACCTTGTTCGTTTGGCAGATGAGATTTTATCGATTGTTTTTTCAAGCCTGAAAACGTTTGTATATAAATATCAAATACCTACCTGGCTCACTTTATCTGAAAAATTAACTGAGATTTTACTCTTCCCCATACATCCGACGCAGCGGTAGGGAATTCCAAAGAGACGATAGGAACTGATGTTTTTAGAGGGTATGCACATCTAAGCTCATTCTATTCCTACATACTCATATAAAAGTCACCCCACGGCAAAACCAATTTATATTTGGCACCCTCGTGGAAAATTGCCTCAGCTTCGGTTTCTAACGAATTTATATTTGGCATCAGTCTTGACTCCCTTCTCTTGTATATTCCAAGCCATCAGTAATTCAGTCTGTGGCGCAGAAAGCCTGTCATGTCATGCCTGTATGTATATGTATGTGTGTATGCATGTAGCTTTAGGAAGGTATTGGTAATAAGTTTATTCAAGCGAACAACCTCTCATCATCAGGCTCCGATTGACGGAGGGAGAGATAAAGTGGTTGGGAATAGAGTGGTATGCTGCTAAAAACAAACTCACATCTTCCTTCCTACTTCCAGGATGAGGTATATTTATGTTTTTTTATATTTTTTTTTATTTAAAATAAATCGAAGAAGAACCTTCAATATTTATATATTTTTTTTTGTTAAGGTTTTTGTATTGTTATTAGGTTGGGGTTGGGGTGATTTAAATTTCGATTATGGCCACTTAACGATACCGCAAAATTTCAAAACGATGCATTTGCCAGATTTATGAATTTTATGAGGGTCGATAAGTTATTTTGTATATGTCGGCGTTTTTTGTTTCCTTTATTTTGAAACAGAATGAATTTCTAAGAAAACGGCTGCTTCTTGGATGAGAAACAAGTAGACACATCCTAGGTTGTATTCACTTGCTGTTGTAGATGGTATAGGATAGCAAATAGTTGATGGTTTTTATAGTTTTGAACATCGGTTTTAAAGTTCAGCATGTTGCATGCTTAGGAACGATAGCCAAGATACTATAAAATTAATGTATCGACTTTGACAAACATTTGAGAATGTATATCGAGCTCAATTTTTATGAATTCATATAACTTACCCTTAAACCACCCTCATACCGCAAGTTAAAATAAATGTGTATATAAAAGTATAAACGGATGTCTTTTGAAAAAAAAAATAATGTAGATGCGAATCTGGATTTATGATGATTCATTTAGGGAATTTTCACACTTATTGTATAAAGGACATAATTTGAAAATTTAATTTAAGATTTATGTGATTTTGGCTGGCTTCTATTTGGCGAATGGTTTTTTGAAAATTAATGTGTTAGAAATGAGTCATGATTTTGAGGAAGCAATTTAAAGAAAATTGAAAATCGTTTTGCTAAATTGAATGATTAAATTTTGAGCATAAACTGTCAGCGATATAAATTTTAATTTTATTAGAAATTTTATTTATCTCTTCTTTAGCCTACATATAGATACAAACTTTTATGGAAAAAAAAAATATTCAAATTAAACATTTGTGTTAATATTTTACCACAAGAATTAATCCTTTTGTTGTGTAACATCTAAGACATCTGATCAAATTGTCTGAATTGGTTGCGAGAATCTTCCATTATGCTAATAATTTGCTCACCATGAACGCATGATTGTACAGGGTTTTTCAACAGGGACGCTACAAAAGTAGAGCGAGAGGGACAGCAAACGACGTCATATTTCTTGCCGCTCTTTTGACATTTCTCTTCAGTAAAATTTGCCATTTCATGATGGAAAGATATACGAGCCAACAACGAGTCGAAATTATTAAAATTTACTACCGAAATTCGGAGTCAGTGGTCTCAACGTTAAGAGCGCTACGTCCAATTTATGGTCGTCATAATCGTCCTAGCAGATCAACAATTGAGCGTCTAGTGTAAAAATTTGAATCCACAGGCACAGTACAAAATGTTCCCGTGAAATAGAAGTGCCCGTAGTGTCGAGAATATTGCTGCCGCTGAGGCTTCAGGTTCAGAAAGCCCAAATGTGTCTCTCACACGTCGCTCTCAAGCGTTGGGCATCTCTGTGACGTCGTTGTGGCGAATTTTGTGAAAAGATCTTGGCCTACATTCTTACAAGATTAAATTGACGCAAGAACTGAAGCCGCTTGACCACCAGAAGCGCCGTATGTTCGTGAATTGGGCTGAGCAACAACTTGAAAATGATTCGGATTTTCATCGAAAAATCATCTTCAGCGATGAGGCTCATTTCTGGCTGAATGGCTTCGTTAATAAATAAAATATGCGGTATTGGTCAGGCAGCAATCCACACGTACTCCATGAGTCATCATTGCATCCCGAAAAAATTACAGTTTGGTTGGGTTTATGGGCCGGCGCGGCGTCATTGAGCCGTACTTCTTCCTTGATGATCAAGACCGGTACGTTACTGTGAATGAGGACCGCTACCGTTCAATGACAACCGAATATTTTTGGCCCCAATTGGGCATGGAGGACATGTGGATCCAACAGGATGGCGCCACATGCCACACAGCAAATGTAACAATCAATTTATTGGAAACAAAGTTTGGAGAACGTGTTATCTCACGAAATGGTCCAGTCGCTTTGGCCGCCTTGGTCGTGTGATTTGATGCCGTTAGACTATTTCCTGTGGAGCTACGTCAAGTCTATGGTCTATGCCCACAAGCCAGCGACGATTGATGAACTTCATACCAATATCGAACGTGAAATTGCAGCAGTATCGGCCGATTTATTCTTGAAAACCGTCGAAAATTGGGTTCAGCGTCTGGACTTCTGCAAGCGTGCCCGTAGTGGCCATGCAAAAGAAATCGAGTTCCATACATAATGGCATCGAACGTACTTTCACAGAAATAATATCCAAAATCGTTTTTGTTTTATTTAAAAAAACTTTTGAAGCGCTCTTATTGAAAAAACCCGATATACTCGTATCTTAAAGTATAATAAAATACCAAATAAAATGCACGGATGGATATTATGGGAGAAAAATGTTTAAAAGAATAAAATACGATATTTAAATCAGCCAAAAAAACTTCGTGGAGAGTTTGAGATGAAAAAAAAGAAAGCATTCTTAATTCTTTAATAAATAGGATTTGACAAAACAAAATTTAAATCAGAAGGTTTTTTTATAATACAAATTCTATATACTACTGAAATAAATCAGCCAAGTAGAAGACTTAGCATTAAAGTTGGACTTGTTGAATTATTGATTCAAAATAGCTTTTTATGGCCTTTAGTCCTACAAATCGGCGTTTCGTCCGGCTTACTCACTTGGACTCATCAGTGACGTAGTGAGGGCCTTGTCATACGCAATTTGTATTAAGTTCAGTTCAACTTACATGAATTCTTTTACAAAAATCCACTGTAAACTATATCCAACAAGATTTGTAGGACTAAAGGCCATAAAAAGCTATTTTGAACCAAAATTTAAATCGTTGGAGCGGTTTTCTTGAAAAATTAATTTTGTGTACATATATAAAATTTTAATAACATTAAAAAAAAGTATGCCAATATTGAATTTGTATTATAATAAATTTTTAAACATAGTTTCAAAAAACTCATTACTTCATTTTTAAATATTGCATTTTCAAACAAAATTTTAATATTTTGAATAGATCCAAAATTATTTTTTTTCAAAATTTTTGCAATATTATTAACGAATTAAAAAAGATTTTGCATTAAAATTTTGATTGCACTCCTTTAAGCCGTTAATGATAAAATCTAAATTAAAAACCGTTATATGGCAGGTACCGTTAATAATGGGTTTTTTGTAAATTTTGTTCAAAAAGAATACCATATTTACAATACTATTTATTTTATTTTTTTTTATCAAAATCGTTAGAGCCGTTTTTGAGATAAATAAGCTTTTCATTTATGGTTGTAGGGCAAGTATACCGTTATTTTTGGTGCTAAAAAAAATTCAATTTCCCCTCTGGATAGTTAAAAAAAACTAGTGCTGGCCACGCTACCAAACGTAACGATACTTTTGTAAGTATCGTCTCGGTATCGTCAAAATCGAAAAATGTTAGTATCGTCTCGGTATCGGTCTCGGTCTCGTACAACTAAGTCTCGCTTGGTCTCGTATGACAAAGTCTTGGTATCGGTATCGGCCTCGTCTAGTTTCAGTCTAGTCTGAGTCGCAAGCCAGAACTCAGTTGGTATTTCTAAGATTAAAATCAAAAATCATTATTATGAAAGACAAAGTAGTTCTTAAAAAAAAATATTTTATATTTCATGAGATGGTATTCTTTTTTTGTGTCTCAAACTTTAAAAGCACTTGCTTTTTTTGTCGAACCTAAATGTCGATTTTCTTATGCTTTTAATGTTCCACGTATTTTTCTACAATTTTCAAAGCCCCTTAGTCTCTTAAGCTTAAAGCCACGTCCACATTATGACTGTGTAGATCAACATCATTGATCAACGGTGTTTATTATGTGTAGACGTGTTGATCGACAATGCAAATCAACATTTGTTGACCCGAACACAACCGATTTAAATGGGTAGCAATCAACAAAGTTGTTCAACAGAACAATAATTTTTAAGTATTGGCGTGTTAATCAACATAACTACCAGCTGTCCATTTATTTTCATTGGTCACCACATTTATTTTGACCCTTGATTTAAAACAACGTACACAAATTACTTAAATACATATTATAAAATATTAAAACACTAATATAAGCCAACAAATAAACACTGAGACGTATGCACTAGTACAGGGATGGCGAACCATTTAAGAGCTTCGTGCCAACATAACGCCTTGATCTAGAAAGACTACTAGAAAAAAATAAACTCCGCAGTCGCAGCATATTAATTTGTAAACACATTCGCCCGAAAAATATTTCATCCAAAAAATGTCTGTTTCCCCGAAATTTTTTAAGCTTCTATGCGTTTCGCCTGAACTTCTCTTTGCCGTCAAAAGATAAGTGACAATTTAAAAAGATGAAATTTTGTTTTTCGGGTGAAACTGAAAAGAGGCGAAAAGTAAAATGCCAATTTCTGGATGCAATGTTGTTTGGGTGAAACACACAATAAGCTTGAATAACTTATTTTTGAAACTTACAGTTTTTAATTCATTTTAATAAAGAAAAAAAGTTATTTCAGATTAACAAAAAAACTTCTATATACTGTTACTTCCCAATCGATGCCAAGTAGTTTTTATCGGGGCTGTATTTTGTCACGTTAAGCAAAATGCAAGCAGAACTGCAATCATCTGACAAACGATTTCCAATCAAATCGTTAGTGTTATTAATTTTTAAAATTAAAAGAGCTAACACGTCACACTCAAAGACTGACCAAAATATTTTCAAGATATTAAACTTTGGCTTTTTCGAACGGCTAAAAGAATAAATCTAAGCTCGAAGAAGATTGCTGATGCTGCCGCTCAAATAACGTGCCCATAATTTTTCGTTACTTGCCATCAATGGCACGCCTTTCAGTGGTTCGCCATCGCTGCACTAGTATGTTGATCGACAATGTTAACCAACAATGTTGATTGACATAGTGTAGACGCTGCTTAATATAGAGAACATATTGTGTATATTATATGTATTTTTTGTCTGAAAATGTCAATAATTGTGACGTCACACACCTGATGTTCTTACTTGCGATGTACATGAACTATAGGCCAAGTGTTGGGTTCGTGCAGACAAGTCGGAAGGTTTTGTTCTTCGCAGACGGCGTACTAAATTCGACTCGTCAAGAATGTCAATAATCGTTGAATTAGCGTGTTCTAATAGTCGATTTCTATGTTTTTGCGAGAAACTTTTTATTTCCTCCCGCACCGTAGGAATCCCGAGATCCCTATGAAGATCTTCGTTTCTTATATACCACGGAGCATTTACAAATGACCTAAGCAATTTATTTTCAAACGTTTGTAAGTTATTTAAGTTCGTATCCCAGGTACAACCCCAAAGTTCTACACCATAAGTCCAAACAGGTTTAAGAACCTGTCGGTATAAAATCAATTTATTTTCAATAGTAAGCTTTGAATATTTACCGAGTAACCAGTTCATATCTCTAAATTTACTTATTTAGTTCTTCGCATTACTTTTTCACGTGCGGCTTCCATTTTAATTTCGTGTCTAGAGTCATTCCCAGATACTTTGCCTCATTTGCAAATGGAACACGAGCGGTATTTACAAAGACGGGTAATCTATTTATTTTTTTATACGTAAAGTCCACGTGGACTGACTTTTGTTCATTGAGTGCTATTCGCCATGTTTTCGTCCACTCATTAACATTATTAAGAGCATTTTGTAATATAATTGTAGCTTCGCTAATCATTTTGCCTACTGCTAGTATTGCAGTATCATCAGCAAACGTGCCTACAATATTATCTTCTGTTTGAGGTACATCGCGTGTAAATAAATGGTACAGAACTGGACCTAATGCACTTCCTTGTGGTACCCCAGCCACTATATCTTTGAAATCAGAATAGTCATTTCCGTGTCTTACACGAAAAAGTCTTTCATTTAGATATCCGTTTAGAATGTTGTAAAGTCCTTCAGGCAGAACTTGTCTTAATTTGAATTTGAGGCCTTCGTGCCACACCTTGTCAAACGCCTGCGACACGTCCAAAAAGACAGTCGAACAGATTTTCTTTTCTTCAAGAGCTTTCTCAATAACGTCAGTAATTCTATGCCCTTGATCAATTGTCGAATGATTGCTTCTAAATCCGAACTGATGTTCAGGTATTAATTGTTTCTCTTCTATTATCGGTTGCAGGAGCAGGAGTAGTATTCTTTCAAAAACTTTTGATATAATACTCGTAGGAAGAAGCGAAATCGGCCTGTAAGACTTCTTTTCGTGAGATGGTTTGCCAGGTTTCAATACCATTATGACTTCCGCAACTTTCCATTGGCCCGGAACATATTCTAACCTTAGAGCGGCATTTATCATGTAAAGGAGGTTAATAAACCCTTTACGAGGGAGCATTTTTAAAATCTCGGCCGTTATTAAGTCATATCCTGGAGCTTTGTTGGACTTAAGCTTCTTTATTTCTCTTTTTAATTCAGGAAATGTAGCATTTCTCGTTATGTAGCTTTCATTGTAGGTAAAATTCATATTAATATTTTCGTTGAGTTCTTGCCCATGTTTCCTCTAAGTAATCGGCGAATACCGTCACTTTTTCTTTGTCACTTTTAGCACATTTATTTTGGCTTTTCTTAATCGGAGGCACTGGAAGCTTTGGCTTTTCGTTGTTTTTATAGCTTTTCAAAGTGAGTAGTTGGATTCTTTCCCCGCTGTCAAGCCTTCAAGGTAATTTTCAACTTCAAGGTTTTTGAAATCTGATATCGCCGTTTTTAGCATATTACTCAAGCGATTTAAGTGAGCTTTGTGTTGAGGAGCACGGGTTTGCTGCCATTTTGTACGTGCTTTTCGTTTCTCTTTCACTAAATCTTTTATTTCTTGCGGATATTTTATATCTTTAAAGCGAGGCATTAGCCTTTTATAAGGTGTGTTATCCCAAGCTGCTTTTTGTATTATATCAAAGAAAGGTATCTACTGCGTCTTCAAGCTCAAGAGGCGTTTGTAATGATACTCTTAACTCAACGTTGTCCTCGATATCTTTTTTAAATCTATCCCAGTTGGTTTTTCTGTTTGTAAACCTGAGTGGTTTTTTAATTTTAACAAGGATTTCGCTCATAATGAGTACGACGGCAGAATGATCTGAGAAGAGGTCATAGCCCTCTGAAATTTCTATACGTTTAGAGGGTATTCCTTTCACCATGAATAAATCGATTAGGTCAGGTATTTTCGACGAATCAGTTGGCCAGTAAGTTGGCTTGCCAGTCGAATGAAAGTCACAATTATTTTCCATTCCTGCTTCATATAGCATGCGACCCTTTTGAGATATGCATCGTGAGGCCCAGAAGGTGTGCTTTGCATTAAAGTCACCACCAACAGTTAAATTTGGGCTTAGTGACTTTATCAATGTCGTAAATTCACTCTTATCAATTTTGCTACGCGGAGGGCAATTGAGAGGAATATTTTTAGTTTTAACCTGGACACTACTCAATTGCATTGATTCCACCTCTATTTTAAGGCCTATCGAGTGTTCAATGCATTTTTTTATATACAATGATGATCCACCTCTTGCTTTGTTTGACGGATGAATGGCGTGGTAGTCATGAAACCCGTGGATTTTAAGATTTGATTCTTTTTTGGCATGCGTTTCTGATATCAAACATATGTCAATATCATTTTCTCGCGTATACATTCCAATTCTCCAAGTTATTGCCATAATCCGTTGGCACTCCACGTCATATTTTTTGAAAGAGGTTTGGGTCGAAAACAATTTTCGAGCTTACTAAACCTATCAAAGATAAGTTTATTTGTTTCACATTGTTCTTCAAGTTTTGACAAAATTATTGAAAAGACTTTCGAAACCGGGTCTGTTTCAATGTCTTTATTAACGGGTATATTTTTTGCCGCTATTTGGGCATATGTTTCTGTATTTCCTTGCTTCGATATTTTCTCCGAAGGTACTGACACTGTTTTCTTCTCTTTACGGATACTAGGTTTTGGACCTTTCGTAGATTTGGCACTCTTGGGAGATGCGGTTTCTAATTGCCTTGGTGGGTTTCTTTGTATTTGGGCAGATCGTCGCTTTTGTAATTCTTTAGCTACTTCACAGCCCCTATAACTTGCAGGGTGATTTCCATTACAATTAACGCACGTCGGTGGACTTTGACTTTTTCCGTTGCAGTCAACAGTTAGATGTTTTCCAACGCATTTTACACACCTTGGCTCTTTTTTGCAATAGGTTTGGGTGTGATTGAATTCTTGGCAGCGTTTACACTGAAGGATTAACCTTGTGCTCTTTGTTAGAGGTTCAATCGTAAAAATAGCCAGGGGTGTCGGAGTTGCCCCGCTGTCGGAGGATGCCGACTCTTCCTCAAGGTTTTTTTGTAACTCTCTTTTTTGTAACTTGGTCTGGAATGACCCAAATGAGGTGCCAAAAGTTCTTTTTTTTGACCTTGAATCAAATTTTGAAAATTCATAGAAAAAAGCTATGGCTGAAAATAGTTGACCTTTTATCACGATCTAGAGATCTTTCGTATGACATACTTTTTTTTAGTAAATTTCCCCTAAAATCGCGTGTGACCTTGAAAAACTTTACGCCTTTAGTGCTATCTAGGGCTGACCAATTTCTTGGATTAGTGGACCTTTTTTGACCAATTACTGAACAATTAGATGGCATTCTCAAATATCAAATTTCCCAAATATGAGGTGCCAAAAGTAGCCGGGTGCGACCCACACAGGTAGCTGGCCATTGGTGCGATAGTTTTTAACTGTTAAAATATTGCCAATTCAAGATCTTCGAAAATGTTTTCAAGTGTTCAATATGCTATGAAATGAGGAACAAAGTATAAGTTCATATCATTGTTTAATTAGTGAGTAGATAGATATTTGGGAAGAAAAATTTTGTTCAAACATTTCAAACATAAAGTAGTATGTAGAATTAAATTAACTCTTTGCCAATCATTGTTTCAAGATATTTTGGACAAAAAAACAAATTTCTACAATTTCTGGAAAAATTTCTTGTTTTTATTTCCTTAAAAAAAACTGTTTGTTGAATATTTTTACAAACTTTATCAATTTTTATTATAAATTAGTGTAAAGAATAAAATAACCCTCCAGCTTATATCTTTCTTTATTTCTTGAGATATTAGAGCCGAATAACTTTGTTTTGTTCAAAAATGTACAGCTGTTTATTTTTATTTTAAGAAAATTGCAAGTTGATACGTTTTTAAAATTTTACGAATTCTTTATTACGTCAGTAAGCCTAGAATAAAATTAACCCAAAGTCAAGGGATCATTCGTTCTCGAGATATTTGAGACTGAGGAAATAAAGCAACGATTTTGTTTTTTAGATTGCCCTAACTATGTCATATTTAATATTTTGCATTAAAATAACATTTAATATTCAAATCACGCTTTTATTAAAAAGCTATTAATCTGCCATTCAAGAATATATACTTTTTTCCACTATCTCAGCTCTCGAAATCATCCATGCTTGCATGAAAATGCACCCCTTGTTTGTACAGAGTTCCTAACATCAGCTGAATAATAAATTACCAGGATTTCCCTTGCCATGCTATATCATCCGTCATTCATAAATTTTAATGCATATAAAAATGCACTTTCTTTGGAAACAGTGACCTAAAAAAAAAAACATTACAACTAATAGTAAAGTATACCTACACGTTTTTATCAATGAAATTGTAAAGTCTGCCGCACGAGCGGGTTCTATTGGCCTAATCGAATAAGCTTACGAATATAAAATATGTACACAGACCAATATTCGACTTTGTTAACTTCGTTAACACGCTATTCAATGATCCTTCCTTGTCCTCCTACAATTCCTCCTCCGCCGGGCGAGACTTAATAAAATTCATATTTTTTACATTCGTACCATTCATCATATCACTCATATATCCTTCGTCCTTGGCGAGAGGGAAGAGAAAATATTTTATAGAGGAGTTAGTTAGCATTATGGGCCACTTCTATTATAGAGCTGACGTTATGCAGGCATAATTAGGAGGCGACACGATAGAAAATTCCTAGATTCTGTTATTTCTTTTTTTTGCAAGGATTTTTACATCCTTTGCCAACATCCTGCTGTTGCTGCCGGTGGATGATGTCGTGTGTCTTTGCTGACTGGATTTTCATTTCGTGACCATATTCATAAATAGTGTAGTTTTTTTTTTTGCAACAACGTTTTGTTACATGGTACCTACCGGTTATTTTTTGTTGTTAGTTCTGTTTATGTGAATAAAGAGATCCTTACCACCACATTTTAGTTATTTCACTGCTATCCATGTGAATTGGAGTGAGGTTAATGACGTTTTCATTGGGAATCCTGCTGTGGCCTTATTGTTGTGAGGAAATGTGTTTTTTTTTTGTTTGTTGGCTATAAGCTTGAATAATTTCTAGGGTTTTTGGGGTTAGTTGAACCTAATTGTTGAAGAAACTCGCATAACAAACAACTGCTGTCACAACATTGAACCTGTCAACAATGGTGAATGGTATAGGCTAGTAAAGTCGAGAAAACAGCACTTTATGATGACTTTGCTCATTAAAGGCTGACCCCAAAAAGAGGCACACACTTCACTTTTACTTTTATATACCTACAAATACTTTCGGCCTATAAACTATGACTTAGAAATGAGGTTAGATAGAAGCACAGACGACTGGGAAGTTTTCTTTTTTTTTTGCTTAAAAGCATATGACTCCAAGACAGGGGTGGCTGGCTTGAAAAATACCGCCTGGGGTTGGACTCAATGCTCTTTTCTTTATGTAAGCTTAGAAACCCTAATATAATTTCACAACTGTATACGATAAATCATTTTCAAAATATAATGTACCGAAATTTCTGTTAATATACATTTGGCGCCCGGGGAAAAACCCAGCCCCATCTTTCACTCACTCACTCACCTTATAACCGGTCCTGCTTTGAATCAAGTGAAAGGTTAGGAAACATTTATCTTAATTGTGTCCTTTAAATAGAACGTGCGGGACATTAACAACTTTGAGTTGACATTTGATTGATGAATGTTAAAGTGAATGTGTGCGGTTAGTTGATTTCGAAGAGAGATTCATAAAGTTATAAAGGTTAGATATGGTTAAGATACATGAAGTCAATTATCTGGTTTTGAATTAATAAATGCATTATTTATTGGATACATATTGTCGGTATAGAAATAGCGTTGCTTTATGTTTGTACATACATAGCTGTGAAGTTAATTGATTCAATATGTATATTTAGGTCTTGTTTTGGGGGCTTATTAGATATTTATAATGCATATGTTTATTTCTGACCGTGTATTGGAATACAATCTTATTAATACATAATAACATTTGAATATGTTAGGTTTATAAATAGTAAGAACAATGAAGTATGTGGGAATCGGAATGCTTTATTTGTCTGTTGAAAGAAAAGAAAATTAAAAATTCTTAGCGGTAGCTTGGTTTGGTTATTGTTTAAAATGCATTCATTAAAAAATTAGATTTAGTATCACAACAGTTATAGACGAATCATTTTAAGATTCTTAGCGGGACAAATTCCAATAAAGGGTTTTTTGGTGGTATTTGGCAAAAAGTTTGCCAAAATCAGACCAATCGAAAATAACTTTTTTTCAAAATAGCAGACGGTTATTCTGAAACTCAGAAAACCTTTTATATTTGTTGTCGTAGAACAATGATTTTTTTAGGGTTTTTAAGCCAGCTACAATCTGTTTCGTATGTTGGAGAAGCAGAGATATCTTACTTAATTCGTAATCGACGCCGTTCAACAATGATAAGGGTTTCTACAATTGAAAAAAAAAAATACTGGAAAAAAAGAAGCAAAGCAACCACTAACCGGGAATCGCCATTTTACGGAATGACCAACATTATATTAATGGAAAAATTGTCTCTTAAAAACTTATGACTTATGACAATCTTACAACTATCAGTACATAAAGCAAATGAGAGAGATTTGATAAGCCTGCAGCCTTTGATCGAGTTGGACATCGAATTTCCATTAATGAAATTGAGCTAAAAACTACCAAAAAAGACATAATCGAAAATGTTAAACGATTTTTCAGTAATCTCAACGTATCAGATTGGCAACGAATAAATTAAATAATAAATTTATTGTTTCTGGCATTAAACACAAGCTACTTGATGTCTTAGATTTGGGCGTGGTTCTTTTAAGGTTCAATGCCACTTGTTGAACAAAACTGTTGCAACTGCACTGATGCCAGTGTTTTTAACGTATTTTTAGGGCTGGCCACGATCCAAGAAAATCCCTGTATCGATTGGTATCGGTATCGGAAACCAAAACGATACCTAGACAATACCAGCTCCGAAACGATTCCAAAACGATATTGCATTTTTTGGACCGAAATTTACGCATACTCTCGATAGTATTGTTTGGTATCGACAGAAAATTTGAATATTATTATCAATTTATTACAATCAATCAATTTTTGTAATTTGTTTCTCGGAAAATGCTCTTATGATTTAGATGACATTTCAGAGCTTTTTTCTTTAGCAGCAAGAAGGCTTAGGCAGTAATTTTAATTAAAACTGCTCACTGCCACGCCCATCTAACTTATTCTGAAGCCCACAATTTGGATGAAATTTTCAGACTTGGTTATCTTTAGTGATGACCCCGCGTCAAAATGTTTGTGTCAAATTTCCTAGTCAGAACTTTACTTAGACATTGTGCAAAAAGCGTTTAAAATATTGTTAAGTCAACATAGTAAATTTTTCGATTTTGACGATACCGAGACGATACTTACAAAAGTAGCGTTTGGTTTGGTATAATGGTCAGCCCTAAAATATTCTATAATACTTGTAAGGGGTTGTTCAACAGGGACGCTACAAAAGTAGAGCGACAGGGACAGCGAACGACGCCATATTTCTTGCCGCTCTTTTGACATTTCTCTTCAGTAAGGTTTGCCATTTCATAATGGAAAGATAAATGAGCCAACAACGAGTCGAAATTATTAAAATTTACTACCAAAATTCGGAGTCAGTGGCCTCAACGCTAAGAGCGCTACGTCCAATTTATGGTCGTCAAGAAAATTTGAGTCCACAGGCACAGTGCAAAATGTTCTCGTGCAGTTGAGACAAAGAAGTGCCGCGAATATTGCTGCCGCTGAGGCTTCAGTTGCAGAAAGCCCAAATGTGTCTCTCACACGTCGTTCTCAAGGGTTGGGCATCTCTGTGACGTCGTTGTGGTGAATTTTGCGAAAAGATCTTGGCCTACATCCTTACAAGATAAAATTAACGCAAAAACTGAAGCCGCTTGACCACCAGAAGCGTCGTATGTTCGTGAATTGGGCTGAGCAACAACTTGAAAATGATTGGGATTTTCATCAAAAAATCATGTTCAGCGATGAGGCTCATTTCTGGCTGAATGGCTTCGTCAATAAACAAAATAAACGGTATTGGTCAGGCAGCAATCCACACTTACTCCATGAGTCATCATTGCATCCCGAAAAAATTACGGTTTGGTGCGGTTTATGGGCCGGCAGCGTCATTGGGCCGTGCTTCTTCCGTGATGATCAAGACCAGCACGTTACTGTGAATGGGGATCGCTACCGTTCAATGAAAACCGAATATTTTTGGCCCCAATTGGATGATTTCGACTTGGAAGACATGTGGTTCCAACAGGACGGCACCACAAGCCACACAGCGAATATCACAATCAATATATTGGAAACCAAGTTTGGAGAACGTGTTATCTCACGAAATGTTCCAGTCACTTGGCCACCTCGGTCGTGCAATTTGACGCCGTTAGACTATTTCCTGTAGGGCTACGTCAAGTTAATGATATATGCCAACAAGCCAGCGAAGATTGATGAACTTCGTACGAATATCGAACGTGAAATTGCAGCAGTATCGGCCGATTTATGCTTGAAAACCGTCGAAAATTGGGTTCAGCGTCTGGACTTCTGCAAGCATGCCCGTGGTGGCCATGCAAAAGAAATTGAGTTCCATACATAATGGCATCAAACGTACTTTCACAGGAATAAAGAATTTCATTGATATCCAAAACCGTTTTTGTTTTATTTAAAAAAACTTTTGTAGCGTTCTTATTAAAAAACCCGATATAACGGGTGATTTTTTAAGAGGTTTAAAACTTAAAAAAAAAAAAAAAACAAAAAATTCGAAAAAATGAATGAAATATTAATTTGAATCGATAGTTTGAACCTTGCAATTTAATGTTTAAAGATAATTTCATGCAAATGTTCACCTCGGCTGCGTCTCAGGTAGCCCATCCGCTGAGTCCAATTTTGGCATACTCTTTCACACATATCGGCCGGTATCTCACGAATGAATGCATGGATGTTGGCTTCCAGTGCGTCAATCGAAGCGGGCTTGTCCCTATAGACATTAGCCTTGACATACCCCCACAAAAAATAATCTAATGGTGTCAAATCGCACGATCTAGGCGGCTGTGTGGCATGTGGCATGTTGCACCGTCTTGTTGAAACCACATATCATGCAAGTCAAGAACTTCCATTTCGGGCAAAAAAAAGTTTGTTATCATCGCTCGGTAGCGTTCACCATTGACAGTAACGCTGCGATTCGCATCATCTTTGAAGAAATATGGCCCAATAATGCCGCCGGCCCATAAACCGCACCAAACAGTGGCTTTTTCGGGATGCATTGGTAGCTGTTGCAATGCTTCTGGCTGATCTTCACTCCAAATGCGGCAATTATGCTTATTTACGTACCCATTCAACCAAAAATGAGCCTCATCGCTGAACACAATTTTTCGATAAAAAAGCGGATCCTCGGCCAGCTTTCCAAGAGCCCATTCACCAAAAATTCGGCGTTGTGGTAGGTCGGCTGGCTTTAGTTCTTGCACCAGCTGTATCTTAAAAGGCTTTACGCCCAAATCCTTCCGCAAAATTTTCCACGTAGTGCTGTAACAAAGGCCTAACTGCTGGGAACGGCGCCGAATCGACATTTCGCGGTCTTCTGTCACACTAGCTGATACGGCCGCAATATTTTCTTCACTACGCATAGTACGTAAACGTGTTGGTGGTTTAATGTCCAACAAAGTAAATTTGGTGCGAAATTTGGTCACAATCTTCCGAATAGACTGCTCAGAAGGTCGAGAATGCCGACCATAAAATGGAAGCAGCGCGCGATGAACATTTCGAACCGAGCACGAATTTTGATAGTAAAATTCAATAATTTGCAAGCGTTGTTCATTTGTAAGACGATCCATGGTTAAATTGCAAACCAAACTGAAGCTGTTTGACAGTGACACAAGGTACTAAACACACGTCAGCTGTCTAAACCAGTGTTGCCAAAACCAAACCAGCTAAAAAATCACCCGTTACATATTTTTATGTTAGGATCAGTTTTTTGTAAGAACAACCGGTAAAATAATACCGTAAACCTTTTGAAAATAACAGTATGTTAATGAAACTTGGAAAAAATGTTTCATTTGGCAATAAAACTTCAGCATTGTTTGCCCGATCCTAAAGAAAGGCGATCCTCTGGACTGCACCAAAAACTGAGGCATGAAGTTCCTTAACATCGCATACAAGATCTTGTCTGCCATGCTTTGTGAATGCCTGGATTCATATTTTTCAACAACTTGATAGGTCCATATCAGTGTGATTTAGGGCTGGAAAGTAAGACATCATCCATACAGAGACGAGCAATATTATAGAGTAATGTCTTGTTTTGGTATCCCTCTTAAACTTATTCGTTTGAACAGAAGGATGACGATGGAGAATGCGCACTACTCCACCAAGGTCGGCAAAGATTTCGTTGATACATTTAATGTCAAATAGAGGTCTTAAGCAACGTGACGTGCTATTTTATGGCTTCTACAATATCGTGCTTGAAAGAATAGTGCAGAAATCTCACGTTAACACTAGAAGAAGCTCAATATTTCAAAGGAATGTCCAATTACTCTCTGGGGATATTGACATAATAATACGAAGAAAGTGTGATGCCAGTGTTTTCGTAAGTATTGAGAAGGAAACCAAGAAGATGGGTTATATCGGTAGATAAAACCAAGACTTAATGTGTTCTTTTAACAAGAAATGCTATCCAATACCGAAAGTCTTGGAAAGAAAATCAGTACAGAAAGCATTTATTTCGAGAGAGTCAGAGATTTTGTCTACCTATAGGCTCCACTTTCAACTCCAGCAAACTATTCAAGTTTTAAGAACAAAATTCTCCAGGTGATTTTTGGTCCCGCCTGCATACATGGCGAATGAAGAAGTAGGTTCAACAATTAACTTCACGTGCGAAACATGGAGACAGCTAGCTAGAAGTGGCTGGAAAAAATTAGTTCCTTGTGGCTCCTGTCAACCCCGAAGGGAACCATCACCTCATGAAAGTTAGTAAGTATAATACGACCAATGTGGGCTAATGAAGAGAAGAATACATAACCTTGTTTTTCCGTCTTTGAGATATCTTATTTTCAAAAAAAAAACACAATTTTAAACTTTTTAAATTGAAAAATTTCCGATTTGGGAATTTTAATATGCAATATCATTTGAACTATTTAAAATTTGTATAAAAAAAATTCATCTAAATCTATTTTGCCAATAGTAATTTAATATAAGATAAAAAAATTGTATTAATTAATTATATTTATAAATTAATTTTTGCATACGGATTTTTGTTTGTCAAAATCTAATCTAGTATTTTTTTCTTTAAAACGGCTCCTACGCTCCTACCTTTTTAAAAAAAAAAGGTTTCTTTTTAACTTTTGTATAGAAAGAAGAAAATATATTTCTTTGGGGGGGGAATGGTTTCCCATCCAAAGATTGCCTTTACTTAAAGTAATTTATACAATTTTTAAAGAAAAATTGTGGGATCTTAAAAAAAACTATGTACCCAGGTAAACAGTTATTTTTGGTAAACAAACAAATAAAAACCGCGTGGGGACTTGTAGGGTGGGCTGTAGCTCAACATACTGACCGACAGACAGCCGAAATTGTGAGACTTACTTTTTTGGTCGTCTCTATCATCGTTAAAACAAGTTTGATCAAAATCGACTTTTTTCCGCAAGCTATGCTTGCCATATAGTTACGGTGACCGTTTTTTTAGGGAAAAAAATTGACGATCGAATTAATTATTTTTATTAATTTACAAAATTTAGTTAAAAGAAAACCATAAAAAGTGATATTAAACACGATTTTGTAAGACTTTTTTTTTTAATTGGCACACAGCAATTAGTTACTTACATTGCCTCGTCTAGTACATGAGAAAAGCTTTTAGGCTTAAGCCCAAGCCAATGCTGTCTACTTGTTGTGATTTAGTGACTAAGCAATAAAGATAGTATTTCAGTATGGCATATTAATTAAAAGTCAAAATATCGGAAGGAAAAGACAAACATTTAAGAAAAATATTTAATAAGAATTCTTTTAAAAAAAAGTGCGCATACGTCCAAGTGAACTTCAAAATTAGGCGTTTTCCTTTGGAGGTGGCGAAGTACTTCCAAGTACTTTGCCAGTTTTTTTCAAAGAAACACATCAAACTGCTTTCGCATGTAAAATGTATCTACTCGCCATGAATGCATGTGCAGTTGATAGTACTGGATTAGGGTTTTCATCAACTCACAAGTACTTTGCCACCTCCAAAGGAAAACGGCTATTGTGAACAATATTCAAGCAGAAAAAAACTAAGGTTCCTAAATTATAAAATGGTTTTTGAGCGTTAATTTTTGTCTGGCTGAATATTGTTCACAATTTTGCAATTGAAACAAAATATGATGAAGAGGCATTGGCGGGACAATCCACTAAAAGGAGACACATTACTGTCTTCTGCAAGAAAAAATATAAATAGAGAGGACACAATAACAAAAAAGAGGATTGTCCTCTCAAAAATGTATGATGTTTATCATGGTGGTCCTTAAATATTTAAATAAAAAAATATTGAAAAACAATTTTCCTAAATTTTTTCAGATTTTTATGTCAACTCCAGTAGTACCTCGTGGCATAATGGTTAGTGCGTAGGACTGTCATGCCAAAGGTCTGGGTTCGATTTCCGGCCACTGCCACCTAAAAACAGAAATGTTTTTTTCCAAGGTACTGCCTCTTGCAAGGGACTGACAAATCTTTCAACAGTATAGCCGTTCGGACTCGGCAAAAAATTGTAGGTCCCCTCCATTCCTGCCAACAACACGCACACAGGAATGGTTGAGAGTTGTTAGTCACTAGGCCCTGGTTTTCCACGAGCTGTTGTGCCACTAAATTTATTTAATTAATTTTTTTATATCAACTCCGGCAAAATAATTAAAATTTGATCTGGAAAAAAACAGAACAATTAAATACGAAATTAACTTAAGGTGAAATAATTCAAAAATGTATAATAATTTAAAAAGATACAATCAAAGACGAAATAAAGTTCGACCGTACTAATAAGAAAACAAAATTAAAATTGTCTGAGAAATAAAAATCAAAATAAATAATGAAAAGTGAAAGAATAAAATTCGAAACAACAATATGCTAAGTGACTCATACGAAACAATAAAAAAACGAGATAACTGACATAATGCAAGACACAGTTAAAGGCTCCCTTGATCTTCCAAATAATTTTTCATAAAATCTAAGAAATCTCTAGTTTGGATTCGGCAATTTAACCTACCTCGCTGTGTAGCGAGTAGACTAGACGTAGCTATTCCACGAAACTCAGTTTACTTTTCGCAGTTGTTTCGCTTTGAATATTAAATATTTCATTTATTTCGAAATCCTTAATTGACTATGGCATGCCAAGGGTCATTATGTTTTTGAAACAGTTTGTAATTAACATTCGGTGTTCTAATGTTTCGCTTTTGTTTGAAATTATTTTCAATTTTTTAATAAAAATCGTTCATACATTATGGATTTTTTTTCAAAACACAAATATATCAGCTGTTCCCCAAAAGTAATATGACTACGAAGAGCTTCTGCATCAATTTGCATTGTTCGTATGTATGTATGATCTAGTAGGTTATATGTACATACATATCTTACCTATACACCTATTACACCTGATACGTGCATGTAATTTTAAGGTATTTAATTTAATGCAGGGCAAAAAAACTATATTTGAAAGCTCAATCATTAGGCTCAAATTAAACAAACAATTTAATAAAAATTGCAAAATGATTCATCAATTTGGAAAGTATTTTTTGTGGCACGTACCATCTCTCACTTAACCTGAGACCTTAGCTGTGTACCGATACACAAAGAGAGTACATTTAGGTCCAACCAGACGGTACAATTTTTAAAAACTATTACTAAAAAATATAATTTAATAAGTAAACTTTTCGAGTGATTAACTTTTCTGTCAATGTATCAAAACTCAAACCATCAAATCTTGCCTCTTTTAAAAGTCATTTCATTGTGCAATATGGTTTCCCGTTCAATATATATGTAAGTCACATATCCTTTTTGTCGTATCAAACATATTGCTTTAAAAATCCCTTTAACCCATAAGGCTCTTTGTTGGAATGATTCTTAATCGCCTTTTGAAAATAAAAACAAGACTCTTTTGTCTTCGACACCCAGCCAGTAATCAATGTGTTTTTGTGTCAAACAAACTGAGTTTTCTAAAAGCATTAAACACAGATTAAAAAATGTCATCCATCCATTTCTCCTCTCCATCTCCAGCCCACTGAAAAAAGCCTGTTTCCATTTCTATTATTACGACATTGCAACTGTGGAAGCATATCGGTTGCATTTTATCATGCTTACGCATTATCATCTGGCTGGGTGCCTTTACAAAGGTCACCTAGCTTGAACTTCAAAGATGACACACACCATTTTCACCACACTTCTTTTCCATTTGTGCAACGTTTGTTTTTCTATAGAAACCATATTGCTGAATCACTTTCAAACTCTCACCCACCAGAAGAGAGCTTTCACCATTTTTGTTTACGAAAATCCCACAAATTCTCATTGGAAGGATACCATTTGATATTTCAAAGGTCATGCGCTCTCACTTACCATCTCATCAGCACCGATTATATGGGAACTGGAAGTGCTATCACTACGACTTGGAAGGTTCAGCTCAGCTCAAGCTTCTTCGACTTGTGTATGTCTAATTGAAGAATTTTTGGCGGCAGTCTTCTCTGGCAACTGATAGCCACTCAGATTTACTCTGCATAACGCTCCTTGTCCTGCAGTTTTACAAGAACCGTTTTTTTTTTGTATTCTTTGTTGTTTTTTTATTTGCGAGACTTAAACTAACAACGTTTGAAAGTCAGAGCAAAGTCCAGTGAATCAGTTTAGATCCAGACGCGAAACTCTTTGGTCATATTAAGTTCCAAGGAGATAAAAGTTCCAAAGTTCGTGTTAACTGTGGTGTGAAGAAGAAAGAACGGTACCGCTGTTTGTGTGTAATTTTATTTAGCAAACAAAAATTGTTTATAATTTTAATTGTTATTAATCAACAATAATAATAAAAATATAAAAATATAAACAAAATTGTGTGTGCAAAATTATTATTGTTTAAACTATGTGCTTGAAAAAAAGTTTGAAAAAGAATTTGAACAAAGTTCTTAAAATTTACATGTTACCTTTCCCTTTGGAAATAATTTTTGTCCTCAATAATTAAATATTTTAAAATTGTGTGTGAATCATTTATAAAATAAATTTAACTTAAAATATTATAAAAAAAATTAATCAAAACATATGAAAATGTATTTAGTGCTTTGCTCAAAAGTTGACATCGTTGTCTCTTTTTAGTCAAGAATTTTCGAATGTTAAGTGCGTGCAACTGTTATAAAAATTTAATTGCTTTTACTTTTAACTTATCCGCAAAATTTTATCTAAAAAAAAAAAAATAAATAAATAAAAATCGCAATCTGGTCTTCCATTGAAAAAAAAAAAGTCAAGTGCATGAAAAGTGTGTCCTTTTAACCCTTGAAAAAGTAGACATCATCACCCCAAAAAAGAAATAAAAGAATTTATAAAAAAAAAAATATTTTCATTCATCCTCTGACTAGGATCCTTTTTTTTTTTTGAGTTTGTGTGGATTTATACTTTCGCATCGTCCTTGAACTTGGAATTGATTGTTTTTGGCACCACGACTTGATAAAATGTAAGTTTAAATTTGAAAGTGTTTTCTTATATTTGACTTCCTTGTTTATTTTGTTTTTGTTTTGTGAAAAATAATTTGATCAAGATGTAGTATTTCTCTGCAAAACTTTCCTCCTTGTGCAATTGTTTGGATAATTGAAAGCACTTTTCAAGTGCTTTTCAAGTACATTTCTTCAAAAATTACTAAAATGACTACCAAAAATACTACTTTTATGTTTGTATTCTCAGGGCAACTTCATTGCACGAAAAATAATATTTATTGAAAAACTTTGTTCCATTTTGCTATATACTGGTAGGTTTTTCTAGGCAGGGTTTTAACATTTGCTTTTTTGACTTGAATAACAGATTTTTAAACTGGATATGTAAATAATTTGTTGATTTATTTGGTGATCTTCCACAATAAATGATGGAAAAAATGTTAGGTGTGATTTGGTATTGTCCAATATGAATAGAAAAGTGAGTAATACTAATGTACGAGTTAGTAGTGAAAATATTTTTAGTAAAACTAATTATATTTATAACTGGTTGGAACTCAATCACAAGTATACTTAACTTAAATATCACAAAAAAATAACAGACAATATTTATTGAGGAAGAAGATGGATTATAACTTGCTTGAGAGGCAATTTTTGAAAATATTACACCTAAGAAAACAACAAAAACAAAACAATAGCAATGGCAACGACAACACTGGATATATAGGATACTTCTTTTTAAAGACACACTTTCTCTCATCTATTTAGATTTTATTTTACATATATCTATTTTCTATTCTTTTATTTTATTTTATTTTCTATTCTTTTATTTAATTTAATTTTATTTTTTTTATCTTATTTTATTTTATTTTATTTTATTTTATTTTATTTTATTTTATTTCTTATTTTATTTTCTTAAAGTTTTATTTTTAGATTTTTTGCACAATTTTAATAATGATTTTTTCCTTAAGAATAAAATGCATGGTATAATTTTATAATTTTATTTTTTCCATAGAGCAACCATAACCATATATATTATAACATAAACACATATATTATTTATAACTTCTCCAAAGTGTGTCAACTCTCAAATCTCAATCCATTTTGGCGTTCAAAAATTACATACGTGACTGTTTGTCACCAGGACAATTCGCAAAAAAAGAAAAAAAGGAAAAGTAGATTGTAAACCCCGCAGTCAACTAGTCGCGAAGCTAAATCCAAAAGTTGCCGTATAGGATGCAACCAAAAAGCAAAAAAAAAAGGAAATTGTAATAAGCCAAAAACATGCATTTTTTCCATCATATTTGCAAAGAAATTTGTATTCACTTTAATATTAAATATTTGTTTTTTAAACACTTACCTTGTCAAATTCAAAAACCTTTAAACTAACAAAAAATTATTGTATTTTATTTTTTATTTTAAAATCAATTTTTTTCTATCAATAGGTTAAACAAATAAATTATTTTTGAATTTAAAGTATAGTAAAGTTGCTTTGCTGTTACTTACGTCAACAGTTATTCTAACCAACCATACTTGTAAGCACTTTTGAGACTTTTTTGATATAGATCAAAAAAGGATTACAACACTTTTGAGGGCACTAGTTGTTATAGGCTTTAACACTTCGTCGCCACGAGATACAGATTTATGCTTACACAACAGAAAATAGCAATCCTTGCAATAATATTAGCCAATATATGTTACAACACTTGGGAAGCAGTTTAGGCAGGGAAAGAGTTATAGTGTATTGGAACTGCTATTGGACTCTAACACTATCCTTGCACGAGAGACAGAGATACAAAAACAGTTAATATTGAGATCTTTCCAATGATATTGGCCATAAAGTGTTATGAATGAAGAATAAAACGTAAATAATAGAAAATTTACTAGTTTTGTTTATGTTTTTGTAGACTGTTGAATGTAGGGTAAAGTCAAGTAACATGGCCCATGGTATATGGGAGATATGGCACCCTTTAAAAATTTCCTACTTAATTACTTGATTTTAGAACAAAAATATTAAAATATGTATCAGTAACTTTAAAGTAAGCTCTCAATTGATGCAGCTTTTAACTGGAATAGCGTCCTTAACTTTTAAATCACAACTGAAAATAAAAAATAGTTACAAAATTTTAGTCAATTTATTTTTGTGCATAACTTAACAAAGTGCAGCAACGGAAGTATTTGGCACCGTCAGGTGTTCGCTCTAATTTTTTGTATTTACCACTATAACTAATAGTACGTTTTTATTAGGACAAATGAGGTAAATTCGTAGAAAATTTCCAAACTCGATACGAAATCATCTCATTTCCCATACAAATTCACATCTCCAAATGAAATAATTTCAACCAAACTTGCACGAAATTAGATTGGAAATTAAGTCAAAACCTATTGAACACACCCAATTGGCCAGAGTTTGAAGAGCTCTGAAAAGGTTTTATATAAAAATGTCAAAGCTCAATGGAAGTAAAAAGAAAAAAAACAACAACAAAAAGCGATTAACAGTGAAATGAGCTGTCAAACGAAATTACCAAATTACAAATGAAAACACTTTTTCTATCGATTGTGAAATTACGCCATTTCAGCTCTAATGAAAACATAGTACATATAAGCGTACTTGTTTTGTTTGAGTAATTTGGATAAACAGTGGTAATATCAAAAGGGAGACATGGCACCCCTTAAACTTAGTATATATTACAAGGGTGCCATTTTACCTAATATTATATTCGGTAAATTTTTCATTGATTTTCTAGGACTTCTTTATTTTAACATTCGAGTCGAACAAGTGTATTTTGTAACTTTTCTCATCACATTTGACATAATACTGCATTGATTATGGTAAAAATTCATACAAAAAGTAGAGTTCTATATCAACCTCTAGCAGCATTTTTTGACATGTCTTTTCTTAAAGTATTTTGATTTTGCTTAAAAATACGTTTTTTATGTAAGCTTTCGAAATCAATGTATTTTTTGCAGAAGATGCATATGAAAGCTTAAGATAAATACCATCTTCACTTCTTGAGTTACAAGGGAAACTAAAAATGGGTGCCATATCTCCCAGCTTTACCCTAATTTAATTTAAAGATTTGTGTGACTCACCAGTTAGATATTGTTGTACACTTCTAAGATGAATTATTTTTAGTCGATGCTTACCGACGCATATTTAATAAATAGCACAAAAGCACTAAATTTTATTTTAATGTGGACTTTGGGAAAATTCAGATCCCTAGAAAAAGATGATGGCAAGAAAAAATGTAAGAACGATGGGAAACATTCTTCTTTAACATTTAATTTTTTTCAATATAAAAATGACTTACACCTTTGATATTTCACCGTCTACTACCCTATATATAAAAAAAAAAAATTGTGTAAGTCACTTTCAAAAGTCTGGGAACTCTCAGGCCATGGATATTTGAATGATATTTTGCGAATCTTGGTTTTGATGTAAAGTTAAACATTTTCACCAACTTTCATTAACGTACCAATTCTTGTCAGAAAATATGAGAAAATATAATTATTTCGGGATTTAAAGTGATAAGTGGCAACCCTTCTCCCGTCCTTCTAACAGTATTGCTACCTTGGTAAAGTAAAGTTAGGCAATGAACTATAAGTATACTTGAGCTAATCCCGTCAGGTCAAAATGACAGGTTGGTCTCACTAACAGCCCCACTACAACTTATTTTTGTATATTACACTGCGCGACAATGAAAAAAATACTTAAACGGGAACCTGATAGAAATTGTAGGTCACTTTAAACTTTTAAATTTTACACCCAACAAAATATTATTTTATCATTTTTGAGTAAAGCTGCCTGAAATTTCATCATTTCTCGCCCGAATTCATTTTTATTTATTTTTTTAAGAAACATGAAAAATAAACCCTTCCATTGTCGAAGTGTTTGTCTTGCCCAAAAAGAAATTCTTGGAGTTGTCAAAAGCATGTCGAACTTTGTGTTTTTTTTTTATCTCATTTCATAGATTTTAAGAACAATTTCTGATTTCAAAACTTTTTTTGCTGTCAATAATTCAATAGCTTTAGCTTATATAATTTTAACAAGAAGAGCATTTTTTGAAAAACAAGAATATTAAAATTTGTCTGAGTTATTAAAATTTTTAAAATTCAAAGCGGATACAAAATTTTGATAAGATATTGGGATTTCTTAATACTTTCTGCAATTTGGCATGAATAAGTCTTCCCACTGGACTCGAGTTGGACAGACTAAAAGGTTGTTTGGTGGGAGATAACATTGCTTTCGTTTCTTTGAGAAGAAGCATGCTAGAGTCTTTTATTTTAATTTTCCAACAGTAAAAGTAGAGTTCAATAGCATCGAGTGCTTTTTGAAGGTTAAAATTTGCTGGCAATTTTCGGAGATACTATAAATACAGGTGTCGTCTGCAGAAAATGCTCTCTTACAAAAATTTTGAATAGGAATGTCAGATACGTAGATATTGTAGAGAAGAGGAGAAATGATTGATCCTTGAGGAACGCCAGCTTTAATTGATTACAATGGAGATTTGCTTAACGAAATTTCGACAAAAAACTTTCTTTCATGAAGAAAACTTTATATAAGTTTAACAAGGTAGGTGGGAAGGCCAGTTACTAGAAGTTTATAGATAAGGCCATCATGCCACACGCAATCAAAAGCCTTATTAATGTCAAAGGATACAGAGTTTTTGTTCTGAAGTGCTTTTTTTTATATCTTTGGTTAGTCGTATGACCTGGTGAGTAGAGGAATATTCTTTTCTGAAGCCAAATTGCTCTGGCGGAAGAATGTTTTTGTTTGACACGATTTCTGTCATTTGAAAACAGATTATCTGAGTTATTCAATTTCAAAGGATTTAAGAGATGTTGTCAAAATTTGCGTGCAGAGCTCAATTCAAATTTTTAAGGCTTTAAAACTATGTTGAAAGCGTTTGAACCATTTGAAAGTGCACTATTTTAATAATACTGTGACAATCTACTTATTAACAAATACTTAAAACAAAACAGGGGGGGAGGGTGGAGGCGTCCGCAGACCTCAAATTGTTGGGTTTATGTCAAACCTTCTCAAGGATTCTCATGACTATAACTCTAGCTTATAGAAAACTTAGTGTTAGCTTACATTTCAACCTTTAAGGCTTGACCAGAGTGTTAGTCTAAGTTAATGTGAGAACAAACTTCCCTCACTGGTCACTATTATGATACAAACCATACCACAAATCAATCGATTGAAATTAATAGTAAATCTTGGCCAGCTGAGCAATGACAAGGAGGACAATTCTACCAAAATTTAGGAATGATTTAAAATTATTTTTATGGAAAAAGCTTCATAAACATGCTGCCTGAATACTGCTGGTCACAAAAAAGAGAAAAGAATTAAAAATTGTACCCACATACATACATTTTTAAGCTGTAGAGATTCTCAAGTCATGTCCCAAATACTCAACACTTAAAAAAAAAAATGTATTAAAATGTATAGTTGCATACACTTTGAAAACCGTTTTGGAGTCATTTTTATTTGCGATGGGTACTATGTATAAGGAAAGTTTTGGATTCATGCAAAACAAAAATATTAGAGATAACAATCAAACACGATCAAACACGACATTACGATAAAAGGAACTCAAAATCAGTGGGTGGTCTGTCTATCTGTTCGGCTACAGGTTAAACGGCTAGATCGATTTTGGTTAAAAGTGGTACATAGTGGTTTTAGGTGATTCTGCCGACGCGTTTTTTAATTTTTTTTAATCAAATAATAACGTTGCCTGAACTACAATTTTCTTATGCAATTTTACAAAATCTTATTTTACTAAGAAATGGCTGGACAACTTTTCTTAAAAAAATAGAATACATTTCCTTTGGTAAAAGCTACCTTTGGATGGGAAACCATTTTCTAAAGAAGGGCTATTAATTGTATCTCTCAATGAACAATTTTTTTTTTTTTTAGATTTTCTTCGAACGGTTATTTTGATTTAAATAAATTGTTTTATACAGGAGTTTTTAAACAATGTTAATGGTTTTTCTTGCCAAAATTTTCCAAAAATTTTCTTTTTGGATTTTTGAAAAATGTTCAAAAATCTTTTTTGAAAATCTAATATTATAAAAATTTTATAACACGGTATTTAAAGGCCTTTTTATACTCTGTAAGGTATTTAAAAAAATAACGGTTCCTTCCATACAAATGTTAAAAAAAAAACCCTCAAGGAAAATATTTTTTTCTTAAAAACGGCTCCTACGAATATAATAACAAAATTTTTAAAAATTTGCAAATAGCAACTATTACTTAATAGTACTTCTCATTTAACGTTTTTTTCAATTTTAAATTTTCTTTTTATTAATTAATTTTTTATTTCAAATATTGCATATCAAAATTTAAAAAAAAAAATAATTTTTAAACAAAGTTTAAATTTAATTGTTTTTTGAAAATTTGATATCCCTAAAAATGGGTTGACAATTTTTATTTAAAATATTTTTTTACATGCACATAAATAATTACAACCTTTTTGTATAGGTACCAAAAATGTTCCTTAAAAATGTTTTAAGAATTTGATTAGTAAACAAATATTTCTTAAGAAAACTGCTAAATATAAATATATCTTAGTATTTTTTTCATACAGTCATTTTCAATCATAGTTCATAGTTCATCTAGTACTCTCAAAGAAGTTGTTTCAGCTAATTTAAATATCGTATTTCATGCTTTTAAACATTTTTCTCTCATAATTTCCATGTCGTTACAATTACGTTTAATGTTCTCAAACCCTCAGGGTCTTGAACATAAAAGCAAGTTTGTGTGACCTAGTCGTGCATTTTATTCTTATTACCCCTTGCCATATACTCCTTGCCATACACTACAAATATTAAATTCACTGGAGTGTAAGAAATCAAACAAAAAATGGATGAAATCTTAAAAATCACATGAATCCGTCAAGTTTTGGACGATTTGAATAAAAAGAGGCTCTTTCCAAGCTTAATTGAACATATTTTTCGAAATGTTTAAAGAAAAAGAGCATCAGAATTAGAACAAAAGATAAAACCGTTATCAAAGTGAGAAAAATATAAAAAAAAACTGAAAATCACAAACATTTTGGACCATTTATTCCCCTTTTAAGAGATAATAATTTAATATCAAATGAAGCATCATCAAAATATATTTTAACACAAGAATTATCTTTATTTTATTGTTTTCATCTATTTTTCAAATTGTTTCACAGTTTCTCATTGGCTTGATAGTTTTTTGACTGGAAATGAAATAAAGAGTGCATTTTTCAAAAAAAAACAAAATTCTTAGTTTTTTTTGGATTTTTTTTTTAATTTTTTGAATTTTTTTGAAAAATTTACTTTTTATTTCATTTCAAGTCAAAAAAATTATCAAACCAATGCGAAACTGTGAAAAAAGTCGACCAAAATTGTTGTTTTTAATTAATTTTGATGATGACTACGTGATGTACAGGAACAACACAATTTGTCCCTTTAATTGGTTTGTAAAACTTTAAAAATTTGGTGAAGAAAAACAGTCCGGTGAATCAATTTGAAAATTTACAGAAATATTGACGCTGTAAAACTCTATAAATCTGCATACCAACGCAAGTCTTCAAATCAAAATTTGAAAAGTAAGAAAAGATTTACCGAAAGACCACAAAAAGTGGTTTTTTAGTACTTTCTTTAAAACTAATGGTGAAGAGTAAACAAAAGTAATTTCTAGAAAATCTTAAAAAAATCATGTAAAAAGCTTACTCAATTTCCAAAACTGTCCTGGAATTTTATATGACGTCATTTTTTGTTAAGATATTGGTAATCATAGCGTATTTAAGACCACTAAAAAATTTTACTGAAGATGAATTAACAGGTTATCCGACCATTTTAATTGATTAACTCAAAAAAAATTTATCTTTAAAAACGCAGACCTTTAGAAAAACACAAAAAACGAAAAAAAATTGTTTTGTGTCAGTTCTTACATTAACGTAGTAACGGTACTGTAAAAAAAATCATTTGCAAACAAATATTGAGACGAAAAACATAAAGCTGTATAATACTTTTTGTTTCAACAAAATACGACCACTCATCACAAAGATAAAGTTTTTTTCAAAAAACAATAATAAAAATTGAAAAAAAAATTTAATTTTCGTGACTAGTATAGATTTTGATGAATAAATGTTTGATTAGAAAACAAGAGAATCGATTTTTCTAAAAAAAATTAGTTACAACACTTTTGCACTTAAAATCAGTATATAGTATTAGAAAAAAAATTACAATCTTAAAATTATATAAAAGAAATTTTTCTTATAATTCATGCAAAGACTGTAGCTTATAAGTTAAAGTGTACTTAATCAAAAGTTTAAATTTAAGTGGTTTAAGGTCACTGGGTCACTTCGACTTAACTGACTGTAGTCTTCAACTGACTGCAGTCTTTAAAACTCAGTTTAATAAAACTTAAACTTTGTTCAATAAACACGATTGCTTCTCATGCAATTTATCTAGAGACAGGCTTACCTAAGCTACCCACATTTAAAACGCAGAATGACTATATTTTAAGAGTCTTTAACCTTTCTCGTTGGTTGAGGCCGTAGTCCATCCTGGACTGTGAGTGCCATCTAAAGTAAGTAACCTTTTGAGACCACGAATTGCAAATAAAATGCTTTTGTATGAAATTAGAAACAAAGATTGGTTAATGTAAAAGTGGCAAAACCTAGGCGAACGGAGAAGATATGGTCGCATTTACGAAGTTCGAAATAATTTAAAAGGTTGGCGGTATCGTATAATCATAACCCACATAACCCATAGTTAATAGTGGAAGCCCATCAATCGAATTACTCGTTTAAAATAAACAGATCTTACAAATTCCAAATCTGTAACAAATTTCTTGGCTAATAGCAAAAAGTCCTTCGTTTAATATAATTTTCTTTGCAGTTTATTTTAAACAATTTCATTCAATCGAGTTTTGCCCTAGACTACGTTATTTGAGACACTTTTTTTTAACCCACTGAAAAACGCACTCGGTTAAAAATGATTTTTCTGAGTGTATGCCTCCGCATTGAATTATTTCAAAATATGTTCATATCCGATCATCCTTCATGCCCAGTGAATTTCCGAAAAGTTTGTTTTATAACTTTAAAAAATGTCTTTAAGCTTCATTAAAACCTTCACAAAAAATTCAAATAATAAGTGAATTTAAAAAAAGTAGATTTAGACTATATCCGCAACTATGAAAAAACTTTTAATTATTTACAAAGCTTAAGTAAAAAGATTAATGATGCCTTAATTCTGCACTTTTATTCGAACATAATAGATAAACTTTTCATCCTTGAGTTTTTGTTTGTAGGTAAACATAAAAGTCTCTGTCGAAAAAGATACGTACTGGCATGAATTGTTTATATGCGTAAATTATTATGTAAATATGTACTTATAATATGACAATAACATATTATCTTCCATTTAATCTTCTTATTTATTTGACTTTCAAAAAGTTCTCAATTTCTTTGTTGCCATAAACAAGAGCGAACACAAAAATAAAACTCATAAACGTTAGAGCCAATCCATTGAACATGAATATGGAGTAATTTCTAAGAATTTTTATTTCTGAACAAAATAAATTTGTTAAACAAAATCAGAATAAATAATATGTTTATTGTTTCTGTAATGAAGTAAATAATACTTGTTTATATTTTATTTTGTATCCTTCTTTTTATCCTGCTACTATGTGTTTTAGTAAATGGTTTGAATAAAGGAAACATTTTTTTGTAAAAAATTGAGATTTTTCTAATGAAATTTTATGGAAAGGTCAAGGTCTCTGTAAAGTGTTAACACTTGAACGTGGTGCGAGTGAGCTTTGTTCGAGTTGTATGTTCAGACTAGTATTAGTACCAATTTTTTGCAGTGAATTATAATTGTTTCCTAAATAAATGCTAGTCACTACAAGCAAGGTGTTAGGAACATGATCATTCAATGAGATGCAACCAAAATACTTAAATGACAGCTCAATTCTTTCTCCCGATAGTGCCAATAACACAGCACAATTTTTAAAGATAAAAATTAAGAATAAACATTTTCTTAATTTTCTTCATTTAATAAAATACATCGTATGGAAATGGCGAAACAGCTGCCATCCGCAATTTTAAAGCGGTTTTCAGTTCGCCGCACCAAGTCGGAAGGTTTTGTTCTTCGCAGACGGCGTACTAAATTCAACTTTGTCAAATTCAAGAATGTCAATAATCGTTAAATTAGCGTGTTCTAATAGTCGATTTCTATGTTTTCGCGCGAAACTTTTTATTTCCTCCCGCACCGTAGGAATCCCGAGATCCCTATGAAGATCTTCGTTTCTTATATACCACGGAGCATTTACAAATGACCTAAGCAATTTATTTTCAAACGTTTGTAAGTTAATTAAGTTTGTATCGCAGGTACAACCCCAAAGTTGTATACCATAAGTCCAAACAGGTTTAAGAACCTGTCGGTATAAAATCAATTTATTTTCAATACTAAGCTTTGAATATTTACCGAGTAACCAGTTCATATCTCTTAATTTACTTTTAGTATTTCGCATTTCTTTTTCACGTGCGGCTTCCATTTTAATTTCGCGTCCAGAGTCATTCCCAGATTTTTTGCCTCATTTGCAAATGGAACACGAGCGGTATTAAGAAAGACGGGTAGTCTATTTATTTATGCAGTATCATCAGCAATCGTGACTACAATAGTGTGTTCTGTTTGAGGTATATCGCGTGTAAATATAAGGTACATAACTGGACCTAATACATTTCCTTGTGGTACCCCAGCCACTATTTCTTTGAAATCAAAATAGTCATTTCCGTGTCTTACACGAAAAAGTCTTTCATTTAGATTTGCGTTAAGAATGTTGTAAAGTCCTTCAGGCAGAACTTGTCTTAATTTGAATTTGAGGCCTTCGTGCCACACCTTGTCAAACGCCTGCGACACGTCCAAAAGGACAGTCGAACAGATTTTCTTTTCTTCAAGAGCTCTCTCAATTACGTCAGTAATTCTATGCACTTGTCAATTGTCGAATGCTTGCTTCTAAATCCGAACTGATGTTCAGGTATTAATTGTTTCCCTTCTATTATTGGTTGCTGGCGCAGGAGTAGTATTCCTTCAAAAACTTTTGAAATTATTGGAAGAAACGAAATCGGCCTGTAAAACTTCTTTTCGTGAGATGGTTTGCCAGGTTTCAAAACTATTATGACTTCCGCAACTTTCCATTGGCTCGGAACATATTCTTACCTTAAAGCGGCATTTATTATGTAAAGGAGGTTAATTAATCCTTTAAGAGGGAGCATTTTTAAAATTTCTGTCGTAATTAAGTCATATCCTGGAGCTTTATTGGACTTAAGCTTCTTTATTTCTCTTTTTAATTCGGCAAGTGTAGCATTTTTCGTTATGTAGCTTTCATTAGAGGTAAAATTCATATTAATATTTTCGTTGAGTTCTTGCCCATTGAACGGCTTAAATGTTTCCTCTTAGTAATCGGCGAATACCGTCGATTTTTCTTTGTCACTTTCAGCCCATTCATTTTGGCTTTTCTTAATCCTAAAATTACCTAAAATAACTTCTTTAAGGGTTTTAAATGAAAAGAAAGCCATCTTAATTCTTGATTGAATATCATTGTATGAACAAAATATTTAAATTCGTTGGAGCAGTTTTCTTTAAAAAAAATTAATTCTTATAAGGTCGAAGTCATAAAATTAGAAGCATACATTTTTCAAAAGTTAAACTGAAATTTCTCCGGTTATGTTGGAAAGAGAACAAAAATTTGTGAGCCATAAGAGAGATTGATTAACGTGCTATAGAAAACCTTAATGAACCCTTCATGATAAAACGTTTACCGGATCTAGGAGAATAAATGTTGATTTTTTGAGTAGTTTTATTGGGTCATAAGATTAGAAGCACTAACAAAAAATTAATAGAAAGATGGTTTTGTTTGTTTTTAAGATTTTATCGCTTTCATTCCCTTTTCTTTATAATGTGTGCATCCACCAGCTTTCAAAATAACTTCAAAAACTCGATCTTTAAGAGAACTATACAGTTATGCCAAGTAGTTCAGTGAAATCTCACTTCAGGCCCACTGAATGACGTTAATCATTACTTCCTTGTCATCGTATTATTTCCTTCCTTGGTAAATTTTCCGTGTGATCCATTCTCACACATTTTTTATTATGTGAAGGTCCATTGAATATGATGGCCAAGGCAACAAGTGAAAGTTTTGATTTTCAATAAAAGATTAAACGATTCGAGCTGCATAGATTATCGCGTTATCTTGCTGAAAAATCCATGAAGTTCGTCCAAAAAATTGATTTTCGGAAAAACTGAACTTATCAAGGATTTGTAGCTATTTCCAGTCATCTTTGTACTTTGAACTACCAAGTCTATCGTGCCATAATAGGATATTGCGCCCAAAACCATAACTCCTCCTTCTCTGATGTGATGACGGTTCAGAAATCGCACCTTTGTCCCTGGATCACTCAAATAATAATTGTAGCCATCTGGGACATCCAAGTTAAATTTCTTTTCCTCAGAAAAAATTACTTTTTGCCAATCTTCTGAGATAACTCCATGCTGAACATTCCAGGTCATATGATCTTTCGCAAAACACAAGCTTTGCTTCTTCCTGGCACCATTTAGTGGTGGTTTTTTTTTTTTAAATCTTTAGTCGCTTTAGGTGTTAAGCATTTCGGATTACACGGATAACAATTAATAAACTTGCTGTAACATTTGCCTGATGCCTGATTTTAGCCGCTGAGAAGGCTGAGTTAGATGCAATTTTTTGGGTTTTTCGGGTTTCGCGGGAAGTAAAAGTGGAAGAAATGTTTCCTTTGTATAGTTTCCCCTAAGATATTTGGTTCTTTAAATAATTGCTAGTAAACATTTACTTTTGACCTTTCCTTCAAATTCAAACATTTTTTTTTCACATTTTCACTAGCACATACAGCAAAGGGTTCAAAATAAATGTATTTTACCTTTTATATGGAAAAAAGACTTACCACTTCGCAAAAACCGTCGATATTTTGACTGCTTCTTATCTTATGACTCGATTTATTAACATATGTATATTTTGAATATAATTAACAAATATATAGTATTAAAAGTCATGGATAACTTGCACTCTTAAAATTTAAAAATTCTTAATTAAGTTGTTAATAAACTATAGTCTTTCTTCCAACAAGTTTTTTTTTGGTGAATCAACTGTGTAACGGCAGTAAAATCAATTTAACTTTTCAAAAACGTCTGCTTCTATCCTTGTGACTTGGAGTGTACCTATATCAAATTCTTACAACATTTTTAAGGAAAGTTTTGATTACGCAAATAGTTCATTTTTATTTATTTGAATATAAAAACAAAATTTAAAATCAAATTTCAATCCGTTTTTAAGATATTAAATTTACAAACAACTCAAAAACAATTTTTTTTTTTTGAAAATTTTGATATCCAATATTTTTATATCTCATATAAGAAAATAATCTACATCTATTCAGCCAATAATAATAAAAAAAATCGTTCTATAAGAAGTAGGTACTATTATTAGTTGCATTTTGTAAATATTTATTATTGATGGTAGTATATCACACTGATCTTAGCATACAGACAAATTTTTTATTAAAATCGTAGAAGCCGTGTTTAAGAAAAAAAAAATATTTTCCTTAAAGGTTTTTTTTAACATTGACACTGTTATTTTTGCAGTGTGTAAAAAAAAACCATCAATAACGAGTCTTATAAAAACCGACCATTTGGTTTTCATAACATTTGAATATATTTTTGAAAATATTTTTTTTGAAAATTTTGTTAAGACGAACTATTAACACTGCTGAAAAGCTTCTGTTAAAAATAATTGTAATCAAAATAACCGATTTGAAGAAAATCGAAAATAAAACATGGTTCTTTGGGAGGTACCATTAATAACAATTTTTTGAAAAAATAATTTCACTTTTACCAAAGAAAATTTATTGAATTTTTTTTAAGAAAAATTGTGGAGCCATTTTGAGAAAAATGCGATATTTTAAAATTATGAAAAACGTATGGAATGTACCATTATTTTTAGTTCTAAAAAAATTAAAAAGCGTGTGGGCAGAATCACTAAAAACCACTGCCAAGTTCTAAGAAAATCGATCCTGCCATTTAGACTGTAGCCGAACAAACAGACATACAAGAGACAGATAGAATTTTTCCAATTAATTTTGTGATTTAGTACTTATAATTTTTGTTTCCAAAATTCAGTGCTCTTACTAATTTTCAATTAAAAAAAAAATCAGAAAATCGGATACTAAAATTTGTTCTAGTTTTTGAGAAATTAAAATAAAAACTTAAAAAAAAAAATTCAAAAAATTAATTATTTTTTTTTATTTTTTCTATTTTTGTATAAATACTACTAGCAAGTAATAGCAAAATTAACTTAAAGAAACATTTTCTAATGAATCTGGCCAAACAGTTCTTAGCAATTGCTGATAGGATTATCTTTTTAAAACCGTATTCAAAAAACGTGGTCCAATAACCGTTTATCCAACAATGCAAAGCCGCATATTGCAGCTAGGGCGATTAATTTTGTTTCTTAAACTGTAAAATGATGTGATTCCAGTTATGCAAGTTGTAAAAATTGGTAACTCCATTTTTGGTAAACTGCGCTTCAATCTATCCATATTATCCTTTTAAAGCAGATGTGTTCTGTTTTTTCCTTCAGCAACGTTTTACAGAATTCAGTCAGTTTTACAGAAATCAGTTATCATTTGATTTCAATTCTTGCACTGTGGTAAAGTGATATGGGTGAAGGTTGTCGGTATGAATCACTGTCCAACCGCTATTCTGGACAATACCAGCGTAGTTGGGTGGGATTGCTTCGTACCAAATCCAAAATCCGTTCCTCTATGTGTTTTGATCCACCAGATGAACTTCCTCTTCTTCGCGTCTCTAGCACTTCATGTACCCGAAGATGATTGTGAAGTCTTGCAAAAAGTGAATAGTGGGGGCATCAACATTGAGCAGTGGGTTCTTTTTGATTTTTGAATTCTTTTTAAGTATTTGGTTCTTCGAAAAACACACTTTACCGGAGCATAGTTCAAGTTTAATAATTTCTTTTTATTATTTCCCCATAGCCAACCTCATTTTGCAAGTTATTGCTTATTATTTTTGGCTTCCTCCGTATATATATATTTTTCTGGCAATATCTCAATCATTTAGAAACAATTCACTGTACAATTTTAGTTACCATTTTTCTTCCTCAATCAGGGGATTTCCGCAAACCGTTTTAAAAACCAATTGTTAAACATTTCCAACTATCGATTGGGAAACAAAAAAGAACGACTAGCCAACTCAATTTCACGTAAACTTAAATTATTGGCAGTGAACCTTTTCAAGTTCAAGGCGCAAAAAAATTGGATATTTGAGTTGGATATTTGCTAAGTTAATATGATCAAAGCAGCATATCAAAATAACGGGCCTTCCAAAATATGTAAATCATAGAAGGAATATTAAGGGAGAAGAAGAATAGCGTTGCAAAACAACTGAACCTATTCAAATGGCCAGCAGTGTATGTAACGGAAGTTTTTTAAGACGTGTGGTTTTCAAGAAGAAGTAAAACGCTTATAATTTTATGTTATTGCCAAGAATTTAGCTTTATTATAAACATAAGGGTTTGCCATTATGTTTTAAAAATGATTTCGGGCAAGTGGCCACCGCGGCTGGCTCGATTAATTCCAGCCGAGAGGCCTAATGATCGACCACTTTTTGCAGCAATTGGGGCCGTATGTCAGCAATAACGTCTGGTCTCGGGCTTATCTGCGTAGACAACCAAATTCACATAACCCCACAAGAAATAGTCCAGCGGTGTAAAATCGCACGATCTTGGAGGCCACGCCACAGGCCTACGATGCGACGCGAGATAATGCGCACACCAAATCCATTATTTGGTAATACATTTACTTGATTTGCAAACGTAGTTCAGAGGTAAGTCTATTCATTATGTAATGGACAACCAAACTGAGCATAAATCAAGTGACAGTTGCCAAAAATACCAACTCCGAAAATAGTATTGCCAGATTGAAAACCACGAGCCTAAAAAACACCCTTTATAAAAAGAGATGGTGAGTAGACGCACCTTCAGGTAAAATCGCAGATTTACCATTTTTCGGGAAAATCAAACGGTAGGCCTTCCACTATTTTTGTAATTTGTAATATTTTAAAGATGAAACAAGTTGCTGAAACGTCCCCAGGTGCCAAACGTATTTTGAACATAAGAATGTTGCGGAAACGCCTCCAGATGCCAAACGCGAGTTGAAAAAATAATGGTTGATGTCTTAGAAGATATGTGTTTAGTGGACTTCGGCTAAATGTTAGAATTGCCACTATTCGGGAACTTTTTTTGTGCCAAAAATGGGGACCTTCACTTTTTGGTAATAATTACTATTTTGAACTCGAAGAAACTTGTTATAACGCTGAAAAATGCCAAACGCTTGCTGGGAAGATAACGGTTGTTGTTTTAAAAGATATGTATTGAGTAGACGCATTTTTGAGTAAAATGTCAGTGTTGCCGTTGTTTGTGTTGTGTTTTGGGAACATACTTTTTTTTAACATGAAAAAAAAGTTGCGGAATCGCTTCCAGATGCCAAACGTGCATTGGGAAAATAAAAGTTGATATCTAAAAAATTATATGTTGAATAGACGCACCTTGGGGTTAAATGTCAGTATGGCCACTTTTCGGGAACGTATTTTTCCTTATGTCGAGTCTTTTTTGGTAATAATTATTTTAAGCAAACAAATAGTTGCAGAAACGCCTCTAGAAGACGAATTCGTATTCGGAAATTATATTTTTTTAGAGTGTTGGTCTTTAATTTGTAATATATATACATCTCTATATGGCAGTTACTATTCATGTTTTTTAGGTTCTTTTAAAGAAGCTTAGCAAACTTTTAGATTCAGTGGGTAAATAACAAAAATGGATTTTGCCACCGAGGTATCACTTTCATACCTTCCAATATAGCAACGTGCCATATGTAAAAATACATAATCATTCATCAAATAAATTAAATTTTAGAAATTATTTTTGACTTTGATGGATACCTATGTATATGTATTAAGTTTTATTCGTTTATGTCAGTTGAGCAAATATATAAAACGGTGTTCAATACAAAAAATTATTGGACATTCAAAGTAAAACAAAAATACAATTTAAAATATCTTAACGAAGTGCACACGAAGTAAATTAAACACAACTGCTGTGGTTGGAAGGTGAAACTATAATGATTTATTTTACACATAAATTTATGTACAAACATATTATTCGATGAGCTACTGTGTGATATATTTTCTTTAGATTCCCGTGAACGTGGGAATATGCAAACGAATTAAAATGACAAAGTTCGTATTTCGTCTGGTGAACCATTAAAATCAATCGTTCACACAGGAGCTCTCGTTACAAAGAAAAAGAACATAAATGTAAAAAGAGTTATTAACAATTATTATGCAAAATATGCAAATAAAATTATTTTTTGTTGTGTGCAAACATTGAAGTTTGTACATACACCCCTCCTTGGAGGTTCCTAACCTTCAATTTATAAGGTGGCTTCAAAGCGAGGAACTGTTCTTCTTGGTGTTGGAATTGGCCTTCTCTGCCGTAGACAGTAAAAGATAATCATTCCAATAGTAGTCATCAGCAGCAAGGAGCTCAAACCATAATGATGATAATCATGGATGTTCAATTGGGGTTCTTCAGGTGATGTCAAATCTTTCTTCAGGTCTTCTATTTCCTGCGTAAGAATTTTGAATTGGTCATAATCAATAGTGCTTACCTTCAATGGGGGGACAAGGTCTTTTGAAAAATTACGGGTTCCAATCCAGTTGTGGATTCTTACACTCGGAATGAACGACTTGGCTATAGTAGGTTTGAAGTTTGAGCGTCCGTTTATGATGGTGTTTCCTATTTTGAGAGTGCACATATCTTTGAACTCAATCACTCCATTGGCTGCTAAGGCTATGCTGCTCGTTACTCCATTGCAAATGAGAAGACCTGTTGAATTAGTAATCAATGAAAATAACCAACTATTAGTCTGCTTGAGTGCGAGCCACCGATTTTGAGGTGGTATTTCATTCAAGATGCAATCGGCCAATGCATTATCTTCGTGATTCAGTAGAGCCATTTCACAAACTTGTAAATTGTGTTGATGGATATTAGTCGGGACAACCTGAGTACAGAGATGGTTTCTCGTGGCTATAGGCTTGCAGGATGAAAACTCATATTCCGTTAGTCCAAAAAATTTGTCTCTTGCTAATGTAACTGCTAGGTATGGTTTAGGTATATCCACTAGAAGACTCATATTGTTGTGACTGATAGGCAATGGGATTAGATTGAACACCTGGAATTCTTGATCTTGGGCTAGTGGTATCAGTATTTCAAAAACGATTGAATCCTTAAGTGTTCGTCCCTTGACTGTAATGATTTTAAACATGTCCAACACTGAAACATTTGGTAATCTCAAAGACGACGGGAGATTTCCTTGAACAAGCTGCAGCTGGTCGTTAAGTTGCTTTGGTGTGATGAGCTGAGGATTAATTTTTGCATGATTCAAATCCAGTATGACATCAAGTAGAATGTCTTGAGCGCTCTGAAAATTTATTAAAATCATAATTAAATACGAAGTTAGAGAAACAAAGTGTTGATTCGTGCCAATGCCATCTTGTTGTTTTTCAATTGCATTAAACGTTCTAGCCAGATATGTGTTCAATGTCTGGAACTGCTCTTTTACTTCTATTGTATTGCGTCTTAAAATATTTGTAGTCGAATCTGAAATAGAACTTTGTTTTTTAATTAGAGCAGATAAGTGAATTTGATGATTATTTGCTAGGTCAATCTGATTTTGAATGTGCTGAGCCTCTTCTTGATCGAGAACACCAAACAAACTATGTGCCACGCTACCAACGAAATCGAATGGAGATCTGCGATGCCGAATCGCTGTCCGGCTTGAGGTGTTAAAGCCAATAATGAGTTCGTTGTTTTGGTCAATGACGGCTACTCTTTGTCGAAAAATTTCGATAGTCTGATGACAATAATAAATTTTTTCCGATTTATCTGCCGCGCAAGCGCCTTCCAATTCATTTAAATAAGTTTTTATTTCGGTTAATTCTAACCAATAATTGGTAAGATTGTAATAAACATAAACGCTCCAAAAATTGTTCACTATCCGCAGAGTTCCAATGTCTTCAAAGTATATTCCGACTGCGTTATCAAGCTGGTTGATAATGACATGGTTGTCTGTGTACGCTGTGCTAACTGGCGCAATTAACAGTGCGATGAAAAGGGATACCAATAAAGATCCCGTTGTAACTCTGCCGCTTCTGAGTCTCCGTGATGTTGGAAATTTATTTGGTTCTCCATCATTTTTTAGAGGTGGCTTTTCTGTATGATCTGGTGAAAGATCTGTTTTGTCTGCTTCTTCTACCGGTAGGGGACACAAGTTATGGATAGCTCGCTGGAGAATTCCTCCCTGGGTCTTTATGTTAGCAACACGAACCAATCCATCATTTCCTTTGATCACTTCTACTACACGTCCCAACTTCCATTTTGTTGGTGGCATGTTAGATTCCTTCAATAAAACAAGAGTATTTGGCTTTAAGTTTTGGGACTCAGTTTTCCACTTAGCTCGTTGTTGTAAGAGATGTAAGTACTCACCCGACCATCTCTTCCAGAATGATTGCTGAACATGCTGGATTTGTCGATATTTATTGAGGGAACTTACTTTTTTGTCTGTGACATCGGACTCAGCTATGGAAAGTAGTGGTGCTCCTATCAAAAAATGTCCGGGGGTAAGAGCTTCTAGATCATTTGGGTCCGATGAAATTGGCGTCAAAGGCCTCGAATTAAGTATTGCTTCTATCTGAATTGTGATTGTGATGAGCTCCTCGTATGTTAACGAAGCCTCGCCCAGGTGTCGAACCAACAATCCCTTAGCCGATTTTACAGCTGACTCCCAGAGTCCCCCAAAGTGCGGAGAACGTGGGGGAATAAATTGCCAATTAATTCCCGTCTGAATACATGATGAATGAATTGCTGATTCCATTGTCTTTGATTGCATGACTCCTTTAAGGTCCTTGAGTTTGTTGCTTGCACCGACGAAATTGGTCGCATTATCGCAGAAAATAGTGTGACACAGTCCACGTCTGCCTATAAACCTTTTAAGGCAATTGATGAACGACTCAGTTGAGAGGTCTCCAACAACTTCTATATGAATTGCCTTTGTGGAAAAGCATACGAAAATTGCTAGATACGATTTTGAAGGAGTCTTACCTCTGATTTTGTAATGTGATTTTATAGGGCCAGCAAAGTCAACCCCTGTATAGTAAAATGGGCGAGACGGTGTTACTCTTTCCATCGGTAGGTCGCCCATCAGCTGTGTTATGGATGTTGGTCTGGACTTCGCACATATGATACACTTTCTGATCACTGATCTTGCTTCTCTTCCAATGCTTAGTATCCAATATTGTTGTCGCGAAATTGCTATAAGAGCTCTCTGGGATATGTGTAAGTTTGTTCTATGTAAATGCTCCAAAAGCAACCTTGTGACAATGTTGTTCTTAGGCAATAGTATTTGATTTTTTGCATCCGGCAGAAGTACAGAATTTGATAATCTACCTCCCACTCGAATTAAGTTATATTTTTTATCAAAATAGGGCGTTAATGTTGCTAAAGTTGATTGAGTACTTGTACTTACATTGCCCTTTAAAGCTTTGTATTCTTGTGGAAAAGCCATACGTTGAGTGTATACCATGAGAAGGCGGGTTCCTTCACGCAGTTCGTCAGCAGAAAGTATGCCACTCCTTCTTAGGAGGTCAGGCCGTTGGGTGTTCCTTAAGAATCTGCTACAATATGAGAATATTTTCTGCAATGTATGGAAAGAGTTTCTATGATTAATTCTATTTAATATATCTTGATCGTGAGTTGCAGTCATCAATGCCGTTTTGTTTTTTCGCAATTCTGGAACCACCTGTGGAATGATGTACTTACTTGGCTCCCAACATGACTCATCTAGTTTAAGAAAAGATGGGCCTTCAAACCATGTCAATGATGATGAAAGGTCGACGAGAGTGCATCCTCTCGTTATCAAATCAGCTGGATTAATTTCTCCTTTAATATGATTCCATTGTGATATCTGAGTTTCTGCTTGGATCTTAGCTACCCTATTTGCTACAAATGTATCCCAGACATAAGAAGGAGAGTTAATCCAAGCCAGTACAGTTGTTGAATCCGTGTAGTATGCTATCTTATGAACATACTTCTTAAATGTCTGGAGTATTCTCCTTACCAGCTCAACCAAGAGCTCTGCAGCTTGAAGTTCGAGACGAGCGATTGTAACGGCCTTCATCGGAGCGATGCGAGATTTTGAGCAAAGTAACTTACTATAGATGTTACCTGATTCGTCTATGCATCTGACGTAAACACACGCTCCAAGGGCAGACATACTACTATCCGAAAACCCATGTAGTTCGGTTCTTTTTGGCAATGGGCACATAACAAATCGAGGTATGCTTATGTTTTCTAATTTAAAGAATTGATTAACATACCTGTTCCACTTTTCGGTCAGGTCCATAGGAAGCTGGTCATCCCATGAGAACTCCGTCTTCCACAGGTCTTGTAAAAAAAGTTTGCCAAGCATTATGACTGGACTTAATAGACCTAGAGGATCAAACAGTCGTGCTAGGTCTGACAAGACAGTTCTACGTGTTATAGGTGTTTTTGGTGCTGTGAATTTGTCTGAGTTAAATCCAAACTCAAATTGATCGAGAGTTGGATTCCATATCAATCCCAAGGTTTTGATTACGTCAGACTGATGGAATCTAACTAACCTTTCCTTGTGTTCATCAGGAATATTCTTGAGTATGTTGCTATTATTAGCACAGAATTTTCTTAATTCAAATTTACCCTTTTCTAGAAGAAGCGTTATGTCTTCAAGCAGTTCTCTGGCCTCTGAAACTGTGTCCGCTCCAGCAAGTAGATCATCAACGTAAATATTTTCACGTATAGTTTGGGATGCTCTTTCGTGCAGCTGTTGATAATTGTCGGCCAGCTGTGCAAGACATTTGGTTGCTAAATATGGAGCACAAGCTGATCCGTAGGTTAATGTGTTAAGTTTGTATGTCTTCAGAGGTTGATTGCTTTGAGGTCTCCAAAGAATTAATTGAAAGGCTCTGTCTTCTGGGCTTACCAGTACTTGTCGGTACATTTTGCTTATATCTGCTGTAAATGCATACCTTTCTAATCTGAAATTAATTATTATTGAAAACAGGTCAGGTTGGACTGTTGGTCCAACGCCTAGAACATCATTGAGTGAAAATCCAGATGTTGTTTTTGCTGAACAATCAAAGACCACACGCAATGCTGTTGAGGAGCTTTCTGGCTTCAACACACAATGATGCGGGATGAAGTAATGATTTTGTGGGATCTCAAAGTTCTCAATCGGACTCATATGGCCCAATTCTTCGTATTCTAATAGGAACTGAGAATAAAGCTCACACAATGCATAATCTTTTTCTAATCGTCGTTCTAATGAAAGAAATCTTTTGCGTGCCCTTTCGAGAGATGCACCCAAGCAAGATGGATTTTTTTTGAAAGGAAGACTTACCATAAATCTTCCATTTGATACAGTTTTTGTGCTGGAGTTGAAAAATTCCTCACAGTTATGCTCTTCATTACTCATGCGTTTGATTTGAGTGTCATGAGTCTCGTACTCCCAGAACCTACTCACAAGTTTCTCTAATGAGGAGAGAGATGGCCTTGTGGCAATGGTGCAAACGGCAATGTGGTTTGAAGCTTGAACGCCACCTGCAACTATCCATCCTAGTTTTGTGTTACGAAGTGTAGGAAGTTGAGGTCCAACAGTTATTTCCCCTGGAAGAAGAAGATCGAAAAACAATTCGGCACCGATAAGCATATCGATTTTTTGGTTAGTCATAAATCCTGGATCAGCCAACTGAATATGAGACGGAATTTCCCAATGTTGTGACTGAACTTCACATCGTGGCTGGTAATCTGTAATTTTGGCTAGTACGGTTGCTTCAATACTTGCCTTGAAGCTTGAATTATTTGATTCAAGCGTGAGTGATATAGCAAACTGTGTTTGTGTGTCATGTCCTCCTATGCCACTTACTGAAGTTTCCGATCGGTGTTTCGGTAGACCCAGTGCTTGTGCAAAAGCGGCAGTCACAAAATGAATTTGTGATCCTGAATCTAACAAGGCACGGCAAGGAAACCATGTTCCACATGCTGACTTGACGTTAACCAATGCTGTTGCTAAATAAACTTGACGTGGTTTTGATCTACAATAAGTAGCTGCATTGGAATGCGTATATTGGTAGGTTGATGTTGATTGACCTTCCCCCCTTTGAGTTGGTTGCTGCTGTTGGCTACCTGTGGAATGTGAAAAATAGTTATTTGATTGAACTTCCCCCCTTTGAGCTGGTTGCTGCTGCTGGCTACCTATGGAATGGATTTGATTATTAATTGGTTTTGTTTTCAAAAATTGCCTTGAATCCTTCTTATGGTGCAGAAGGGTATTATGTTTGCCATTACAACTTAGACATCCTCTAGAGTGGCATGTGTTGGAGGCATGCCCTGACTTAAGGCAGTTACGGCAAATTCCAAGCCGTTGAACAGCTCTCTCACGATCACCACCTGAAAGAGAAAGAAATGATTTGCAGTTAAATATTTTATGACTACCTGAGCTGCACATAAGGCAGCCATCAACTTTGGCTGCTACTACGGTTGTTGGCTTCCTTCTCTCGTCTGAATTGCTTATTGTTTCAAGGGTTTGAAACCGGGATTCAATAAATTTCAGTAGTTCTTTTAGTGAAGGGCTGCTCCTTGGATCAGCTAGCGATTGCTCAAACAGTGTCCTGCTTTCCTTGTCCACTTTCTTGAGCATCAGATGAACCACTATGGGATCCCAGTCATGAGCGTGAAACCCCAGATTGATGAGTGCCTGGATTCCTTCCTTCGTGTTGTCGTGTAGTTTCCTTAAACTGGAGGCAGTTCCAGGTGCTGCTGGTTGACTCAGAAGTTTTTCTAGTTGAGCTGACAACAGAAGACGTTTATTGTCGTATCTATCCATGAGCGTCTGCCAAGCTGCTTCAAAGTTGCTGTCTGTAGCTGGGAATCCTTGTATTAAACCAAGCGCTTCTCCGGTCAGATTAGATCGCAGGAAATAGAGCTTTTGGGCAAGTGATATTGGTTGCTCAAGGATCATTGGTTTGAATAGATCATAAAATTGACGCCACTTAAGATAATTCCCGTCAAATTTTGGCAACTCAATTTTCGGCAGTTTCAATGATGTGCTTGAAATAGGTTGATCCTGTATACAAGATGTATCTGTTACCTTTGTTGGAAGTCCAATCTGCCTTAACTCCAACTGTTGTTGAAGATGAAAATAATTTTCAATGTTTTCTTCATCTAGGTCACCATCCAGTCGCTGATATAACGATTTAATGTTCTCAAAGTTTTCTTTTATGTTTGTTACTTTAACTTGAAACATTTGAGGTTCGGTGATCTTTAACTTTAGTGAGCAATTGTCCAATGATGCTTGTAGATGCCTTGAGAGCACCTTGAATCTTTCTCTTGGGGAAAGCGTGTTTGGCTTAGAAGCTTTAAGCTCAAGCCTTTGTTTAATTTCAGGTAGATTCATCCTAGTTGGTATTGCTGCTGGCGGTGTGATCGATAATCCTAATACTGATGGCGGTGCTGCTGGTGGCTCCTCCTGGATATGGTCAGCGTCCCCCCGTTCTTGCAATTTTGTCAACCGACTGATGATATCCATCTTCATAGCTTCGTAAACCTTTCGAATCTCTTCGTAGTACTCCTTGGTGAAGTACTCATGCTGTAGATGGCCTGAGTACTTATCTCTAATTTCGCTATCGTTGGTATCGAAATAATCCCAAAGATTTTCCAACTTTTCCTTCCTCTGCTGTAATTTTGTAACCGTTTTTCGATCGTTACCATCCTTCCCATAGTTGCGGGATAGGACGCAGATCTCGGTTCCGATTTGCTCTTGAAGGTCAGTGAGTTCCTTGAGAGTCTGTGACATGATAATTGCTTTATATTATTATTTTTTGTTGATGAAGATGTTATATATACGAACGCACAAATTGTTATATTTGTGATTTATTAACACAATTAATGTTAGCTGAATACCCGACACTCTAGTTTTGGTTCAAATGCTAACGCAAGCACACAAGTTTGGTATATTCTTAATAAAAAGCAAAATACAATTAATGTTAATTAAACTCAGGCACACTAAATTCTTTTAGTAGTGTCCTGTCACGGTCGCCAAAATGTTCAATACAAAAAATTATTGGACATTCAAAGTAAAACAAAAATACAATTTAAAATATCTTAACGAAGTGCACACGAAGTAAATTAAACACAACTGCTGTGGTTGGAAGGTGAAACTATAATGATTTATTTTACACATAAATTTATGTACAAACATATTATTCGATGAGCTACTGTGTGATATATTTTCTTTAGATTCCCGTGAACGTGGGAATATGCAAACGAATTAAAATGACAAAGTTCGTATTTCGTCTGGTGAACCATTAAAATCAATCGTTCACACAGGAGCTCTCGTTACAAAGAAAAAGAACATAAATGTAAAAAGAGTTATTAACAATTATTATGCAAAATATGCAAATAAAATTATTTTTTGTTGTGTGCAAACATTGAAGTTTGTACAAACGGAAACATCTAATTTTATCCCGACAGACAAACAGCTGAAAATCCACATACATACAAATGAATTTATACTGACAGATCGACTGGAAAAGTTTTTACGTAATTTAAATTTTATTGCGTTGTTGGAATAATTTGATGAAAACACCCCTTTTTGGACTTAAAAAAAAAAAATCAAATGGACTAATAAAAACATACATTTGTACATACGATAAAAATGGTACCTAAGTTGTTTTTAAAGGATGAAGGAGGTTATTCAAAATATGTATGTATATTCACAAAAAAGAGAAACGCACAAAAAATGTCGTGATGCCATATAAAAAAATATAAGACTGTTTTTTTTTTTTAATTGTCCCATTCCCATTTTCATTTCCATTCCCTTTTAGACTTGACTCCATCCAATTATCTTTGTGGAGCCAAAACAAATTTCAAAATCCCATTTTGTGTCGTTTCTGTTTTTTTTTTTTTTTTGTTTGCAAAAGTTATTATTATGAGAATTTTTTAAAGAAGAAGAAGAACACAAACAAAACAAGCCAAGAAGGCATCGACAGAGAAAAATAACAAGATGACAAAAAAAAATTGAATAAAAGCTGTGCCCCACAATAGACCCATGGGTTTAATTTTGCTTCCAGCTTTCTTCTCATCACCTCTTGGATTAAGTCCACTTTCAGAAATGAGCAATGTGAATGATATTATTTCTAGACGTTATATTTTTGTTTCAATAACTTTGCTATAAAAGCCATCTTAATCCACAGTTATTATTTTTTTTCTACTTTAATTTTTCAATCACACTGGGAGAAAATAATTCTTTGGATATATGTACAATGATGAGAAGGAGAAAATCCTAGTATTTCTTTGACCCTATCAATATAAAAGACAATTGACAGGCGACCTTAAGGTTTGAGATGATAAAGAGTTTTAAAATAGGAGCATCTGTTTCATTTGCGGAAATAGAAAGATTTTTTTTCTTTTGTTAGCTATAATGTCTTATGAGTATGTAAATATTTATGTATTTCAATCACTTCAGTTGGGCATCATGTGAAACATAAAAATATATATTTCCTTTTTGTCAACTATTACAAACAAATAAATTTCAATCGTGACAGACATGTCAAAGTATAAGCTAAAAAAATGACCTTTTGCTAGCAAGTACCTAGGTACGAGTATATTACGATTATTGTTTAAAGTGCGCTTTATCGTTTAAAATAAAAATCTTATATTTCTTCCAATGGGTATTAATGCTCCTATAGCATTCGTTAGGATCAAGATGTTATTAATATATGTATTTTATTTTTCCCTGATCAAAAAAAAAATAAGTTGAGTCAAATTATAAGAAAAAAAACCTACAGGAATAGGGGTGGTAGCTTTCCTTTTCTTAATAAGATGGGGATTTTCTATAAAAACGACTTGAAATCGAAAAAAAAAAATATTAAAAACAACGGCAACACTTACAATAAATAGTTTTGGCCTGTTGCTATTTTTAAAGCCAAAAACCTGATTCCTAATTTCATATCAAGTTAAGTTATTTTACTTCAATAGCTAAATAATTTTTGAAAAAATTCTGATCAAACTCAAAATTAAAAACTAAAAGAAATTTATTTATATGCATATTAGTTTGGTTCTTATTTGTATGAAGGAAAACAAATTGTTTGCCTTTACCGAGCACCAGTGTTGGTTCCTCAAAATTAAAAACGGGCACAGAAAAAATCTGAAGATAATTGGACTGTATTAACACGTGCCGCAATGATTTTGAAAATTTGTATTGAGTTTTCATTAAACCGATGAAAACGGCATGATTGAGTCCCACATGTTCTTCCTCAAAAAGGTTAAGTTACTTGGAAGTTAAGAAAATTAACAAAAATATTGAGTACCGAATTATACAAGCATTTTTATGAATTTTTGTATCGAAATCGTTTGATCCGTATTTGAGATGAATAAACTTTTTCTTAAAAGTTTTATAGAAAGTATCTGCCTACTGTTATATTTGGAGCTTAAAATAAATTTACTAGACCCAAATTCCCACAGGAGCGTCAACTTTAAGCTCAGTGTGGCACGTGTGAACGTGTTAAAAAAATAGGGTATTGTTTAATGATCTTAATGAACAGAAAAGCGTGCTCAAAACTTTTGAAAATAAGGATATGTTCCTGAATACAAAATATGTCTTTCAGTCCAACTTTGGCTGTCAGTATTTAATGCTAATCTTGAATAAATATTCAGTTTTTTTTTCCAAATACTCGGCGATAGATTATGTGATACCCTACAAGTAGATATGAATAATTAAGGGCCATCGGACATCTACAGCTTCAAGGAAATTTTGGTGGATCTTACTTATTTATTGTTCTTACTTATGCCACAGCACCGAAAATCGGTTTATCTCGGATCAGGAGAAGTCCTGTTTTTGGCCAACCCATCTGCCATTTCGTTTCCGTATATGTCACGATGCCCTGCCAGGAAACCATCTAAGGGTGACCATGTTCGTTCCACCTAGTAAGTTTAACTCATACCGGTAACGTTATTTCAGTTTGGACTTTATAGACCAGTGCCAATAATTTTTGAAAAAAAAAAAATTATTAGCAGAAAATGAGCGATGAGGAAAATTACCATCAATAGTACATACAAGGGGAAAAATAAATTGCCCCGCAGCAGATGACCGGAAGTGGGGTGGGTAGTAGACCTCCTATCGAAAAAAGTTATATGGGAAGGTTACACATTTACTTGGATCATTTTTTCACATAACCTCAAAAATATTGAGAAAAATACCAAAAACCAATTTTCTGGTATTTAGTTTTATCTTCGACAAAAATGATTGATTTTGATAAAATTTGGTGAAAGCTGTAATTTTTTTTGAGGCAAAATATATATTTTTGGTATTTTTGTGAATTTAATTTGAAAAAAATAGACTAGTTTTCAATCAAAAAAGTTGACCAAAAAATCTTTGATTTTTGAAAAACTTTGGACAGCTTTTTTTTGTCAAAACCTGTACTTTAAGATGGTTTAAAAAAACATAACATTATTGTGAAAAAACATAGTCAAAAATGCCAAAAACCCAAAAACGTTTTTTCAAGTTCGATATTTCCGTAAATGCCAGTAATTGTTCATTGTTCATTTTAATGGAGTGTTGAAAGTGATGCAAAACGGTACTTTAAATGTAATTTATAATAAAAAAATCTTAATTAACTATTTAAGGTTCTATTTACCGAAATCCCAAGCGTTTAAACATCAATTTTGAGGTTATGTGAAAAAATGATCCAAGTAAAAATTGTAGGTCTCTTAAATATTGTATAGAAAGTTGTATTTTCCTATATAACTTTTTTCCATAGGAGTTTACTTTTGTCAGAAATCGACCCCACATTTTGGCCCATCGACCCCACTTCCGGTCATCTGTGGCGGGGCAATTTACTTTTCCCCTTTTATATGCTATTTATCCTAATTTTCCTCATCACTCATTTTCTGCTAATAATTTTTCCAACTTTTTGCCTTTGAAAACCGGTTTGGCACTGGTCTATTATGGTGATCGAGGAAATGGCTTTAGTTGCCGCCTGGCTATTTATTATTGCTGAGTCTTCACAGACTGCAATACCCTACAAAAATCTGGAAGCTTTATAGATTTACTAATAGGTGAGATATATGTACCTTGTAAGATTTCAGTCATTATCGTTTTTAAATATTTACTATTTTTAATGTTATGTATAAGCACATATAATTTTCCCAAAAATAATATTTCTTTTCTTGTATTCTTTGAGAAATCCCAGGGGCTTATAACACAAAGCTACAAGTACTTGTAATACAAGTGAATTCTTATTAGTGTATCGGCTGGCTCTTCTACAAGTGTAATGGAATGAAGCATCATCACAAGAGGAAAATTGGGCAACTTCCCTCTTTTTGTGGCACAAAGCTATAAGTATAGCAAAAAAAAAAGAAATTTTTCTATCTACAATTGGCTTAAAAGGATTTTGTTGGCACATAAGGGGCCTAACGTTATATATTAAACAATAATTTTTGAAAACTTAATATAAATTATAAAATGGCCGATTTTAGCTAGGCGTTCACGATATTCACTTATACAAGCAATATAGAGACATAAACACAGAAACTAACATAAGGATTGTATAATAATTTTACAGGATAACTATTGAAGCGAAAGTACCGTGGTCATTTCATAAAAGCAATATAGAGAGATTAAAGAAACATTGGTACATTGTTTCTATCGAGCTAATATAATTTGCACCAGAAAATATTTAAGGACTTAGTAATGCTCCAATAAGGCATTTACTTTCTGTCAGAGAGGTAAATGGAGAGCTATAGAAACAAAAAACACCACTTTAATGTCTGATATGCGAAGCAATTTTGCTAGTTGTGTAGGCCCTGGTTCTGCATGAGCTGTTGCTCCACAAATTTATTTTTTTTTTTTAATATAAGAGCTGGGTTGATTTTGTCGGGTTGTTCAGTCCCGGTTGTCATGTGGCACAATTGGTTTAGGGTTGGGATAGGATTGGCGTTTAGCCACGATAATGGGCTGACCCTGGACCAGAGTAGAAGTGTCCTGCTTCATCGTTGATTGTCGTTGCTGTATCCAGGATTTCCTTAGCACCTATGTACCTTGGTTCCATATGTCGTTGTTGGTTTATAATCATTCTAATCAGTTAATTACGGTGATTGGCTATATTCTATACGAGTTTATCTGCAGATGGAATTAAAAAATTGTCCAGGGGTACTACCTTGGCTTCAGAGTAAAGTTGCTCGTTCTGGAAAAGCTTACGCCGTTAACGATTGAAATAAAGTCCAGGGCAGATCTTGAGTATTTTTCTCTCGAATATGCAGTTCCTTCATAGCTGTTTTGGAGATGGTGAACCAAACTGGGAAGGAGTTACTGAAGTTGCTTATAGATCAAAACTTTTGTCTATTTGTCTAGTGGCCCAGCTCCGGTATCTTTTTCATCAGCGGGTAGAGGCGATTGAAAGAAAAGTTTGTCTTTTTGAGTGCAGGAAGTGAATGTTGGTTGAATCTTTTTAGCAGTTGATGCCTAGCTACTTGCTCTGCATTTGGCTGGCAATCTAGTTCCATGTGGGAGTGCTAGGGGATGCTCTGATTTGGATGAGTTGATCTGGATACCCCATTTGGTGTAAAAATGAAATAATTTGCGGATGTGTGCCTCGACTTCTCAAATAGCTATCAATAGAGAGAATGATGAGCAATATGTTAGTGAGTCATCAGCAAGGAGAAGGCTCTCGCATTCACTTGAAATTGATAAGTCAGAGGTCATGATGCTGTAGAGAATTAGTCCAAGTTTCGTCCCTTGGGCAACTGGAGTTAATTCGGAATTTATATATAAAATTTATTTCATTCTTTTAAAATAAGGAACGCTCTTAATTCCTTAAACGTTTTTTGTTTATCCGACGGGAGCACAGTTTGTCTGTTTTTGAGAACGGAAAATGATCATACTACATATAATCCAATTAAATAAAATTTTAAATAATGGCAACCAAGGCTGAGTGCCACCCCATGCAGTGTGCCACTCTGGGACATGGTCGTGAGCTAAGACGCCACTCGCCGACCACAGGAGATCAATCACCCCTCAAAAGATTGTTGTCTGCAACAATTTAAATCAATCTAATGTTAAGTGGGAGTTGATGGACCGAGGTTGGTGTTTAAAACCTGTGATGTGATGACTTCTATTGAAAACACACACTTACTTACCTCCCGAATACTGATATCCCACCTTTCCTTTCACAGAAGGAAACAGCCCTACAGAGAACATTCTTTCATAAAATCTCCTTGAAAAAGGAATTAAATAAGATTGAAACTATCTTAAGTATAAACTGTTATATTACAACCTTAGCAAATTAAATTTTAATACCTTGTCCTACACCTGTGACCCAGTCGAGCAATTTATTCGCAACATCATACGAGTAGCTATTAAAATAAATTCTTAAATAAACCAAAGTGATTATTATTTTCTACACACACTTAATCAAAAAACAAAACCATTTTCTATAGCTTCCTCCTGGTCAAACTCATTGTTTCTTCTTCTTCTTCTTTAAATTCCTATGCGCACAAAAGGACCTTTTTTCTAACACTATCATTGCCATTATGCGGTAGAAATACTATGACCAAGTAAAAGTAATTGAATTCCAATTTTTTGCTTCGTTGACTTAACACATACCACTTCCGAAGTGAGCCATGAACGAACAATATAAACGTGATTCGTTCCGCCTTCATCTATGAATTTTTGCATGTCCCATGTCCAGGGAAATTTTTGTGAGTAATTTTTTGGAAAACTTGACGCAGTTTATCCACATAGATACATAGCTAGGTGCTCCTTTGGCTATGATGGTTTTACTTTCAACAGAAATGCTCACATGACCTTTAACCGAAGTTGAAATAAACTCCAAAGACATTTGGCATTTTGCCCACACACAGAACACAGATACAAACATTCAAGAGTTACAAAAAAAAAATTCCTTTTGCAACTCAGCTTGCATTTTATACGGCTAAAGTATGTAGGAATAGGGAGACATTTTTTCTGAATGCAATTATCCTGAACAGTATAACACATTAAACCTATTTATGTTTGATAGAAATTTGCAATAAAAATATTCATCATAAACTTTCTAAATTATAAAAACTGAAATACAAAATTCCCAGAAGAAGTATTTTTTTTATTGGTGATGTCTGCTTTTGGGAAAATTCAATCTGACCAAAGACTAAACCATAATCACCTGATGCGGATGAATATTTGACGTCGACAAACTGTCACTTTGGCAATAATAATAAATGCCAGGATACAAATTTCTCCAGGGATCTAGATGGGAATGGTGCCACCGTGACTTGACGCTCGGCGCTGTGCTGCCTTTGTGTCTAACCTAAAACGTGATTCTGTTCTGAATATAAGGAAACTGAAAATAAGTTATACATATACAACGTACACATAGTTATTAACTACGTTATTGTGCGAAACAATTTTAGTATACAAAACGCAAAGTAATTTCTTCATAAATCAATTACCGTGGAAGAAATGTCTTTTATTTTTAAACCGAAACAACGAAGAAAAGCTCAAAATATCCCAACAGAAAATTCATTGCAAATTTCTTGCTATGAATAAATTTTAATTTAACTAGACCTAGGGGATGTGGATGGGGGGCGAATAAGATGATTATAGGTTGGGATGGCTTGAGCTATATTTCTTATATTGGATTTGGGCGTTGAAGTTTCCTTGTGTACTTTTTTTTTATTGACATGTTCTATTTGCATAATGGGATCCTTTTCATTATTTCTGTTATTTTTTATTGGATTTTTCTTCTTTTTTCACAATAGTCTTGTCTTGAAGGACGATACTTTAATGGTTCCTCATCAAATAGATTAACATGTAATAGGCAATAATGGTTAAATATGTTTCCCTTTAATAAATTATTTTGATCAATTTTTTTAGTTTGATGAGCTAATTTTTATATTCACGGTGTTGGAGCATTTAAATTTGGTAAAATTTGTATTTTTTTCGAAACTATTTTTAATTTTGCTGGAACTTTTCTTTTATTTCTGTGTACGACCAAAAATAAGGATATGTACGATACAAAATTTATTAGACGTTGAAACTAATCTCATTTTTCTTCAAATCCGCCTGCTGTTGCGTCGTGTTGTATTTGGTCTCATAGATTTTTATAAAAAATGCAATAAATAACTCAAGTTAAGGGCTGTGCTGTATTTTTTAACTTTTCTTAAAAAAAAAATATGAGGTATTATTACTACCTACCTACTAAGAGCAATTTTGTTTGTCTATGTGCCACCTTTTCAAAACGTTATTAATGGTGATCAAATTTAATTCTTGATGGAAGCATATGCCCGATGAGTCTCTCAGCTCCATATGTCCTATCTACAAAAACGGCATTCATATGTCCTATGAAAACTATTGAAGTATATCCCTGATAAGCGTCGCACACAAGCTCCTATCCAACGTACTGTTTGAACATCTTAAGCTGTTCTGCAGTACCATTGTGGGTTCCCAGCCAGGCAGATCGACTTTAGACCTCAATCCAATCCTGGAATAGACCAATGAATTTCAAGTCGATACACACAATCTATTCATCGTCTTCAAGGGCGCATATGATAACATTCATTGTCAGGAGCTCTATTCATATTAGAGCCCTCTAATGCACATGTACTTAAATACACGTGTTACTCTTGTAATTAATTATGTGTGCATGAACCCGTGTCCTTATATTTACACGTGTATTTATATTTTCCCATAAATTTGGCAATACACGTGTAGTGTAATTATTGTAATCGTTTTTACAATTTGTCTAATGTACGTTGAAAATAGGTACAGTTATTGTTTTAATAGTTACAAGTAAAAAAAAAATTGTTTTATGATAGGAACCTCTACTAGTCCATTCAAATAACACACTATATTTATATTTATTTGGTTTTTCTGAAGCCTGATAAAAAATCTTTAAAATTGGTTTTAGAAACATCCGTTGTCGTTGGTGTCGTCTTCCTACCAGAACTGAAAATCAATTCTTATTATATTTAAAGGTTTATTAAATACACGTGTATTTTTATTTACACGTATATTTAAAAAGTACACGGGTAGGCGGGTATTAATTCCTTACAACACGTGTACCCGTGTGACGAGTACCTGTGTCCTGTGTAATTAATCACCCGCCTGAAATCGAAGGCTCTAATCCATATAGACGAGTCAATATAAGTCTCAAAGTAACTTTTATAGTGAGACAAATTCCAACAAAGGGGTTTTGGATGAAGTTTTGCTCTAATAGGTGTTGTAAGCGTGAGAAAAAAAGTTTACCAAAACCGGACCATCGGAAGCCACTGTTTTTCAAAATGGCAGTTTCGTTTCAAATCAGTAAAATCATTTAAAGAATGCTATTCCATTAAATAAAAAGTGATCTCAAAGCCACGCCAGGCACTTACTAGGAACAGTTCCACAAGGCAAACTTAATAATCAAATGCTCATCTTTGTCTTTCATTGAATCAAATTAACTTAACGGTTGAATTTTGATCTCCTTACCTTTTTACTAGATATTGGAATAAGTATTATTATGTTTTGAATTTTGTTGAAATGTCTTAGCAAATAAAAAAGTTATAGCAAAAAGTTTAAAATTCTGCTAACCGTTTGATCAAAAACTTAAGTCCCTGTGTGTACAGTCATGCCCAATTAGTTGCATATACATTTTTTGTTATAAATTATGAACAAACAAACGCACTATTTGGTGTACCAAAATCAAAACTTAAATGTAGTAGTCATATTTTTCCAACCGGGAAACCGATAAAATAAATTAAGTGGTGGGCATTTAAACAGTTTTTACTGTATTTTTTTTTTGTTATAGGTTATGCTTGATATAGCAAAAAACTGCGCATTTCTTAAAATATTTGGTTTACTGCTTTTTAGCAGTTTTTACTGTTTGAAACATCTTTTTTAGACGAAAACCACACAAAAAAAAAATATACCTAGAAATATGCCACTTTTCGGCACCATAGACAACATTTATTTTTTGAAATGAGTTCCTTGACCCTAGATTAGATACAAAAATTATTGTTCTACGACAAAAATTAACAAAGTTACAATTTTTTTTATGATTTCCAGTGTAACCACCCGCCTGACTTCTGATCGTCCGATTTTGGTAAACTTTTTTTCCCATGCATACATCACCCATGAGAACAAAATACCATCAAAAAACCTTTTGTTGGATCTTGTCCCACTAAAACTCTTATATTGACTCGTCTAATAGCAATGACTGAACTTGAGATCCCGGGTTTCGGCAAGGAGATGCGATACAGCGCCGGATCTATGGGGGGGGGGGGCAAACCGGGGCCTGTACTCCGGGCGGCAGCCTCCAGGGGCGCCAGATCCATATGCCTTGCAAAATTGAGAACTGCCAACACTTAGACCTGGGAGAAGTCAGTTTAAAGTGTACGCTTACATTTATACCAATTTTATATGGTAAAATAGCCCAGTCAAATTTGGAATTTAAATCGCAATTCCTGATGGACAATTTTTTGGTATGGAATCTGTGTATGCCTCCTCATTATAAAAACGAGTTTTCGGGATTTTCGGGCTTAGGGAAGAGCCGCCATTTTGAAAAAGAGATTGGTTTCGTTTTTATTTAACAACTCTTTGACTTCGACTTAAATATTATACAACATAAAATCATCTACAAAAAAAGCTATTACCGACTTCTGTAAGTTGTTCCGACTTTATGTTATAGTAGGTCCACCTATATGAGTCATGTGTTGACACATAGATTTGAAAGTCTGTTACGCTTCATAGGATGCTCCAAATAGTTTACCGAGTAAGGAATAGGGATTCTTAGATTCATGTGGTATCACGACATACCAACTCACGGTCTAAGTGTGTAAGTCTTCACGACTGGCAGCCTTTTCAACCTAACCTAACAAGCGTACAAAAAAATATAGTACATTATTGAATCGTTGGTTTTCAATACCTTTGTTGAAAAAGGGACATTTTCCTCAATTTATGTTTTTTTAAATAAAGATATCTTTTTAACGATCAGTCGGAGAAAAAAGTGTCATAACATTTTTGGTAGATAATCACATTATCTACAAGTTTTGTAAACATTACTTTTTGATTAGATACATGTTTAACCATTTCAATGTTACAAGAAAAAACGAGTATTTTCGACATTAAATAACTTTTAATGCAAACCAGATTCGTTTGTAGACTTGTACATGCATATTTTTTATGTAAAAATATAGATAATTGCATTTAAAATCTTCTCTTGGAATTTTTCCTCAGTGAAAGTTTTTCCTGGGATAAGAGTCAATGTTTCAGAAATTAAATTTAATTGAAATAAGAAAGAGTTTTTGCCGAATTTTTTTTTTTTTCAGAATACATAGATCGACCCCTTCCCGCAATTTCATCGCGACATTTTCAACGAAGTTGAGTTCTTTTTTTGTTTTTTTTTTTTTAATTTTATTTATTTTACCGTGTGTGGGTGAAAAACCTGCATATCAGGTTCTATGAGGACCGAAAAACGCGTGCTCATAGAAGTGTGTGAGATTCTTATTACACTAAAACCACCTCCACTTCCCGATTGGAACTAAGTTGAAACTTATCTAGCAATTTATTTTTAACGAAGTTATGTAACGTGTTGCAGGTTACTTTTCGGTGAAAGTTCCTGCTTATTCCCCGATTTTAAAGCGGTTTTCTGTTCACCGCACCAAGTTGGAAGGTTTTGTTCTTCGCAGACGGCGTACTAAATTCGACAAGAATGTCAATAATCGTTGAATGAGCGTGTTCTAATAGTCGATTTCTATGTTTTTGCGAGAAACTTTTTATTTCCTCCCGCACCGTAGGAATCCCGAGATCCCTATGAAGATCTTCGTTTCTTATATACCACGGAGCATTTACAAATGACCTAAGCAATTTATTTTCAAACGTTTGTAAGTTATTTAAGTTTGTATCGCAGGTACAACCCCAAAGTTGTATACCATAAGTCCAAACAGGTTTAAGAACCTGTCAATATAAAATTTATTTTCAATACTAAGCTTTGAATATTTACCGAGTAACCAGTTCATATCTCTTAATTTACTTTTTAGTTCTTCGCATTTCTTTTTCGCGTGCGGCTTCCATTTTAATTTCGCGTCTAGAGTCATTCCCAGATACTTTGCCTCATTTGCAAATGGAACACGAGCGGTATTAAGAAAGACGGGTAATCTATTTATTTTTTTATACGTAAAGTCCGTTAGATATCCGTTTAGAATGTTGTAAAGTCCTTCAGGCAGAACTTGTCTTAATTTGAATTTGGGGCCTTCGTGCCACACCTTGTCAACCGTCTGCGACACGCCCAAAAAGACAGTCGAACAGATTTTCTGTTCTTCAAGAGCTCTCTCAATTTCGTCAGTAAATCTATGCGCTTGATCAATTGTCGAATGCTTGCTTCTAAATCCGAACTAATGTTCAGGTATTAATTGTTTCTCTTCTATTATCAGTTGCAGGCGCAGGAGTAGTAATCTTTCAAAAACTTTTGATACTATTGGAAGAAGCGAAATCGGCCTGTAAAACTTCTTTTCGTAAGATGGTTTGCCAGGTTTCAAAGCCATTATGACTTCCGCAACTTTCCATTGGCTCGGAACATATTCTAACCTTAGAGTGGCATTTATTATGTAAAGGAGGTTAATAAATCCTTTACGAGTTGAAGCTAATACTGCAGTTCGAAAGCTTATACTATAACGCAACTATTCAAAATATTAGTTTGTAAATAATACTTAAAACAAAAAAAAAGTTTCTTCCATAATGTTTAAATATTTGACTTTGGTGGATCAGTGAAAAGTTCAAAATTTACTATTTTCCTCTAAGCTAGGTGCAAATTTTGAAGTCCTTAATTTAAAAAAAAAATCATAGTGGCCTGCTAACTTGAATTTGAATGAAAAAAACTGCAAATTTTAAGCTTTACAGCTAGTTCCTAGCATGTTCGGTTCCTGAAATATACATTGTGACCTAATACTAACTTCATATTGAAGTCAATCTTACGAAATTTGTTATGAATTTTTAGGAATTTCAAATTTCAAACCTAAAACGTTGAAAAAAAAAATACAATTTGGAGCTTTAATGCTGCAAGTTCCTAGCATGCTAGGTTATCCTGAGATACACGATGTTTTGCTAATTGTACCCTTATTTGGCAAACTACAAAGTCACGAAAAGAAATACAAGGTTCCATTGGCCTAGTTGAATTCTGCCCTGCTGACTTTACGTTAAAATCTGCGTCCGTTGAAGGAAACAGCTGACAAAGTATTTTGCTTTGAAAATGCTTTCTAAGAAAAACTATTCCTAAACGAGTATTCATCTTTCCAAATAACAACAACGATCAAAGATATTTTAAATGCAGGAGTAAACTAAGCTAGGTTTAACGATATAATTTTCTTTATTTTGTATTATGTTCCTGTAATTTTTTAATTTTTTTAAATTATTTAATTTTTATTTCCACCAAAAAATAAAGAATTTGTCATTCTAGTACAACTTTTGTAAGTCTTTTTTTTATCGTAAACGTCATAATTTGATCATGAGTTGGCAAGAAGTGAATACCAAAAATATCGCAAAGCGCCAAAAACGGCGTGCCCCGTTCTTTATGAATTAATTATCAATAACTTAATACAGAAAATAAACTCGTTTCGTTTTTCAGCTCAGGAAAATAACAAAAAAATGCTTCCTATAAAATTTACTTTAGTTTAAATTTTACTTTTTGTCATTTACGATAAACTAGCGGTAAGGGCTCTATATACCCAAGAATTAAATAAAATAAATAAATTTTGTGGAGCAACAGCTCATGGAGAACCAAGACCTAGTGACTAACAACTCTCAACCATTCATGTGTGCGTGTTGTTGGCAGGAATGGAGGGGACCTACAATTTTTTGCCGAGTCCGAACGGCTAGATGAGAAGCACTTATTCATGACAAGTATACTCTTGGAGGATTTGTCAGTCCCTCGCAAGAGGCAGTACCTCGGAAAAAACATTTGTTTTTTAGGTGACAGTGGCCGGGAATCGAACCCAGACCTATGGCATGACAGTCCTACGCACGAACCATTATGCCACGAGGTACTAACCCAAGAATCACGCCGTAAAATATTATTGACGAATTACCGGACACCCTGTATAGAAATTATCAAGTCTTCATTTGTGGAGTTCTTTTGGCTTCTTAATCACCAGATAGTATGTAGGTCTTGTGGGTGACTTCCACCGTATGACGATATACTGTACTAAACTAAGATTTCCACTGTCGGTCACCCAATACGGAGAAAATAAAAACATTAATTCCAGTTTCATTCAATTTAAAAAACTAATGCGTCTGTAGCTTTCATCCCTCTGTAAATTCTTACACAGAATTCCTAAGTCTTGTGTGTTCCTGACACGAACAAACATAATAAATGATCTCATTTTAAAACCAAATTATTTCACATCTTTTTTATATAAATAATTTAATTCGTACTGCCATCTTCCCCCATGAATCATGCATCGAAAACAAACTTTAATTAAACACTTTAATTGCAAAACTCGTTAATTAGTTGGGAGTATAAAAAAAGTTTTCGAATGTAGCTACCAACCTACACCTATATCTACCTACCAACCTACCATAAAATCAACTTCCAAATTGAACTAAAAAATCAGAGTAAACCGTGCACATATTCCTGTCCATTCGAATGCTATTAATTTTCATTTAATTTAATGGCTCCGGGGAGTTGAGTTGCAATGCTCCATTTCACATTTTTCCATTCCCCAGACTTATGGTCTCCATTTCGCCCATTTTAAATCAGCTAACGTGATCGGAATCACACCAACCGACCGAGAGAATTTCAGTCTGTATTGGAAATTATACACACACTGGTATGGTAGATACGAGTACATACATACATTCATATATTCAATATCACAATCTAAAAATTAACTCTGACTCAGGATATTCGAGCAGTGTAGGAAGATACAGATACCATAAAGTCCAACATATACACATCTATTATATCCTTTCAAAATGAAGTATCCTTTCGACAAAATCATGTTGGTGCCTTATACAGCCCCCCAGACATATTTCCAATGTGCTTGTAATCTCATTAAACTTGAAATCAAGCATCATCATCCCTGGGGGCAGGCCATCATCGTTGGACAGGACAACGAAGGACGACACAAACAATTGCAGGCAGCAATTGTCCGGGTAAAATTCATTGACTGGACATTTTCATATATTCGTGCACATTAGAAGCACATCAGGGACATACTACATACATACGTATATTTGTAACAATTTCATTCCTAAATCTGGGACTTTATGATCGCAGGATGCCCAGCCTGCGGACGAGAGGACATTTTTATCATTTATCATCTGAAAGGATTTTGCTACCGAAACCGCAAAAGGGTGGGTAACCAATTTGACGTTTTATGTTGTTTATAACATCAGGCATAAATTGATCATTAAAGCAACATTTTCAGAGTCAACATGCAGTGATGGTGTCCTTGTTGGGTTGGAAATTGTCTTTGACATAGACAATATAATATATAAACGCTGACTGGGAATAGGTTGATAGGTACTGGTACATTTAGAATGAATTAGACGGAAATGGTGGAGCATTATTGTTTATGGCATTATTATTGCATTATTTCTTGTCGCTATACATTACTCGCATTATAATACGAGTATGTTAATGGGAAAGTCAGAAATTTGTGATTTAATATTAAAACTAATGAGTGGTAGGTATTGGATAAATTCGGTAAAAGTGGAATGACAACATTTTTAAATAAAGTTTCGTAAAAGATATTAACCAAAATGCATTCCACGAAACATATGGGGTGCCTTACCAGTCACCGCCACAGATGAAAATCAAGGATTTCAAAGGCGATTTTCTCGTTTTGCTTTGTTTAAGAGTTATAACGATTTTTTTTTACTTCTTTGAGTGTGACAAAAGGAATTTCACATTAATCGTTTCTATCAACAAACTGTAAGGGATCTGTATAGGTGTATTTACTGGAAATATTCGCGAGATGTTCAGCGAAGAGGTCAGCCTTTTATTTGAGGCAGTGGCGGATCCAGGACGGGGGCTATATGTACTGAGGCCCTACCTCCACAGCCGATTCATTAAATTATTTTAAAAGCAAAATGCAATACATTACGATGATTCAGTTTTTATTCAAGATCGGGGCTAGAAAGTATATGTTAGTTGTGTTTTTCCAAGTTCTTTGAGAACTTGTACTATTAATACAAGGTTGGGGCTGAAATTTTGTTTATGAAGGTATGATTTTTTTAAGCCCCAACGAACTTCAATGAAAAAAGATAAGAAAAAAAACAAAGCTAATCGAATGTACGTAGGCTCTTTTTATTCCAAGCCCTAAAAGAAAAGCGAAAAATAAAAGTTGGGACTGAGCAAATTATATGCCTAAAAACATTGTTTTCAAGCCCAAAGGGAAATGAGAATGGGGCTAGAAAGTTAATATTTTGGCTGTTTTTTTCCTAAGGTCTAAGGACATTCAACAAGGGTATGAAGGCTTATCAATTTTACATAACCTGATGTTTTCTGAAGCTTCAAGAAAACTGAACAGGAAAATAGTGTTGGGGCTTAACAACTTACTGCCTGAACAATCCAAGACGGAGCTGGAATAGATGTCAAAAATGCTGCAGCTGGAACTGCAAGAGTTGAATAATTTTCAACTTTTACTGCAGCAATTTAGACATCTATACCATCTCCGTCGCCTATTCTGTTTAGGCAGTTACAGCTACATGTAAAATGTGTTTATTTAAGACCCTAAACTCTATAGGGAATTGAACCTAAAAAACAAGAATTGGGCGAAACAAACGATGTTATTTTAGCAAATTTATATGTTGAGTACAAATGATTTCACGACCCAATATGTATCTTCTCGTTTCCCTTAGAATCGGGCACCTTCCAACAAAATGAAAAATATCCTCTCGTTCTGTGATAATAAAAATTTGGCAGTGTTGATAACTCCTCAAGATGAGGTATAAGCTTTAGATTAAGGAGCTCCCCTGTTAATTGAAACATATTTAAGATTTATTCGATTGTACTTTCATCTCTGAAATAATTGTTTTGGTTGAGGTTATGATGAAGCCTGCTATAAACCATCCGATGCATCTATATTTTCCTTTCGTTGATACCAATTCAACACTAGTCTCCTGCGAAAGATCCATCCATTCTTTGAACCAACCTGTCTTGCTTTGTAAAGATTTTAGCGCTGCTTTTTTCAGAAGACGATCATTTGATATATCGAGCACTTTCAAAATGTAGTCCACTTGAAGTTTTAGAGTTTTGATGAATAAAAGTGATATACCAGTTTCCAGCATTATCATGTAGTTCGGGGTGCTTGGAGGAAGATGGAAAATACGTTTTATGTAATACCTAAGCAGCTTTTACACGGCCTTGTACTTTTTTATTCCCCCCACTTGAGCTGCATAGAACAGGATGGACTCTGATACTGACATAAACAGTTTATATATGCTGCTGTTTGCAAAGTTTTTATTATTAAAACATTCACTCCATGCCATATTAATGACTGTTTTCACCTTCAAAAGCTTCTCGTTGAGGTGTTTATCCATGGTTAAACTTTTTGTGAAAAGAACTCCTAGGTATTTATATTCTTTTACAACTTCTATTCGTTCGTTGTTGTACTGCCATTGCTCACACTGAACCTGACCTGTCCCCTCCTTTTTTGAATATCAATATCTTCAACTTATTCAAGCTTACAACTAGATTCCACCTCGTGCAGTATTCAGTCAGCTTGTTTATCATGAGTTGCAATGATTCCGTGGTGTACGCAAACAACACAACATCATCAGCAAAAAGCAGAGCTTTAATAATAGCTTCAGCATAATTTACACCTCCAGGTAATGCCGTCAATATGTCCTTGATGAATAGTGCGAACAAACTTGGACTTAACGCACAACCCTTCCTGAGTTCTGTCCTTGCCTGGAACCACTTAGATACATTTTTACCATTCCAAACTGCTGCCCTTGTATCCATGTATAAATTCTACAGTACTCGTCCAAACTTCTGGGACATTCCCAATCCAAACAATTTGTACATCAACGCATTTCTGTCAATTGTGTCGAAAGCGGGATTGAAATCTACAAAAAATTTATAATTTTTATTTCTTGCCAGGAACGATGCAGCGATGGTTCTTAGTACAAAGATGTGGTCTACGGTAGAGTACCCTGCTCTGAACCCAGCTTGAATCTCGCCTAGTAGATGGTTTTCATGTATCCATACATTCAATCGTTTAAGAAGAATAGATGTAAAAATTTTATAGGACGCGTTTAAAGAGAAAATCCCTCGATAATATGCCGGTTCTTCGATATTTCCTTTTTGTGTATTGGAAAGATCAAGGCCTCCTTGAACTGCTGTACCATATCTATAAAACTCTCCTAGTATTCTATCCGAGCCAACCACCTTTCCATCACATAGTTAATTTACCGAGAGATGAACTTCTTCTTGAGTTATTACAGAGCCCAAAACGTCATCATGGAACCCAGGTTGGGCGCATTGTAACATGAGTGGACTTGCGGTATTTGGGTTAAGCAATTGGCTAAATTGAGTCTACAGCCTATTAGAATCTAGTCCAATACTGATGATATATTTTGTGCCGTTTAGCTTACGGGCCAAATTCTAAAACTAAGATGAACTATTACTACTACTATTACTCAGCTAATTGTTGAGCCTGGGCTTCATAATAGCTATTCTTTTTTTCTTTGCAGAGCTTTTTATATCTTTGATTGTTATCAACGAACAAGTTTCTTGCAAAGCTTTCATTACACCGTCTAAGCTCGTTAAGTTAGACGCATGAAAGGTTCCTCGCTTGCATACAAACTTTATCAAACCATGGTTCTCTAAAGTGCTTTTTTTATTGAGAGAAACTGCTCGGTCTACGATATGCTGTTTTTATACATACCTCGGTAGTATTTAAAATACATTAATCTTCACTATCTATTAGCAGTCTATCCAATTGCCTTCTGTAGAATGTGAGTGGTTGTATTTATCCATTGCAGATTAGCAAGAAGTTCAAATCCACACATGCTTGTTTTTCTTCACATTAAAATGACCCAATAATCACCATATGGTCGAAATAAGGTCTTTTTTGCACTTCGAAGTCCGTTATATTTGAAACCGATTCACCCCCTTCTAGGCTGTAATCGATAATGGAGCTTCCTTGTTTTCCCACAGATGTGAATTCACCGTGCTTATCTTCATCACTCGTACCATTTTGGATTTGAAGCCAAATGAATTGCATAGATCGAGCAACTTAGTACCCCTAGCATTTTTGGTTATATCTTTTGTTTGTCTATTACGCCCAATTCATTCGTTTTCAGTACCTCCTTCGCCTTCTATTCTCGCTTTTAAATCACCAACAACCATAACATTTGCTTTGTCTCCACAATTTAGGCACTCTTTGATTTTTTCGAAATCCGTATCCCAATGGTTACAGTTGATATAGGCTGGTATTATACGAAAGCTTTTTCCGCAGATTTACAAATCCAAGCAAATAATCTCTCGGCAATTTTTGAATTCACAACTGATGTTATCCATATCTTTTCTGCAACCAATAATACATCTTCAACTCGCTCTTCCTTTTGTATGGCTTCTTATCGCAGGTATTATTCTTAAATCGTAGTTGTTGAATTTGTTTTCGTAGTTTACAAAGGAATTATCGGTTAAATAGGTTTCATTTAAAAAGGATATTTCGAATTGATTAATAAAATATGTACTTATTACTAAGTCCTGTGGCATGACAACATTTTTATAATCTTTAAACTTTTTTTAAAATTTTCATGATTCTTAATTTCTACATTAATTTGTTTTGAATTATTTAATAGGCAGACGGCATTAGCGCTAAACATTATGTTGAGACATCATAGACGTCGGGTGTGAATCATTGATTTCAAAAATTTTTCTCCGTCCAGGAACGCATCCCACAGAAAAGTCATTTACCAGCTGGTCTTACAACTGGTCTCCGCACATGCCATGTTACATTTCAAGATGTTTTCGCTGTCATGGTAGAACGCTTTTCCTTCAACTACTAATGTTTTTCCCCGGATTTGTGTTTTTAGATCTTAGTTTTTTGAGAATATATCCGTTTTTAAATCAACTAAACGTCTTCTTCGGGCTCGTGTCCGCAGACGCGGGTAGATCTGTATGTATAGAAATTCCCCTGTTCCTTAAGTTACAGAAAGAAAGAATAAAAAAAAAAAAATAGTCTTAAGATACCCCCCCCCCCCCTAAAGCCAAATCATAGATCCGCTACTGGTTTGGGGTTTCCGATTCATTTACCATCTTGAGATTTTACTGGCGGGTTTGTATCTGTGGTCTTTTTAGGCGGTTAGCTGCTTTCCATAAGGCGTATTCGGTAGAAGTATCCGCCCTCAGACTATTCAAGAGGAATCTACTAAGTGAATCACTTTTAAGCTCACAGATTCTTTTCTTTAGTTCGTTATTAAGATGGTTATAATCTGCCTTATTACCTGAAAATCTTGCAGCTTGCCATTTTCTTCGAGCTCTTCTTTTTTCCAATATCAGCTCCTTTATTTCGTCAGGATATTTCAATTCTTTTGTTCGAACAGTTTCTTCTGCACCCTGTTGCACATCAGCAATAAATTGTTCTACTTCACGATCAATTTGTTCAATTGTTCGCATAGGGGATCTCAACTTTTTAACACTTTCAATTTTTTCTTTAAATTCGTTCCAGTTTGTTGAAATTTAAAAATAAGCTTTTAAAATTTGGCTTTAACTACGATTCAAATCCATTCATTCCTGAACTCAGAAATTTAATTTCTGTTAATTAACTCTTGATTTTGGATGAATTAATGTAAAATATCCTTATATAATTAGTTATTTGAAGTATGACAGTAAAACTTAAATTTTTTCACGGATTTCAGGACAAATTTTGGGATTTGCTAAATGCAACCAAATAAAATGTTTACAAAATATAAAATTGCTTCTCTTTTGTAGACAAAATATATTAAATATAACGAAATTTCGATAGAACGAAGGGACCTTGGACATTATAGCATTCGTTTAACTGGAACATTACTGTACTCGGAAATAAAAAAAATATAATATTTTAGAAATGTGATGACTTTTCGAGGTATTGAAGCGCACACACCGCACACACCGCACAAACTGCACACACCGCACATTCCTTTTCCCGCTTCCGGCCTCACGACATCCCTGACCCCTCACTCCTATTCACCACAAACTGCTGATATACTCTACTCAATATTTTCCCAACAAACACAGCCAGCGTCTATAAATCACTTGAACAGTTAAAAAAAGAAAACTGTCAATTTTGCATCAAGCGTCGAGAAGGCAGTGGCGTAGCTATCAACTTATTTTTCATGAGTCATCAAATGTCGAATAGCTTTTATTTTCAAGAATGGTACAGTTTTTTCGTTAATTTATTAGCTTAGAAATTTTAAGTAACAAATTCTTTTTTTGTCGTGCCTCAAATTAACAATTGGCATCAGTCACAATCACATAATGATTTTATTGAAACAACTTATGAAGCTGCTATCATCCTACTTTCAAGCTACAATAATCAGAAAATTCTGCTGCTAGAAGACTTAAAATAAAATAATTCAATTAGTTCAATGAAGATGAAGATACAGTCCTTGTAGAGTTAAGTTAGTTTTTCAAGAGCCTAATTGAGTTACCCAAGAATTTTTAATGAGCAATTTTAGATTTTCTTAATAAATTTATACTCATCAAGAAGTTATAGAGTTTGAGAAGAGCATATATGTATGTATCTATGTACCTATAGTTGTATCTTCAAGGATTTCTTCTTATCTACTACCTTCGTTCAACAGATTACGCACGTTTTGTAGCTATACCTAATAACTTCCTTGGAGACGACATCAATGCAACGATGTGATATGTGATGTCAGTAAAGAAAGTGACGGTGATAGTGATGTGATGTATTTAATTTATTTATCTTAGGTACATACATAATATATTGTTTATCCAGGTATGGAGTGATATTTCATCCATTTACTATTCGTGCGTGTGAAAGAAAGAAGGATTTTCGATTAAGTAAAAAGACATCGACTTTGTCGTTTGGTATTAAATAACAGCGAAGAATCATTTGTTTCTGTCTATGCGTGTTATAAGACATCAGACTAGTTGATTCAAGGAAGTAAAAAAAATGGAGGCTCACTTTCCCGTAAACAAAATCTCCATTTAGACAGATTTATCTGGATTTGACAAGAAACATCGGAAGTTTAAAGCCTTAGACAAAAAAAAACTCATGACATTAGAGCTGGCCACATTATCAAACCAAACGACACTGTATCGTCTTAGTATTATCAAAATTAATTAATTTCAGTATCGTCTTAGGACTTGTTTCGCAATATCTATAAGTAAAGTTCCGATTAGTTTTCCTAAACCTAAATTTTGCTTCAAAATATCATAGCAGGAAAACAATAGTGTCATAAAATCATTAGAGCCGTTGCCGAGAAACCAAGATATAAAACAAAATTGCACGACTGGGTCACACGAACTTGCTCTTGTGTTCTTATGTGTAAAGACATAGAAATTATGGGAGAAAAATGTTTAAAAGCATTAAATACGATAGTGAAAAAAGTTTAATCAAAATTGTACGAGTCGCTTTTGAGAAAAAAAATATTTTCCTTTCCAGTTTTTTTAACTTTGGTATGGGAGTTACCGTTGTTTTTTGATATATGTAATTTTTTTTCAAAAAATATTTTTTAGAGCATTAAAAAAACTCTTAACTATCGAGTTTCAAAAAAATCGATCATAGCGTTTTCGAAATACTTGATTTTTCAAAAAAAAAATTGAAATATTTTTAAAAATCAAAAAAAAAAAAAAAATTAAATCAAAGTCCACAAAAATATTTATTAAAAATTAAAATTAAATTTGGTGGCGCAACAGCTCGTGGATAAACAGGGCCTGTAGTTACTTACAACCATTCCTGTGTGCGTGTTTTTGTTTTTGGCAGGAATGGAGCGGATCTACAATTTTTTGAAGAGTGTTAACGGCTAGATAAGAAGCACTTATTCATGACAAATATACTCTTGGAGGATTTGTCAGTTCCTCGCAAGAGGCAGTACCTTGGGAAAAAAACATTTCTCTTTTAGGTGACAGCAAACTGGGAATCGAACCCAGATCGTCGACATGACAGTCCAAGGCAATAACCATCATGTTACAAGGTAAATATTTATAGTTTTTGAAAACATATGCATACAAAAAATTATTGAAATCTGTTATGCCGTTTTGAAGAAAATCGAAAATTAAAAAAAAAAGATTCACCATTAATAACCATTTTTTGAAAAATGGGTTTCCACCCAAAGGAAGCCTTTACTAAAAGTAATTTATCAAATTTTGTTTTAAGAAAAGTTGTCGAGCCAGTCCTTGAAAAAAATACGATTATATAAAATTGCTTCAAAAAAAAGTTCTAAATGGTTCTAAAAGAAAATGAAAAAAATTGTGGGCATAATCACCAAAAACCACTTTGTACAAAGTTTGAAGAAAGTTTGAAAAAGATCGGACCGTTGAGACTGAAGATGAGCAGACAGACAGACAGAATTATGCCACCCACTTTTTTGGTGTTTTCTATCATCGTTATGTTATGTTTGATTGTTATCTCAGTTTTGTTTTTGCACGAATCCAAATTTTGTCTTATAGTACCTAACCTATGGACATATTATATCGCAGTAGAGGCAGTCGACGGATTTCACTTCCATTGGCTAAAATGGACCAAATATGAAAATGAAAATGATTTGTTTCAGAGAAACAAAGCAAAATAAAAATGGAAGTGGGTAGCTCTTATTTGAAAAATTGCTTGTGTCAATTGTTAATTGGTAATAAATTAATTATATTATTCAAAAATATATTTTTTTGGCGATACCAAACGCTATACTACCAAAAGTATCGTTAATTTCTGTACTGACTGTCACGTATAACTCGGTTTCGTATAACTCAGTCTTGTTTGGTCTTGTATAACAAAGTCTCTGCTCGGTATCGTTTCAGATGCTTTGAAACTGGTATCGCTTCGGTATCACTTCGGTTTTCGATACCAATACTAAACGATAACGAGACTTTTCTGGTATCGTGGTGAGCCCGTATATCAGAGGTATGCCTTAGAATAGAAAACATATCAAAAATGCAATAAACAATAATCTTAGCTAGTGGACAGTTCTTAAGCCGTTTTCGCATCAATTGCTAATTGGACAATTCGATATAAACTTCTCGGCAAAAAGCTTTTTGGAATTCAATTGAATTCTAGTAACTATTGACCTGGACAAACCATATTTTTGAGCTAACGAAAACCCAGACTGCCCAGTATTCAAATCACGTTAAATTTGACGGGTTAGCTACGTTTTTCCGAAAAACGATTTCCCGCATCACGTTTTCCCGCGTCACGTTTGCCCGAAAAACAATATCCCGCCGATCGTTTTCCCTGAATCGTTTGCCCGCGGATTCCTACTATTCTTGATACAAAGCAACAGCTCTGTAATCTAATAAGAATCTTATAGGTTTTGTGGCACCAGCCAATCAGAGTCACTGAATTTGAATTTCAATACTATTTTTGATTTTTGACAATATGAAGAAGACTTCCCTGTATTGAAGCCACCTTTTAAAAAGTATATAAATAGTACTGCATGCGATCTTCTCAGAACTCGGTAGAGGCAAGCCGTCATTGAGAGATAATAATTGGATTTTCTTTTAGGTTGTTGGGTTTGGGTGACAATGGGTGACTGCGTCGATGTTTTGGTGTCGCGCAGAGGCCTATGGTGGTAGGCTTTCCTTTTTTAATTTAAGCTAGAAATTCATTAATTTAGCGACAATGTTACGTTTTCGTAAGCATGTATGGGGAGCATGCTGCCCCCCTGCATGAGCGCACTGTAGGATTTGGGTATGTAGTTTCTTTTGCCCTTAAGGAATCTGGATTTAAAGACACTTTGAATTTATGAATTTAAGAAGTTAAGCCCCACATTTAAATATATGTTTTTGAAAGTTTTTGAAAAAAACTTTTTTACCAACTTTTTTTTTATTTTTAAGAACTGACACATTCCTTGATCACGAATATGCATTCTATACATCGCTAAGACGTTTAGTTAAGTGGCAAATCATGTTTAAAAGTGTCAACTTTCATGCCTCTAGGATGCTTAGTTTAGCCGTAAATCGCGTTCAAAGATAAAAGTCAATTTTTCGTATTATTCGATGCATTAATGTAGCGCCAATGTTAATTTTTCTTGAGAAATTGTACCTTGGGTGGCCCGCTTCGCGGGTTTTTAGGATTTTAACCCTTTTTTTTGGGTCCTCTGTCCCGCTCACGCAACTCCTTTGCTCCGCTTCGGGTATTTAAAGTCGTCTGGCAGGCGCCAATGTCGACAGTTCCTTGCGTGGCTTGCCTAGCCTGGAAAAATTACCTTATATTTATAGCTTAATCAATTTAATATCCTCTTACAATCATTTATTTAGTCCTGAAAAGAACTATTACAGCTAAATTATACATCAAAAACGTTTCAAGCTGGATGACAAAGAAAATTTTGGGCTATTTTCATGGTTTTCTTTACCATAAGCACTGAAATCAGCCTTGAATCATCGCCACTTTTTTGAGAATTTCAATAATATTTATTAATTTCATATAAATCTGAGATTTGAAACTGTGAGAATCAACAAGAACGAACATCCAAAGAAGTTAACAGATAAAAGTATAAAAGCAAAATAAATTCCGGCAAAAAATTCAGTCCTCACTAGGACTCGTTAGGGCAAACATCTGTAAGAGATAAAAACAGAATTTTCGTTTGGGATGGCTGGGTGACGAGGACGCTTAAGATAATTTTAAGCATTTAGGGTGATTCCTAAGCGAAATTTACCTATGCGCAAAAATTGTTTTAAGCGTTTTGAAGACAAAAAATTATTTTATAATTTAATTGTTTAAAGCTTAAAATGGTTTTTAAGCGTTTTGAACTGGAATTATATTTTCTTAGCTTGGAATCGTTTTTAAGAGAATTTTTATTTTTTCGCGCTTCAAATCCATCGAAATAAATTTTGATGAATTTTTAGCTTAAAATTATTTAAGAAGAATTAAATTTTTCTAAGCTTAAAATGGTTTTTAAGCGTTTTGAACAGGAATTATATTTTCTTAGCTTCGAATCGTTTTTAGAGAATTTTATTTTTTTTTTCGCACTTAAAATCCATCAAAATAATTACTAAAATAAGATTATTTTTTTCGCGCCAAAAATCCACCAAAATATTTACTTAAATAATATACATTTTTTCGCGCCTTAAATCCGTCAAACTAAGTCAGTTACATATATAAAATACGTTTGTTAACAATACGAAAAAGTACTTTTCAAAAGTATTAAATACTCTTTCCAATCCCGCCAGAAAATCCATAGGATATTGTGCCACGGGATATCGTGCTGCGGGATTGGAGTCAAAAAGGTACATATATGTATATAATCCGCGGGCAAACGTTACACGGGCAAATGATTTTCGGGAAAATGTAGTGTTCCCGTCTAGACAAATAATAGTTAGCTGGTGCCTACCTAGAAATTTCATACACGAGTAAGAAAAAAATAAAAACTTTTACAAAAGTATTTCACATTATACGAGTAGAGCTTACGAAAATTCGAAGTTCACATTTTGGAGATGCAATGCAAATTTTTGGCTATTCACATTTCAGAGAAATTCGTATTATCTGTAATTCACATTATCGAGGGGCTACTGTATATGTTCGCTAGTCAAGTTTTTTGCATGAAAATCTGAAAATTAGTTGTCTTAAAAAAACCTCAAATGAAATATTAATTTTTTTTCAATTTATAAATCAGCATCAGCAAACGTAAAATCCTTGAATTCTGTTCCCTTATGATCGCTGAATGATTTTTGCCTTAAAAAAAAATCAGTTGCCAAAATATGTGACTATTGATTTATTATTCTGTTAAATATTGTTGAAGGCGTTTCAGGTTCCCTTAATGTCGTTGTATCCACCGTTGTAATGGTGATGTTTATTTAATTTGATAACATGATTGCAAAGCAAAAGATCTCAGTCTATTCAATGGGGTGTATTTGTGTGCCAACAAACATCGCACCAACAGAACCTCTCGTTCTTTTAAACGCCCCTCACAAAACCCCCATTGAGCTATACAGGCAACTTTGGATCAGAAGGATGCCTTCTTCCGGGCATATATTTTTATATTATGATAGAGTCACGTCAATTAAAATCACATTTGCTGCTGGAAGAAAATAATACGAGTATTTATCATTTCAGTAAGAAAATATTTGAAATTCCATACTGCCGAGCCAAATCGTGTATTCGTGTTCTTTAGAAAAAAAAGGGGGTTCATAATTCATTTTTTCACTCCTCCCGCATATTTTTAAAGGCAAAGCGTATGTTTGAGACTTTTCCAACAGATGAATCCTGCTGAAGGTGTTTTTTTGCATTTACTTTCTGGGAGGAATGTGTACAACCACACTGAATTAAAGATGCGTAATATGAAACGATAAGAGTATGAAGTAATGGCATCAAATTACATTACAGAAGCGGGAATATCATAATTCATCACCAGGTAGGCATGGTGAAAAAGCAAAATGTTTGGTATTATTTCAAAGGTATTACATTATTTTATTTCTTAAAGGCATTTTAAATCAAATCACCTAAAATATGTGATATATTTTTGAATAACCAACACTCTTGATGTTTTTGTCGGTTAATGGAATTTTATTTCTTTTTAAATTCTGGAAGAGAGAAACGAACATAGCCTGCTGCACATGGACTCCCACAGGTTTAAATTCTCATAAATATTATATCGGCGTGGTGCGTATGGAAGGTTAAAGCTTTTCATTCTCACAATTTTATAGTAAAAAACAGATCATTTACAAATTTTTACAAAGCAAAATTTAAATTTGAAAAATGGAGTTCCTTTAATACATATAGTTTTACTGATTCAAGATTGTTTTTTATGGCCTTTAGTCATACACTTACTTACTCATTTGGACTCATCAGTGACGTAGTGAGGGCCTTGTCATACGCAATTTGTATTAAGTTCAGTTCAATTTCCATGAATTCTCAAAACTTGGTACAAATTGTTTACGGTGCTTCTGTCGACACGTTTTTTAAATATTTTTTTTTAACTTTTGTAACAATTTTTTATTAAAAATTTTACATTTTTCTCAAAAAGCTCCCCACAACTTTTCATTAAAAAAATCCATAAATTTCTTTACATACAATTTCTGCTACATTTGGATGAGAATCTTTCCCCGAAAAATGGTTTCTTAATGGTAACTTCTTATTCCAATTTTCTTTAAGACTGTAATTTTGATTTCAAAATTTAAACAATATAAAAAGTTTTCTTTACCATAATTTTTTGGATAAATATTTTTTGGATTTCTAAAAAATGTTAAAAACATTTTTGTGAAGATCAAATATTTACGATTTTTTTTGCAATCTCGAAAGCATTTTAAGAAAAAAAATTAATATTTTTATGAATATAAATGGTACCTCCTTCCATACAAATGTTAGAGAACCACTAAGGAAAATATTTTTTTCTTAAAAATAGATCCCTACGCAATATGTTTTGCAGACATCTATTCACGAACCTTTGCAGCTTACTTTGTGTATTACTTTCCAAGTGCTACATCCTTAAAGAAGCACGGATTCTACATTGGGGTGGAACAATCGTAGCTTGGTCTTTAGGCTTATAAAGTTCTCTCTCCATATTTTGGACAGCTCCCAAGGTATTGGAAACTCTCTACCATCTCTATTGGTTGTCCAGAAATATCTATTTGAGTAGAAGAAGAAGTTCCAAGGCTGATCCTATTTGTTTTTGCCGTACTGATCTTAAGTCCGACGGTTTTAGGTTCTCTCTCCATCTTTGTTGTCATTTCATGGAGATCCATGATCCTATATGAGAGAGTAAGCATACGTCATCCGCGCAGTCCAAATAGCATATTCCATTGAATTCTTCTATTTACAGTCAATACTTATTACTTATCACCAACAGGAACAGTCTTGTTGACAGTATTCAGCCCTGTCTAACCCCACTTTGGATTTCAAACTCCTCCGATATCCTTCCATTATACAGAACGTAACATTTGAATCCTTCATATGTAGCCTTAATAATTGCAGTTAATTTATCCGGGATGCCCCTCCTGCGCAAGGAAAGCCAAATAAACTGTCTATTCCCACTGTCAATAGCCTTTTTGAAGTCAATGAACAGCAGATGAAGTGATGATCGATATTCAACGCACTGTTCGATGATGATCCGGAATATGTGATATGATGTGATCCACACTGCAAGATCCAGTGTGGAAACCTGCTTGCTCGGAGTCAAGTGTGTCTTCTAGGTGGTTTTTATTCATTCTAGGACGATTTTTGCTATAACCTTCCCTACAGCAGGCAGCACGCAAATCCCTTTCCAGTTTTCACACTGCGTTAGATCTCCTTTCTTTGGGAGCTTTACAATCATCCCTTTTTTCCTTGGTAATTCTGTAGACCGTCCTACTGTCACTCCTACTCTCTTGTCTCTTCTGCTTTTATTGCGAATGCGTAGTTACGCTTGTCACTTCTTCACGGCCTTAAAATATGAGTTATACAAGCTCTATACAAGGCTCTATACCTTCCAAAGTTGTTTACTGAAAATGTTTAGAATAATAGATGCTATAAGGCTCTCCACGACAAATCATTGCAAACAACTTATATAAGGCTTGTTTGCAAATGCCTTATACAAATTAAAATAATCAGTGAAAATCAACAAGTGTGTCTTATAAAATATTGTGCTTATAAGAAATCAGATTAAAATAAAAAAGAACGGTAAGTACCCATTGAACATCGTAAAGCAGAAAAGAAGTGCTTACAGTAACATTGAACTTTTTAGCAAAACTTAAAAATGAATAACTCATGGCAAACATTTAAAAAATCTGGAACTTACCAAAGACAGGTGAGAAAAAACAGAGAAGTAATTCTTAAAACAGCCAGAGAACATTCAAGAAGTTTGGATGAACAAAGAACAAATATTTGATGCGCACAGTTATTGAATACAATAAAATAAAATGCAATACAAAATACTCGTACAACATCAGAAAAATAAAATAAAAAACCGATACAAAAAATATATTTTATTTTATTTCAGAATCAGCTTTGCTAAAAAAAAATTTTCTCTCGATGGATTGCTTATGCAAAATAAATTTGGGTAAGGCCTTATATAAACATCCAAGGCAAGCTATTGACAAAAGCTGCCATTAAATGGCTTTGGAAAGGCCTTATTTAAACATTAAAGGCAAGCTATTGGCAATAGCTGTCAAAATGGCTTTCGTAAGGCCTTATATAAACATCCAAGGCAAGCTATAGCTTGTTCAGCCAAGCTAATAGCAGTTTATGAACAGCTAATTGCTGCTATAAGACCTGTCGACAAAAGTCTTATGGCAGTTAATTAGCTTGGGTAAATGCGCCAAAATGACTTGCATAAGGCCTTTTACTATTTCTATAGCAGTCTGAAAATAGCTTGTATAGAACCTTATACAAGTTAAATTGTTAGTTGGGATGGTTTTCGATGGAGATGGGTTCCGTGCTACTGATTGCTCTCAATCCTTGAGAAAGATGGTCCTCTAGTTGTTTGTGGACTGAGGGATCCTTAAGTCTATTGGTATGGAACTTGACCATTCGGGTGGCTTCTTATGATCTCTGAACTGCAGCTTTTCATAATCTTACGGTAGCAACCATAGTGGTCCCGGGCAATTCCCATGTCCACGATCCTTCTGTTTCGAATGTCCAGGAGACTGCTTCTAAATTGCCGAAATAATCAATTTGGTTGAAACTGCTTGTCTATCCGTCGACATCCAACTGATTTTGTGGGATGTTATGTGTTAAAACATGGTTCCACCTATGACAAGGTGGTTAAAAATTAAAATAAATTTGGTGGCACAACAGCTCGTGAAGACCCAAGGCCTAGTGACTTACAACTCTCAACCATTCCTGTGTGCGTGTTGTTGGCAGGAATGGAGGGGACCTATAATTTTTTGCCGAGTCCGAACGGCTAGATGAGAAGCACTTATTCATGACAAGTATACTCTTGGAGGATTTGTCAGTCCCTCGCAAGAGGCAGTACCTCAGAAAAAAAACATTTCTGTTTTTAGAAGGCTGTGGCCGGGAATCGAACCCAGACCTTTGGCATGACAGTCCTACGCACTAACCATTACGCCACGAAGTACTACATGACAAGTCGGTTGGTGTTTCAAAAATCGACAAAACGTTCGCCATTTTCATTACAGTTTCTAACACCATGGTTTCTCATAACATATGTTTGAGTCTATCATTGTCATTGCCATCCTTGGCATTCAAGTCTTTTTTAGGCCAAAAATAATTTTTTTCAACCACAATTTTTAACAAAAGTTAATATTGGCAAAAGGCCAGCGTAAAAAGAAGGTACGTGAAACAAGTTTAATTTAAACCAAAGCAATAATTGTGTCACAAAACCTAAGATGAAGAAATTTGATTTTTGATTCCCGAACAAATCAAAAAAAGAAAATGGGGTTTTAGAAGTCCCGTATTTCCGGGAAACAAAGAAAACAAAACGAAGGCCCATCGGAATAATAATTTTGCCCAATTTGGCAAGCGAAACTATAACGAATTTAACGAATGAAAAGAATACTTAGCTTTATTTTATGTGCTCAAAACGAAATCGAATTTTCTCTGAGTTCTCTGGCTCACTTGGCCCTGACTCCTGAAGTCGCTCCGTTTAAAGAAATTTAACTCCTCACAACACTTTTCAGAATTTCCTTCACTGGAAATTCGTTATTACTTTTTAAGAAAATCTCACAAGCTTTGAAATCAAACGCAATATGATTCAGATTTGATTTTTCCTTTTTAAACTTTTCTAAAACGATCTGCCTTCTACAGAATCTAACCAAAAAGTGCCATAATGGCGGCTTTTTGCATTTATTTTCGTACTCTCTAATTGTCGACCTCTCTTTCACACACACTCAGTAGTGGCGGTATTTGGTCACGAGTTTTATGCAAGGACTTCGTCTATTGGCTGGAAGCCTGCCCCGTTGTTGAAACCAATCCACTCTCTCATTTTACGTATCCCTAGTGAAAGGGATCATTCACAATGGGGAGTAGATCAATGAATGCATCAAAGTCCCCGTCACAAACCGAACCAGACTAAGACCGAGACAAATATCTTTGACGAATGCACTTTCACCATTTAAAAAAAAAATTTTTAATTTGGTGGCACAACAGCTCGTGAAGAGCCAAGGCCTAGTGACTTACAACTCTCAACCATTCCTGTGTGCGTATTTTTGGCAGGGGCCCTACAATTTTTTGCCGAGTCCGAACGGCTAGATGAGAAAGCACTTATTCATGACAAGTATACTCTTGGAGGATTTGCCAGTTCCTCGCAAGAGGCAGTACCTCGCGAAAAAAACATTTCTGTTTTTAGGTGGCAGCGGCTGGGAATCGAACTCAGACCTTTGGCATGACAGCCCTACACACTAACCTTCATGCCTCGAGGTACTACTTCTACTTCCACCATTTACCAATCTTAAATGGTGAGGAAGAATTCGATTTCTTACACGAAGTTAACACTTCCCTAACACCGTAGACCTTCGTGCAGGTTTGGGGAATTGGGGAATCACCTAACAAAATCATCTTTCTTTCAACGACACGCTAGGTTGGGCCCTCAGCCATTCTTGGATAAGTGAGTACCGTTGCCAGTATTGGCATATCTGTCAGTATAGACATGAATTTGGACTGTCTGTCACACATTTCGTTGGACAATGGACCATCTGTCGCATGTCATCGTTGGACAATGGACCATCTGTCACATGTCATCGTTTGTGTGGACCACCTGTCACACGATTATTTTTCGGATACCTGTTAAAGTTATTTTTCCAAGATGCTTTAGGAGCAGGCCTCTGGCTGATGGACCAGGTTCGCACTGAACTCTGCTAGCATTTTGGAGTCGCAACAGAAAAGGAGAGGGCTAGTGAACAAAATAAAGGAATGAGTTGATGAAACTTGTTGTGGTAAAATTTACCGCGACATTTTTTAAGAAAAACAATATTTAATATTTCTTAAACAGTTTTAAATCCAGTTAACCGTTAATCATGGGTTTCTCGTTCGAATGGAATTCTCCTGTTGCCAGACATACAGAATTGTGAGAACCACTTTAACTTGCCATATAGGTATATCGCAAGTAAAAAAGTTAAAATACTCTACTTTTCAAGTCAAAGGTATGTAGTTCTTGAACTGCATGTCAAAAATTAGCTCTGTTTGCAATATCTTTCCTCTATTCAACAACATAAAATTAAATTATAACGATTTTTCCTAAGCACCTAAAGCCACAAAATATGACAACAAAAAAGATTGAAGGACATTAATTTTCAAAATAAAATCACCCTCGTTAACTTTGACAAAAAAAGTAGAATAGAAAAAACTTAAAAGGATGAAACCGGACAACTTCCATTAGCCATATTGAAGTTTTACTTTTTGTATACACAACTGATGATATTATCCTTTCTTTTAAACCATGTAAAAATGAGCTTTGCCACACGTGTTATCTGCTCTGTCCTCAATCGCATGCATAAAGGATTGCATTTTCCACTACATATATATATTTTATAATAATTCTATGTAAACACACCACATTTCCGTGAGCACATGTTGTCCTTTGTAGAAAAGTGAAAATGCCCTGACTATGTCAACACCATCCTGGAGGAGCTGCTGACATGCATCAGGACATATTCATGTGTACTTCGTTCGCACCGACCACCTTTGTCATGTTATCACAGCCAGTAATTTGCATTTTCTCTCTTTTGTTCTGATGGTGAAAGAAAAACATTTATAAACAAAAAATTAAAAAAAAAAAACACCGTACAGTAATCGGATTTGATTTAATTGAGCAAAATGTTGGGATCTGCTTCCGTATTGTCCGTAAGAGGATCATCTATGAAAATTATATTTTTCAATACTTACTCAAATATCGATTTATGGTCCTTTTTTCCCATATGATGTCTACTCGAATCAATGTACATATCTACTTTGGAGCCATGAAACCTTTTTGGCTGTCGGATTTGTCCCTGAACTTAAATTTTGATTGATTTATTGAAAGGTTCCAATTTTGATAGAAAATAAGAAGGACCAATCAAAAACACTCTGTCTCTGAGGATATCATTTTTTTTTTCTTAATTTTTTTTCTTTAATCTCTTCAAGTCTTCAACAACTTGTGTGAGACCTTTTTCCTTTTTGGGAATTTATTATTGAATGCTTACAAGGACTTGGTCCTTAAAATTTGGTGACTTAAGATTAAAATATTGCTCTTGGCATTATACATTATAATGCTCGTACAGAAAATTGACAAAACATTGGGTCGAATAAATTATTTTCATTATTTTGAGTTATCTTTTGTTTCCGAAGGACTTTTCCAGTTTTCAATTTTGATTGTTATCTTTTGTTTCCATCAGTGTTTATAGTAAAAATTTAATGTGTCTGTCTTTACAGAAAATGAAGAAAATGTGGTTGTGATTTGTTATGCTAAAACTAATTCAAAGAAAATATTGTATATTCAAATATAATATTTCTTGTGGAAAAATATTGCTTCGGAGGAGACAGAAACAGAAATCAATGAACACTTGGGTCAACATCTAATTTATTCAGTTTTCTTGATTACATAAATTATGATTTGGTTTTCCTAAATAAACAAAAGAACTTATTTTAATATGTAGGCTGATGGTATGGTTATGATTTAAATATCTTTAAAAATTTAATTCTGAAAAATTTACTAAGAAAAAATTGTCAAAATGTCGTTTTGAGCTTTAAAACGAAGGAGATAAGATTAACTGAGGCTGTGAATGTAAAATTGGTGTAACAAACTTTTTTTATAATATTTTTTATCTTTAATCGATCTTAAACACTATTTTATTTGGGGTTTAAGGACAATAAAAAAAATTACATATTTGGAAGGCCTCGATATTTAAAAATTTAGAATTTTGGCTTTGATGACACTTTTGATTCATACACTACTTTTGCACTCAAGGAATCATATTTAGTTTTTAGTAGATGAAGACGCTGATGCATCTTAGGGCAAACAAAACCAAAAAAGTGTCGGTATCGCTTGGTATCGGTCGGAAACCGAAGGGACCGAAATCTACCGATACATTCGGTAGTATCGTTTGGTATCGACAAAAAAAATATTGATTTTTGAAAAATATAATTATTTTATTACGAATAAACAATTCTGGTAATTGGTTTCTCGGTAACAGCCTTAAAAGTTTGAGTGACATCTTCACAGTTTTTTTCTTTGGTAGGGAGGGGAGAAGGTTTAAGCAATTCTTCAAATAACAGCCATCCACTTCAACGCCCATTTTTATTTTGCTTTGTTTCTCTGGAATCAATCTTTTGGATACAATTTTCAGACTTGGTTCTTGTGTAGTTTGGTTTGGTATCATGGCCAGCCCTACAGGTTCTTATTATTGGCAATATTTAATCGAAATAGGCTGATTAGTGATTTTTATGATAGTCAAACCGAAGATGATTTGCTGCGAAAAATCTGACCTTAAGAAGATGAACTATGAAAACTCTTTACCATTATTTGAGTGAATCTTCAAACACATCCAAAGCCGATAAACTATGTACATCACGCTACGTAACAAGTTCAATCCCAATACAGGCTTAGTTGTAAATCAATATTAAAGACGCACACGAGGTCAAAATTGTATGGAATACATGCTTAAAATACAAAATAACTCACTTAGGTATCTACCGTTAAAGAAAGTATGCTGTTGATGTGAAACAAAAATGTTCTCTGTTCTCCAACTTGAAAACAAAATCAGAAACAAAATGATTATGAAATAAAATATGTAGAGTTTTATCAGAAAGTTGCCAAAATAAATAAAAACAAACAGTTCAAAATCAAATGTAGATTTTTTTGCTCGTGAATTCTTATACTTTTTTGTTTGTTTTTTTTTTTTAATAAAATTCAACTAAAAGATAAGACAAACTGTTTTTTTCAAAAACTATTTGCAAGAAAAACTTTATTTAGGAAACACATTATAAAATGGAATTGTGGCTTAAAAAAACGCTAAGGCGTGGCATTTTAAGTGTTAAGTCCCGTTTTAAAAATATTTGTTTTACTTTTTTGAGCCAAATTTTGAGAAAATTACTCCTATACTATTTTTTTCTCGTCTTAATCAAATCTATACCCTCTGATTGTTTTTTTCGTGTTTTATAAGAATCATCTTAACCCCATAATTACTCATAATTAATACCTTAAATTGGAATTAGGGAGACCAGTGGGGCGAAATAAAAATCCGAAATAAATAGGAATTTTTTTTCCTATGTAGATCCATTTGATGCTTATCCAAACTTAGATTTCAGTTCATATTAGCTTCCAAATATTGATATGCTGCAAGTCATGATGTGCATAAGGCTTCTATAAAGCTTTCATCAAAAATAAATTTCTTATAGAAGTCATAATTTCAATAACTGCTTCGTTAAAATTGTTTGAAAGCTAGATATAGAAAATTAATCGAGGCTAGCATCTATTTTTGGATAGACCTCTGTAAATTAATAAAAAGAAAGAACATCAAGCTGTGACTTAATTAAGATTCTATAGAGTTATTTTATTGCAGCTGCTGTCAGTCAGTGTTTAAAAGGTTTCTGTTACTATTTCCAAGAACTTTAATCGAATACTTCACTTTGACATGTGGAATCATAGACACGAACCACTTTGAAATGTGAAAACTTAGACACGAACCATAAAAGGAAATGTCAATTTATATTACAGGGGGTTCAAACTTGTAAAAGTCAATTTAAGGAAACTTTTTAAAAACGATCATTATAATATTGTGTAAATTATTGTCTAGTTGCGTTAATATCTATTAAAAATCTCTTGTTATAAGACATATGTTAGCAAACTAACACAAATCCTATTTATATGGAGTGAAGTTTCTCCATATGAACGCGTATCTAGGGTAAGTTTTAAGAAACATTTTAAAATTCTAAAAAAGAAAAGGGCTAATTAAGTGTTTGCATCTTATGAATCATATCTAAGATGGCAGAGTGCTGGACTTACCGAGTTTTTTTATAAATTATTCTCGGGGAAAAATAAAAGCAGATCTAGAATTTTAGTATAAAAAATATTTCTTAGGCCGAAAGGCATTAGCATTAAGCTATACTAGTTTAACTAGGAGCGCCCGATTGGGACCAGTAAGTTAGTTTTAAGATATTGATAAATAGGCTAGTTTTTATGAATTTTTGTCTAGCTTTAAGATAGTTTTAAGAAAATGGAAAAATAAAAATGAAAAAAAAGAGTGTTGGACTGTCACATAAGAGTTCTGGGTTCGATCCCTAGAATCGTTAGAAAAACATTTGTGTGCTATAATTATTTCCAATATATTAAATAAAAATTAATCGTATCTGAAACACAGTTTCAGGTTACAAATGGTAGTGTGTTTCTAATTCAAGATAAAATAGAACCAAAGAGCAGTTCTCATTTCAAATCAAAAGTTATATTTGCGTTAAAAAAACCCAATTTAAGTAATTTTCAGTTGAAATAACATTGATATTTTTACAGGGAGCCAATGTGAACTATATCCAACAAAATGAGAATTCATTGTCACAAACAAATCACAAACTCATGAGTTCTTGCAGTTCATCGTTGAAATCCTCGTATCTCTCGAAGCATAATTTTTTTTAATGAAATTGTATACTGAACTGTAAGTCTTGAATTCAGTTTAAAATTTTTGAACCGAGTTACATAGAAGGGGTAAAGATATGAAAATAATGAAGAGATGAAAATGGCAACACTTTTACCATCATAACATTCATGTTCCTCGTAAAAAGTATTACATGAATTCATTGTGCTATTCACCAAAATTTTTCCTTGAAGACAAAATTTCCTACTGGGATATAAAACGAATTTATGTGTTTATACTACCACAGAACCACAGACATGTACATATTTGTAACACTTCACGAATGAATTCGTTAAGAAATCACGATAACAATATTCATAAAATACACGAATATTTTCGTCACGAATGT